>OZ023321.1:38026057-38353557 GCA_964007375.1 Ophion obscuratus
TCACCGTCATCGATGTGTTGAGCAAGTATGCATGGGCCATACCCTTGAAAAGTAAAAGTGGCAACGAAATGGGTACAACGATCGCGAAAATCATACACGATCATAGCAGATATCCGAAAAATCTTCAGACCGACAAAGGAAGAGAATTTTACAATGTAAACGTGCAACGACTCATGGAGAAATACAACATCAATCATTATTCGACGTACTCTATTATGAAGGCCTCGGTCGTCGAACGATTCAATCGCACTCTCAAAAATAACATGTGGAAAATGTTTACACTCAATGGTAATTACAAGTGGATCGATGCGTTACCGCAACTCGTTATGAAGTACAATGCTCGAAAGCATCGTACGATTGGCATGAGGCCCATTGACGTTACTCCTGCGATCGCGGAGAAACTCTTAACCACCGTGTACAGCAATGTAAAAATTGCAGCTCCTGCGAGATTCAAAGTCAATGATTTTGTGCGCGTAAGCAAATTCAAGACAATATTTGAAAAAGGTTTCACACCAAATTGGACCACCGAAGTGTTTAAAATCGTCAAGGTGCAGCAAACTTATCCTGTAACGTACCTAGTCGAGGACTCAAGTGGAAATCCAATAGCCGGAGGATTCTACGAATACGAACTGCAACGTGTTGCCAATCCAAACATATATCTCGTGGAGAAGATAATACGCAAAAAGGGCAATGATGTTTATGTTAAATGGTTGGGAATGGATAAATCTCAAAACTCGTGGATACACAAAAATAACATATTGTAATAACTTTTATAAAGTATATGAAAAATTCAATAAAGTTTATTTACAATAGGCATACCATTTTATTTATGCATACATTCACCATTCCTGATAAAAATAAATTATTATATCCTGTAAACATTAACATACTCGCATTATATATAACATGCATATTTTCCAATATATATCAAAAATCGAAACGTTGGAATAACAACCACGATTAAAAACTACATCTCTCTAAGCCCTGAGAGGAGTCATACTTTGAAAAATGCTGCGTGGGATGTAACACATAATAATGGGGGAAAATATTTCAATTTTTGTGTACCTCTCAACATATTGCTAGGATTCTGTGAAGATTACAAGCGCGTAGTTATCAATGCTCGTCATGAGCTAATTCTGATACGTTCGCGCAATGATAACAATTGTGTATTCAGTCAGCATCCATTAGTAGAGGCAGAAGTTGAATTGCTCAAGATACAATGGCGTATGCCTCACGTAATATTAAATGAGATAAGTAAATTGTCATTACTTCGAACATTGGAGAGTGGACGATACTTGAATATGAGCTTTCGCTCTTGGGATCTATACGAGTATCCACTGCTTCAAAGCACAACGAAACACTCATGGACTGTGAAAGCTGCCTCCCAGCTAGAGAAACCAAGATATGTAATATTTGCGCTGCAGACTGGCAAAAAAAATTCTATGGCAAAGGACATTACACTATTCGACGACTGCAAGCTCGCCAATGTTAAACTTTATCTCAACTCGGAATCCTATCCTTACGATGACTTGAATTTGGACTTTGACAAAAACAGATTCGGCATTTTGTTCAATATGTACTCTCGATTTCGTAAATCTTATTACGGCTGTAATAGTGATAATTCTTTGCTCACTATTGCAAAGTTTCAATATAACGGCCCTCTCACGGTTATCGATTGCTCGCGTCAGAACGAGTCTGTGAAAAATGCTACCGTGGACGTGCGAATAGAGTTTGAATGTAAGGAAGATTTGCCACCAAATACTACTGCCTACTGTTTGATCTTGCACGATCGAGTTGTTGAATATTGTCCATTGACAAACATGATTCGTAAAATTGTATAGATCAGCAAGTAACCCCCCCGCTCGATAAATAAATTATTTAAAGACGAGTTTCTTAAATAATGACGTCAGTCATCAATTGATCTTGCTATGGACTTGATCGAGCCATCTTCGTTATGTCTGTACCTACATTTGTCGATCTACAAGGATTCATTGTTGGGAGAAACTTTGTCGTGAAGGAAGTAGCGATTCTAAGAGCGGAATGTGTGCTCTCTCATTACATTTTCGCGAGTATCATACCATGGAGACTTCTCACAAAATTTGAGAGATACGAAGCGTCATGGTCGATTCGGAATCATCATGGTCTATAGTGGGCCTATGGAAACGTTCCATATAGCATGGCTCAAGGTTTAATAACGGCTGCAGTTGTGGGCCCAACGGAAGTCGATATGTATCCCATTGTATATGTTGACGGCCATGAAAAACGAGAATGGCTAGCTGATATAATAAATATGAAAAATGATCTAGTTATTGAAACGTTGGACTTTGGCGATATGGATACCTTAAGTAAATTAGGCGTAAGCTATACTCTACGATGCAAAAAGCATGAAAAAAATTGTGCATTACAAAATGTATGTAAAATGTTTAATTGGTGGTTGAATCATAAAGATTCATGCAAATAAACGAAATGTGACATGTGATTTTTTAATTCTCCTCACCCCTTTCTTTCTTACATTATCTGTTATGAGATTACACAGTTGTATAATATATTGCTCTCAAACATTCGAGAGACGTACGTGAGACGTTCGTGAGACGTTCATGAGACGTTCGGAGACGTTCGTGAGACGTTCATGAGACGTTCGGAGACGTTCGAGAGACGTTCAAGAGACGTTCGGAGACGTTCGTGAGACGTTCGTGAGACGTTCATGAGACGTTCGTGAGACGTTCATGAGACGTTCGGAGACGTTCATGAGACGTTCGGAGACGTTCGAGAGACGTTCAAGAGACGTTCGTGAGACGTTCGTGAGACGTTCGAGAGACGTTCAAGAGACGTTCGTGAGACGTTCATGAGACGTTCGGAGACGTTCGTGAGACGTTCATGAGACGTTCGAGAGACGTTCAAGAGACGTTCGGAGACGTTCGTGAGACGTTCGTGAGACGTTTGGAGACGTTCGGAGACGTTCGTGAGACGTTCGTGAGACGTTCGTGAGACGTTCGGAGACGTTCGAGAGACGTTCGGAGACGTTCGTGAGACGTTCAACAGACGTTCATGAGACGTTCGAGAGACGTTCGAGAGACGTTCAAGAGACGTTCGGAGACGTTCGTGAGACGTTCATGAGACGTTCGTGAGACGTTCAACAGACGTTCATGAGACGTTCGAGAGACGTTCGAGAGACGTTCATGAGACGTTCGGAGACGTTCGGAGACGTTCGTGAGACGTTCGTGAGACGTTCGGAGACGTTCGAGAGACGTTCAAGAGACGTTCGTGAGACGTTCATGAGACGTTCATGAGACGTTCGGAGGCGTTCGTGAGACGTTCATGAGACGTTCGAGAGACGTTCAAGAGACGTTCGGAGACGTTCGCGAGACGGTTGCAGACGTTCGGAGACGTTCGGAGACGTTCGTGAGACGTTCTTGAGACGTTCGGAGACGTTCGAGAGACGTTCAAGAGACGTTCGGAGACGTTCGTGAGACGTTCATGAGACGTTCGGAGACGTTCGTGAGACGTTCGTGAGACGTTCGGAGACGTTCGTCAGACGTTCGTGAGACGTTCGGAGACGTTCGTGAGACGTTCAAGAGACGTTCGTGAGACGTTCATGAGACGTTCATGAGACGTTCGGAGACGTTCGTGAGACGTTCATGAGACGTTCGGAGACGTTCGAGAGACGTTCAAGAGACGTTCGGAGACGTTCGAAAGCGTTCAATAGATGTTCGAAGACGTTCGTGGGTTTGTTTGGGTTTGTTTGGGATTTCGCCCAAACAAATCCAACTGCTTTAGTCGGTGAAGGTCTGAAGTTAAATGTATATCTCGCTCTATCTCACATGCATGCGATGCGGTCGCTCCATCTCTTATTCTCGCTCTCTCTCATGCATACGTGTAATCCGATCGCTTGTCTCAGCGACACGGGTCAACCAACTTGGCTCTCTGGCGACAGTCGCTACAAGAGAGAGAGAGAGACAGAGAGAGAGGAGAGAGAGAGAGAGAGAGAGAGAGAGAGAGAGAGAGAGAGAGAGAGAGAGAGAGAGAGAGAGAGAGAGAGAGAGACAGAGAGAGAGAGACAGAGAGAGAGAGAGACAGAGAGAGAGAGTCAGAGAGAGAGAGACAGAGAGAGAGAGACAGAGAGAGAGAGACAGAGAGAGAGAGACAGAGAGAGAGAGAGAGAGAGAGAGAGAGAGAGAGAGAGAGAGAGAGAGAGACAGACAGAGAGAGAGAGAGACAGAGAGAGAGAGAGAGAGAGAGAGAGAGAGAGAGACAGAGAGAGAGAGAGGTCAGCCACTCCGCCGAGTCCCCCTCCCCGCGTGACGTCATACCTCGCTCCGCGTGACGTCATACCCCTCCCCGCGTGACGTCATACCCCTCCCCGCGTGACGTCATACCCCTCCCCGCGTGACGTCATACCCCTCCCCGCGTGAACCCCCCGCCCCGCACCCCCCTCAGAGGACCTGCGTTAGAACCGGCCTAGCTATACTACTGCGTTCCGTGCGTTCCTCGATTTTGTTCATATCGTTTGCCATTTTTTTTTTGTAATTTCCTCATTCAGCTGACGGATCCTTACGATGCAGTGGTCATCTTGCTGCTTAATTTCTGCCTGCGTGGTGAGGCGTTCCCTACGCTGTTCGTTGCGTATGCTGTTCATAGCTTTGATGAGAGCCAGAGTGGTCTCGCTCTGCTCAGTTTCGTTGTCCTCGATGATTACCTCGGTATTGCCTCTATTTTGACCAGCCTCAAAAGTTTCTTCGTTCGTTGTCGGTGCTGGTCCTATTTCCGATAGCCGCCCAATATTTTGCCGATCCCTTCTACGGGCTTCTTCTATTAACCCATCCACCGTCGTTCATTCCCAGTGAAGGGACGTTTCGTTGTTTTGTTGTGCCATTTTATTATTATTAATACCTCCTACGAGTTTTTCTTTCTTATGATCGAGTCCCTCTTCGGGCGCCAAATGTAACGGGTCGGAATTCGTCACAATTAATTTTTATTAGTTCGGGACTCGATCAGGGAAGAAGTTAATTTAAACTCTTTGTTTTGGAGGTATTTGTTAATAAATTGGCATTTATTCAGTATTTTGACTCGATATAATATTGAAAGATTCCGGTGTACAAATGTGGTGTGTTGTCGTATTCAATGTATCGCTGGAGTATATTTTGTGTGTTTTAATGTGTCGCTGGAGTGTGTTTTGTGTATTTTAATGTGTCGCTGAAGTGTATTTTGTGTTTTAATGTGTCGTGTCGCGGTCGGTACAATACTCGAATAGCGGACTCGCCCGGATGCTAAGTGTGTTCGAGTGCGATTGCTTTACCGTGGGTCGATGATTTTCTCCCCCTTCTCCTACACGTATTAGCGCTCGCGGCGTGCGTGAGTTACGGCGCGCTCTCGCCTACGGCGCGCGGAGTCTACTGAGCGCCTTTCCCTAGGTTGCGCGTGGCGCTGTCTGTCGCGGTCCACTTTCCCTAGCGGTATCGATCGCAGCGCGCTCGATCTCAATACGGCGCGCTCCCCCCTCTGTTCCTACTGTCGCTCGTTGCGCGCGGTGCCGAGCGCGCTCTCGTGCTAACCGCCCTCCCTGAGTCCCCCCACTCTATCGAGTCACGACGCGGTGGATCGCGGCGCGCTTTCGACTAACGCGCTACGGTGCGCTTTCTTGTAATTACTCCCCGTGAGCGTAACCGATTATTGCGCGTCGGTAATCGATTACTCTAACCGTGTTTGACTCCGTCGGATGGACACCACCGGACTCCGTGTGGTGTTTGAATTTCGTGATGCCTCCTTGACCTTTGGGTTCTCCTGATATTTTCGGGAACCATTGTAGATGTTTCGCGTTTTTACAGTTGTATGTGTGTGTGTGTGTGTGTGTATTGTCCCCTGGTGCTTCGAATACCTCCTCGTACTTTCTGTTCCCCTAATAATAATTTTCTATCTATCCTTTCGTAATTTGTTCCTCCTTCGTTTAATCTTAATGTTTTTTAGTACTCTTTTTTCTTATTCTTCTCCCAGTTTTTGTTTCTGTATTTATTGACTTTAAAAACTATTTCCTAACTTTTTTATGTTTCTTAAAGGTCCCCTCTTTCAGCCTTTCCCTCCTTGATGGTGGTACTCTGCTGAGCGGTACTGTTTGATCCACACAAAAAGTAGAAGAAGAAGTGCCGTTCCTCCGACTTTCCTCCTCTTTTATACTCGTATTCTATTGTTTATTATTCCCCTTCCCTTACCAATTACCTATCATTCCCTTTATTGTTAACCTTTTTCCATGTTTTAAATAAATTTATGTTTCCTCTGTTTTTTTTGTTACTTTCTCTGTTTTCTTTACAACGATTTTTCCCCTTCTCTTCTTTTACCTATTGTTACCTTTCTCTACTGTTTTTTGTTTATTTCCTGTTTTTCTTTTTCTCTCTAACTTGTTATACCTTCGACTGTTTATTTCGTGACCTTCAGTTGATCTGGGTTTTCCCGAGGTCCTTATTTTTTACTTCCCCCTCCTTTGTCCTATCAGTCGGTCTTTTACCGTTCGATCGGTTTTGTGGTGGGGGTATTGGCATGTGACGGACCTGTACGTCTCATTATATATATATATATATATATATATATATATATATTCTTCTTCGTGCTCTACCACTATAACTATATTTCATTGCCGCCTACGCGCGAGCTACGCGTATAGCTTTACTCTATGGGTGAGCGGCATATATATATATATATATATATTTATATTCTGAGCGGCATTTATATTATGAGCGGCATTTATATTATGAGCGGCATATATATATATATATATATATATATATATATATATATATATATATATTTATATTCTTCTCTCTACAACTATAGCTATATTTCATCTTCGTACGTTCGCGAGTTACGTGTGTGTGTGTGTGTGTGTGTGTGTGTGTGTATATGGCCGATCGTACTCTCTTTACTCTATTCATATGCGCAATATTGTTTCCCCTACTTAACAAGTTATTACCTACTTAAGTTTAACTATAACAATTATAAGGAAGCACGGCAAAATACAGATGCGCGTAGAGCCCCTGAAAATGTTACACTTTAAAAAATGAATATTACGCGCCGATACTTTATAATGGTCATAACGAGTCGATGGCGAAGGTATGATGATTCACGATCACGGTTCACGATTTTCACAGCTCAGCAAAACTGCTGCTGCTGCGAAATATCGTCTTACATACCGACCCCCGAGAAATCTCAAGATTTTTATAATGCGTATCATTTGCACATACTGTGATGTACGTGTATACATGATTCACAATATCATTGGTACTCGCAAAATTGAAGCGACTATCAGTCGTGATTCAACCAGCTAACAGTACATTTCTTTGACGCGATAATGACCGACCGTTACCTTCGCGCATCTATTTTAGATCTTTTACGGGTATCAAAAATTCAAAGCAGTCAGCTTCGACGAAGGTGCAATGATAATTGGTGCAGTGAGTGACGCTATTTACCGGAAACCTCTCTGTTGAAATGCTTAAAATATGTGCTATGGTGGTCACCGCTGCGGTCCATCGTTACGGCTTACAACAGAGGAATGTCAAAGGGCTACCGAGTTCTTACATGTGCATTCGAAGCGTTACAGCGTAGAAATCTTGTGAACGTGCCGTGTATTCGAAAGCTCGTTAGCGAAATAAACGGTAAGTTGTACCTAATATACAGGGTGTCCCAAAAAGCATCGCGAATATTGCAGATGCTGTTATTTTTTCGGGCCGACTTTTATCTGCCTATTAATAAAACATCATACTACCGATAACAATCAGCAGCTACATATTCAGGGCTATTTTTTGTCACTTAATACATTTTATAAAAAAAATAATAATGACATTTCCAACAGTATTTGCAATATTATCGTTGGCTTTGGGTCATCCTGTAATGTAAGACGTCTTTTTGTGAGGAACACATAGTGACAATACCTGTGCGACCGCAGATTATCGACGCCTCTTAGATGCGTCGAGCGATGAAGAAGCTATGCTTATTGAGGAGGCGCGTGCCGTGGAAGAAGAAGAAGTTAGGGCGGTTCAAAGTGCTAGAGGGCGCCCTGATTATCAGCATCTTTCGCCTGTGTCAAACGATGATGATGAAGGAGAAACACAGCGGGTTGCCTATCCATCAAGCACCTCTGATATATTTGCGGATACCGAGGAGCGTGAGTCTACACCAGGCATACGCGAGCCTTCCGAAATTTTTACGGCCGGCAATGAGAGTAAGTAGGGATAAATAAAAATTATACTAAATATTTTTGAACATTTGATAACAGAGCGGAAATATAATTAGATTTACAGAGCCATGCGAGCAGTGGAGAGGTAAATAATGACGACAGCAATGACGATGATGAAACTGTAAGTGCTAGAAGTAGCATTATAGAGGAGCACTGGTCGCGCGACCGACCCGTCGGTTATGCGTCACCTACATCGAGCGTGTACAATCCTGCCGAGATATTTACGGGTAGTAATGAGGGTAAGCAGAAAAATAATGATTATAATAATTTTGAACAGATGATTAATGGGGCGAGGGGGGGGGGCACATACACAGCTTTGCACCCGGCGAACAACGAAGGGAACGATGTCGGCAACAATGGTGACCCTCAGCAGGAGGACAATCCCATTGAGGAATATGACCACCGAGAAAATCAAGAGTGGGAGTATCCTATGGGTCTCGGATTGAACTACCCGTTTGAAGACGCGAATATACAGAATATTGTTGAGCTTAACGATAATTGGATAAATCGTCTCTTAGATTCTACCACTGACTCAGGTAAAGGGCGTCTATTTTCTCGCAGCACATCTATTTTCATATTTCCTCTTTTTAATTATTGGTCTATTTTATTCTTTGTATTTCGGGGGATTTAAAAAGAAAAGTGAGCAATACTATTTTATGGCAGGTTATACATTGGCGTCCGTAATACCTGGTGAAGAGCTCTTGTAGACGCCCATGGGGGTTAAAATTAACAATAATAGCAGGTACATTGTAGTAAAATTAACGATAATATCAGTTGTAGGTTGCACGCCCTTATCCGCTAGTGTTAACATTTTTCAAAACAATCTTACCCATTTTACAGAAGTACAGGATGGCGGCGGAAGACGTAGACGCCAGTGCGAGACCCCTACCGATGAGCCCTTTAGCGATGTGCAGCCGCCCGGCATCCGCATCGAAATCATCGGGGATGCTTGCCGCTACTTCAAGCGTTTCAAACTCCGCGGTCGGGAACTGATCGTACGCATTTGTCAACTACCGTCAGACTGCCACATTTTACAATGGCTTGAAGGAGCGTTTCGCGATCTCCTGACGCATATAACAACCTCCTGCGAAGCTAGCGATTATATAGGTATATCGTTTGCCTCAAGTAACCTACCGCACGGTCCCATATGGCTCTCCTTTCGGCCCGTCAGAGACTGCACGTTTAACGATATTTGGCAATTAATAGCTAGTGTTGCCCAAAGTACAGCATTATTAAATATCGACGATATATGCACGATAAAAGTTAGTATTATACAGGGTGTCGAAGGTTCCAGTAGAAAAAAACTAACACACGAGGGTGTTGCAAAAAAGCTATTCTCACGATTAGGAATAATGATAATTTGTGTTTACCGCGATCACTGGTTGCTGCGCGCGCCTACGCCGAGCGGGGTGAAATACGCTCGGGTAACTTGCATGCAAATTGGCAGCGTATGAGACAGATTAACGGTTCACTGCAGAGAAACGCAGCTCTTGAATTAACGAACGCCGCCCATGTTAAAGTACCCGCGAATGGCTGTGGTATCCGTGAGGTTGCTCTACTTCAAAATTATTTAGCGCAAGACGGTATTGCGGTAGTGGTTTACGAATTTTTAACTCTGGGGCGCGGGGTCCAGCCTTTGTTCGATGGCATGCAAAAAGCCTTGAACACTTTTGGTAGCATCCAGCACACTCTGTACATATTGTATTACGAGCGCTCGCATCACTTTCAACCGATATTAAATTTACGAGGTGCTGTCGGAAGCCGCTATTTTTGCTCCTCGTGTAATTCGCAATATCGTAGACTAAGTCATAGATGTTCAAAATAGAAGTGCCCTCGCTGCATGACGGCCCCGCCTTGCAACCCCAACATAAATGCTACACTCAAGTGTGAAATGTGCGCTCGCACATTTTACGGTCCGCAATGCTTTGAAAACCATCTGGTTGTTAAGCAGACCTAAAGACGAAAATCAAATAGTGTTTGTGCCTCTCTCAAACGGTGCCGCGGATGCTTGAAAACACTACGGCCGTTTGATAGAAGGAGAAAGCATGTTTGTGGCGTGATCTTTTGCAAAACATGTAGAACAGACCATTCCAATAGAGATGCGTGCTTCATGAAACCCATCGACGACGACAAAGAGGCGGCTAAAATACTTTTCATATTTTATGATTTTGAGACGCAGCAATGCACAAATGTACACGGCGATGCTGGTACCTTTATACACGAGCCAAACCTGTGCGTAGCGCAGCGCGTTTGCACATATTGCTGCACGCGTGATTCTATCGATGAGCCTTGTGAACGTTGCGGCCCCCATGAGTTTGTCTTTAGTCATCATCCTGTGGGTCAGCTGGTCGAGTTTGCTATGCAGCGGGTCAATAATTTTTCGCGTACGATCTCACAATGCCGGGGGTTTTGACGCGCAATTCATTTTGCGTTATTTGATCGGGAAAAAAAAGACTCAACTACCGCGTATAATTATGAATGATTCAAAGATCATCTCGATGCACCTTGAAAAACTGGTATTTCTCGACAGCCTAAATTATTTCCACATGCCTCTTAGCGCACTGTCTAAAGCCTTCGGCCTCACAGGTTCTATCACCAAAGGTATTTTTCCCCATTTGTTCAACAGGCCGGAAAATCAAAATTATGTCGGGCCACTGCCGTCTATAGAGTATTACTCCGCTGACACGATGCGTTCTGCAGAGCGCGAAAAATTTCTAGCCTGGTACAGGGAGTCAAAAGACGCCAATTATGTGTTCGACTTTTCGAAAGAGCTTGTAAGCTATTGCACGGACGACGTTACGATATTACGACGTCCGTGTATGGCTTTTTGCTCTATGTTTATAGCCAACGGACGCGTCTGTCCTTTCGACGAGAGCACAACAATAGCAGCAGCCTCTTTCGCGTCCTCACGCGAGTTTAAATTACCTGAGAATTTACTAGTTGACGGCTACTACGAAACAAACGGCACAGCACATGTATTACAGTTTTACGGCTGCTATTGGCACGGCTGCGCCAAATGCTACATCTTTAATAGAGATCGTAAACAGCGCAATGGCCTGTCTATGGACGAGAGTCTAGAACGAACCATAGCCATATCACAGAGAATTCGCTCGAGCGGTTACAAGTTGGTAGAGATTTGGGAATGCGAGTGGGATCGTCATGTAGAAGCAAACTCTGAAATTCGTGAGCTCGTGCGGGATCGTCCTCTAACGGCAAAAGACCCATTGAACCCTCGTGATGCGTTCTTCGGTGGGCGTACAGAAAACATGGTAGCACTCTATGATACAGGGGACCGTATTCGCTACGTAGATGTCTGCTCTCTGTATCCGTATATCTGCAAATTTGGTAAATACCCCGTGGGCCATCCAAAAGTATTTATTGCTGAAGAGTGCTTAGAATTGACGGGGGGGAACTAACGATTTAACACGCGTTGAGGGGTTGGTCAAATGCACTGTGCTACCGCCACGCAATCTTCACCACCCTGTATTACCCGTTCGTATGCATCAGCGGTTGCTGTTCTCTTTATGTCGTAGCTGCTGCGAGATAATGAATCAGGAAGAGTGCACACACGATGATACCGCTGACCGTGTGTTCGAGGGCACATGGGTAGTTGACGAGCTGCGAAAAGCTGTTTCGTGCGGCTACACAATACTCTCTTTAGCCGAAATTTGGCAATAGAAAGTAACGCAATTCGATCGTAATACGCAAGCAGGCGGGTTGTTCGCCGAATACATCAATACGTTTTTGAAAATCAAGCAAGAGGCGAGCGGGTGGCCTGAAAACTGCGCAGACGATGAAACACAGCAAGAAGGTTATATCGCGCATTTTGAACGATCTGAGGGTGTTCGCTTGAGCAGGCAGGCGATAGCCAAAAACTCCGGGTTACGCTCGCTCGCAAAGCTTTGTCTAAATTCATTCTGGGGAAAATTCGGCCAACGCGAGAATCTTCCACAAACAGTCGTGGTATCGACGCGAAGAAAACTTATGAAATTATTGACCGACCCCGGGTGCGAAATTACCGGCATGCTTCCTGTGAATAATCAAACGTTGTATGTAAGCTATACTAATATGGATGACGCTGTGATGCCCTGGAATATAGCGAATGCTGTAATTGCTGCATACACCACGGTACAGGCGGGTCTAGAGCTTTACAGCTACCTGGAACGTCTCGATCGGCGTGCCTTGTACTGCGACACAAACTCTGTTATTTATGTAACGAGGCAGCAACCTAATGAATACGAACCTCCTGTAGGCCAGCTCTTAGGTAATTTAACGGATGAGTTGAGTGATTATGGGGAGGGTAGCTATATCAAAAGCTTCATTTCCGGTAGGCCAAAATTTTACGCGTTTATAGTGCGTGCTCCTGACGGGTCGGAGAGTGAAGTTTGTAAGGTTAAGGGTATCACGCTTAATTTTGCAAACAATGCGTTAATAAGTTACCAATCTGTACGGTCCGTCATTGTCGGGGACAGAGAGGATCCTATTGTGTTGCGCTACGATGCTATTAGATGTACAGAGTTCCATCATGTTGTTACGCGCTCCGAAATAAAATCGTGTAAACCGTCGAGTGTTAAGCGAAGGCGTGATGGCGAATACGGTTCGTTGCCTTACGGCTATCGTCATTAGAAATTGTAAAATATATTTTACCTGCAAATATATTTGTAAAAAGAAACGCCACGTTCGTACAGTATTTATTACTACTTCAGAAGTACCTTTTCTCATTCATCATAATGGACTTGCGGTGGACGCATCCGTGGACTTCAATGATCTGCGGACCTACAGGCTGCGGTAAGACGTATTTTGTAAACAAATTTTTAAAGTTCATCACGCGTATGAGCAGCAAGCCGTTTGCGAGGATAATATTCTATTATTCCGAGTGGCAGACGGCGTATGCGGAGTACGGCACCTCTATTGAATTTTGCGAGGGATTACCCCAGTCTACCGATTACTCAAGCCACCCTCGCGCCAAGCTTTTAATTATCGATGAACTGATGCGTGAAGCATCGAACAATAGCGTTATCGATCTCTTCACCAAGGGTAGTCATCATAAGAATTTGAGTGTTATTTTTATAACGCAAAACTTATTCCATCAGGGTCATGGGCAGAGAGATATCTCTCTGAACGCAGGTTATATCGTTATTTTCAAAAATCCTCGCGACCGTGCCCAAATACAGCACCTGGCGAGACAGGTATGTCCTGAAAACCCACGCTTTCTGCAAGAGGTTTATTACGACGCAACGTCTAAGCCTCGTGGTTATTTGCTACTAGATTTGAAGCAATCGACACCCGACAATTGTCGATTCCGCGCATGATTTTTCCCGATGACCCTCATCATTTCGTTTACGTGCCGCGAAAAAATTTAAAAGCGGCAACACGAGAGGAGAATTGCCAGTTCTACGTCTGTAATAGCACGCAACAGATCGTCTCTCTGCAGGAAGAGCATTGCGATATTGAACGCCCTTCAGTATCTCAGCAAAGAACAGCGCGAGGCAATTTTGCGAAAAGCAGACCCTCGCATGATACCCTGCGTTTGCGAGTGTGCTTTGAACGTTCTTCGAGGCAATATACCGCTCAAGTCTGGTCAGAGAAAAAAACTGCGCCGTCACGCTCCCCTCCTTCGCCGCTTAGCCTCGAAAAATGGGTGCTGGAAGAGTAAGAAGAAGTTTGTCGTTCAAAGTGGTGGTTTTTTACCCCTTCTACTTGCCCCTATACTAGGTACTGTGTTGTCTAATCTGATTGCTGTTCGTGGAGGATGTGGAGCATGCCCGAAAAATGGTTTTGGTACCTGAGGAAAACATATTACAGTTCAGTAGTCATAGGCCGCATAATTTTACCAATGATAACGAGGGGTCAGCAAAGCAACCTGAGAAAATAATCGAGGCGGCTCTCAGCAGACTAGATGCGGAGATGAATGAGATTTTGAAATCTAACGCGTACGCGGATGAGCGTGAAAAGTAGCTGGCATATTTTAGTGTACTGCAACGGTACTTGCATTTCGCTGATGAGGAACGAGCACATCAGTACCATACTCTTATGAAAAATAAAGAGGGTAGCGCGCAATTCACCCCAGCCAAAAGCGACATCGCTACGGCCCGAATGATTGATTCCATTATCATTGAGAGTGTACCGTTGAAATTTCGCAATAAAGCAAAACTTTTATTGCGACGTTTGCATGATGCACCTCCGTCAGATTTTTCTTGGGATTCGGCCGGTGTGGTTCCGGCCAGCGGGGAACCGATCAAGGATTCAAACATCATTGATCTCGTGAACGACGCAATGCGCGCGAGAAAAGTAGCCAAGCCGGCGGGCCGAAAAGTCTCTGCAAAATTTTTGCGGTCCATACAGACACCTCGAGAATTTGTGGGAAACGAAGAACTTTGGCTGGAGTCTCGAGCAAATTCAACATTACAATCGCGCTGTGATACTGCCACCGATGAAAATGACGGGGCTATCAGCGATATTGGTCATTCTGAGTTTTACAGCGGCAGCGAGAGCAGTAAATCCGACCGCAGCATACAGAACGGCTCCGGTGGCAGTTGCAAGAGAAGACGAGTGACCTGGACTAGTCTTAAATTATCAGTATAAAAGTACTCGAAAAAGTATACTTTGATCCTTCCCACGAAGCATCTTTCACCGGAGCTGCTGCAAAGCTGTTACGAGTAAGCCGCCAAAAAGATCTCCCCTGCTAAAACGACACAGTGGCTTGAAGCTCAGGATGCTTATACCAAACACAGACCTGTGAGGCATCGGTTCCCACGTCGGTCCTACAGCGTATGGACCGTTGATGATGTATGGGAAGCTGATCTTGTAGATATTCGCTCACTTAAAAGTTATAATGACCGTTATGCTTATCTTCTTGTGGTCATAGATGTACTTAGCAAGTACGCGCGGGTCGAGCCTTGCGCGATGAGTCTGCTGTGACAGTGGCTAAAGCTCTGACACACATACTCTCCCTATAGAGCACAAATGGGCGATGTCCCGTTTGTCTGCAATCAGACAAGGGTAGAGAGTTTACGGGCGCCGTCTTTCAGGCGTTCCTGAAGAAAAATAATATCCAGTTTCGCGCGACACGCAACCCCGATATAAAAGCCGCCATTGTAAAGCGATTCAATCGAATACTGAAAGAAAGAATGTGGCGGTATTTCACGTACTCTCGTCAAAAACGCTATATTGATCTTTTGCAGAATATAGTTTCCGCATATAATCATACACTACACAGCGGCACTAAAATGACGCCCGTATCTGTGACGCTTCTTTCAGCGGTCAAAGCGCGAAATAATCTTTTGCAGCGATATAATCAACCTAAACGATGATTATCTCCTAAATACAGGGTGCGTGACGTTGTTCGTATTAGTAGTGCAAAGGCGGCCTTTGCAAAAGGATACGAGAGTGGGTGGAGCAGTGAGCTGTTTAAGATACACCGCCTATCATTGAGTAGCTGGCCTATCATATACATCTTACGCGAACTTAACAACGAGGAGATTGATGGTATTTTTTACGAGGCCGAATTATCGAGAGTCCAAGTGAGCGCAAAAGGCCGTAGGAAAAAGTGAGCAAGATAAAGGATGAGTTCTATGTTGTTTTACCTAGCAATAGTAGCATGAAGTATTATCCTGAAAACAGGTCTACGCAGTATACGACGCATTTGCCGCAAAGCGTAAACCTTCAGGACAAGTAGGCTGTTTCTTAAGCCGAGATACACATACCCATGACTATTTTGCATGTACCACCTAAAGATGAAAAAAACTTTGTCAGCGCGGTAACGAACATTACGACACCCGGTGCTAAGGCCGACATCGATTTCAAAGATGAGCGTGCATGCGTGCTAGCTGGAGTATATCGCAGCGTAAATGCGTTACTCGAGTCAATAAACGAAATCCCGTGTGTGATGGGACACTTGAGGTTCCAATACACGCGTAACGGCTATGTCGCGGTAGAACGTATCTGTACCGTGTGTAAAAATTTGAAGCACTCTTTCTATTTCTCTACGGTATTAAGTAAAATTTTAGGGTTCGCCCATAGTACAGGGGTCGTGGTGATGAGTGGTTCTGAGTATGTTGCGTCGTAACGGCCAGTCTCACCAACGGGATCCCTAACATGTTGTTTGTTTATACCGATATTTGCGAGCCATACATCACAGGAGATGTGCATGCTCCCTTGTTACATATCGTTCCTTCTGATGCAGATAATAATTATAATTACGGCTCTGTGAAAATCAAAAGTTTTTCATCACCTCGCTACGTGCCTCTTTTACGCACCAGCTTCCAAACAATAGATATCGATATAAGGGATGAGTTTGGACAACCGGTGGCATTCGAAGGAGAAACACTAACTGTGACGCTACAGTTTAAGCGTATAGATTAGCCGCGGCATCACAGAAAGAGAAAATGGATTACTACGATGTGTACTTTGATACACAGACGGGTGGAGCTAGAACAGGCTACGGCCGAATTAGTCAGGTATACATAGGCTCGCCGAATCAAAGGGGCCATGGCATCGGTAGCTTTCTCGTGGCCTTTTTCGCCGAACTTTACCACTCTTAAAGCAGGGAGCACGCACTGTTGGCAAACAAGCTATACGTTCTGGGATTAATGGAGCAAACGATATAATAGATACAGGTATGCATCCTACAGAGGCCTTTAAATCACGTTTGCGCGAATCGGGTGTGAATTTGAAGAGAAAGGCTGAAGAAAAACTCAATAGCCTCATGCAGGGCTCGAGATATAAACGTTCGAAAATTCGCAAACTTGTGCATTCGGTCGACAGCTACGGTACGCGTAGGGTCGGTCAAAAAAAGAAACGCGCGACATCAAAAAAACACGTCGGGCGTGTTAAAAAGAAGAAGAGAACAACAGTGAAAAGAGCAAGTACAAAGACGTCCAAAAGGACGGAGAAGAAAAATACGTCACGACCGAGGACCGTGGCCGATATCTTTTCGTGAAAAAAATGGCTTTCTTACACACTCATTCGTGTGAGTGCTTGAAGTCGGAACTAGAGCTATTTATACTACCACCGACTCAAACTACCATCGAGGGGACACAATGGTTACACTACAAACCGATCTCGTCTCTAACAGACGATTCACCTATCGAGTTCGTGGTACCTGGCCAGGGTGACGAGTACATTGACCTTGCACATACCATGCTAAGTATGCGTGTTCGAATACGCTCGAACTCTGTAAAACCCGACCCTACAGTTAAAGTGGGGCCTGTTAATAATTTACTCCACTCAATGTTTAATCAGGTATTCTTGAATCAAAAACTTGTTTCACCGCCCAATAATGATTATGCATACAGAGCCTACATTGAAACATTATTGAATTATGGGCAGGGCGCGAAAACCTCTCATCTCACAAGTTGTCTATGGTACGGTGATTCAGCCGGTAAAATGGACGATATAGCAGACGCAAACATTGGTCTTTCTAATCGTCGAACGGTTTTAAATGCGCGTGGGGAGATTGATCTGCTCGGTCATTTGCACTGCGATATCTTTAACCAGGAGAGATTTCTGATAAACGGCGTTGAGATGCGTTTACGTCTTGTGCGTACCAGTGACGCCTTCTGTCTTATGACGTCTTCAAAAGATTTCAGTATCCACATTACCGAGGCGTCACTCCTTGTGCGCCGTGCAAAAATTGCCCCAGGTATGCTTTTAGCTCATGCGAGAGCATTGGCCAAATCGACGGCAAAATACCCGTTGACACGCGTGGAGGTTAAAACTATATCGATGCATGCTGGTGGACACGGGGATACCCTGGACAATGTAATACTAGGACAACTACCGAAGCGTATAATTATCGGTTTTGTCGATAATAAAGCGTTCAACGGTAATCGGTCCCTCAACCCCTTTAACTTTCAGCATTATCAAATTAATTATCTTGCTTTGTGCGCCCTATATGCGGATGCGTATCATACGTTATTTTCCGGTACGGGTATTCACTTTCTCAATCAAGGGAATTCAATCACACGCACGGCGTACCCCTACGGTTATTGTCTTTTTGCGTTTGATCTTACGCCCGATCTTTCGGCAAACAGCGCCAGTCATTGAAATCTGGTGAAACACGGTAGCGTCAGGATAGAAGTACGATTCGACGAAGCGCTAACATCAACGGTTAATTGTGTCGTGTATGCGGAATATGATAACGTACTGGAGATTGATGCAGCCAGACAAGTCATTGTAGATTTCAGCGGTTGAGCGCTGCGATGGTCTTCATTTCTCGTTAAGCATTCAAAGCGTAAGCCTGTATCATGAATATCGCGATTGACATACAGGGTGACAATTATAAAGTGGCCACCCATTTTTTTAAATTCTTGGGCGGCCATTTTGGGACGGCGAAGGCGCGCTTTTGAAATGGTTTTTCGAGAACTCTTTGAAAAAAAATATAGCGCCCATGTGGGAAAAGTATATTCCACCAAAAAAAAATATTTTTTTCTGGTTAAAAATAAAAATGGCATTCCGGGCTTACAGAAGCAAAGTGGGCTTGATTCTGAACACGTAGGACCCGGTTGAGGGCCTGAAAAAAAATGGTACCATTGAGAAAAAGACAGTTAAAAAATCAATATCGAACGATAGTTCAAACTGAACTCCGAGGAACGGCGGAGCTGGAATGGCCGGGAACGGAGTGGGCGTTGGAGCATTCGCCGCTGACTTCTTGACGTGGCTGTCATGAGGTTGCAGAAGTCACCGAGAGATGTCGGGTCGTGGCTGACGTTACGATGACAGGCGTTCGGGTGTGCGAGTGTAACGTGGAATATGGATGTCGAACGGGCTTCATTTGTTTGCAGGTCCCGCGGAATCGGCGAAGAAAAAATTCGAAAGCACCTAACAGCCCTGGCCATGAGTCAATAATTAAACGAGCGATTGTTGTGAGACACTGGACGACTGGCCTAACGATTCGAGCCGCGCTAGGCGGATGTACCGTTTGGGAACGTGAAGAATTCGTGTGAAAGTCTGGACTCGGGGGTTTTCGGGGTCGCTGATTACGAATTCGGAGTTAACATTTAGAAAAACATAATGGAGGATAAAATACGGCGGAAAATTCCTTCGGAAACGTATTCAATTCGGGTGGAAGTCTGGACTCGTGGGTTTTCGGGGTCGCTGATTACTAATTCGAAGTCAACAGTTAGAAAAACAAAATGGCCGATAAAATACGGCGGGAAATTTCTTCGGAAACGTATTCAATTCGGATGAAAGTCTGGACTCGGGGCGTTTTCGGCGTCGCTGATTACGAATTCGAAGTCAAAATTTAGAAAAACAAAATGGCGGATAAAAGACGGCGGAAAATTTATTCGGAAACGTATTCAATTTGCGTGAAAGTCTGGACTCGGGGCATTTTCGGCGTCGCTGATTACGAATTCGAAGTCAAATTAAAATAAAAACAAAATGGCGGAAAATTTCTTCGGAAACGTATTCAATTCGGGTGGAGGTCTAGACTCGGGGGTTTTCGGATCGCTGATTACGAATTTGGAGTCAAAATGTAGAGAAACAAAATGGCGGATAAAATACGGCGGAAAATTTCTTCGGAAACTTATTCAATTCGGGTGAAAGTTTGGATTCGGAGCGTTTTCGGGGTCGCTGATCACGGATTAGAGGTCAAATTGTAGAAAAACAAAATGGCGGATAAAATACGGCGGAAAATTTCTTCAAAAACGTATTCAATTCGGGTGAAAGTCTGTACTCGGGGACTTTTGGGGTCGCTGACGACGAATTCAAAGTAAAATTTCGAACGAAAAATAATTGCTGCTCCAGTGTAGCTAAAAATGGCCTCACGGCGAGTAATCATTAAATGTCTTTTAAATTTCCTCCATAGAGATTTTCGAGATCACTGATTACGAATAAGTGAACAGCTGACGTTATCTAAAGGTTGATCTGGCATTAGCTGATCTGACGTTACTAAAAGTCTGCAAAAAATGTCTTCTATGTTTTTGAGGCAGTCACATTTCCGTGAAAAATCTTCTCGGAATCTTTTAACATACTTATTACATGATTCCTGAGCTTCTTCAGGCAGTGCAGCCAGATCGCGCGCAAAAGTTACCCCCTCTCTAGTCTCTTGCGCGCCCATCACACAATCATAGTAGCGCGTGTCCGTGAGCGAGCGACGCTCGGACGTCTTCGGGAAGAGCCGAGCGCCACCGAAGTTTCCCGACCGCGCCTTCGGCAGCTACACCAACACATGGACGCTGAGCACGTTCATGTGCGGCCAAGCCGAAACTCTTTGCTTGGGAAAGAGGGAAAAAGCAATCTGAGCACGACTCGCGCGTGACGTCACCCGACGGCACGAGCGAGGCTTCTAGATGATTTCAATGCTTATTTAGCTCTTGATTATCTGCGTTTAGTTATTAATGTATACAAAAAAATGATCGCACACTCTCATCGCTTATTTTTTCAGTTTATACGTTAATTTAAATATAATAATAAATCTAAATCACAACTTATTTATCTTCTAAAATATTGTTTACGCTTTACTCACACCCGTCCTTATGGCAATTAAATTATAATTCATAAAAATATTCGTATTATTATATTAATTCTCATAGCTCTCATACGAAAACTCTCATATGAAAAATACAAAAAAAACTTCAAAACCTTAGATTTCAACGAACCAAGAACATACATCTTCACATTTTCAATCATGACGAATATTTAAGAACAATATCATTACAAACACATCTGAACCAAAACAATATACATCACCTAAATTATCAAAACATAAATCAAACAACACAAAATCACAACATCTTATACTCAACTCTTACTAATAGACAACAAGACACAAATAATAATATTTCCACTGATCTTCTGAATAATATAAATTCGACAATCACATTGAATAAAATGAAAGAATGGCTTATAAATCTCTCCAACATTAATATTCCGCTACACATTTCCACATTCCTGTCTCTAGGTGAAAAGTTTTGTTTTCCTCTTACCTTAAACTCTCAAACATAAAAACTCATATCCACAAATCAATCTCCGAACTTGAGTCCAAATTAGATTTTTTACTCGACAAACCTAGACAAATCGAAATTAGAACCAGATTAACTAAAATCTTAAACAAAATGAATATCCCAACATCATTTTTCAACACCAATCAAATTATAAAACACACGTCCTCTTTCTTAAAAAACAACCCTCAACTTTTAGTTTGACGAGCTGACAAAGGAAATTCAACAGTCATTCTTAACAAATCAGATTACATTACAAAAATTCATAATTTACTCGCAGATTCCTCAACTTACAAATTAACAAATATAAATCCCATCAACACTCGACAAAAAGGCATTAACAATAAATAGTCCAACACATAAACTAGCTGAATTTATACAATCTAAACTTTCCAAATTGATCAATACGACTAATTCACACGTCAAAGATAGTTTCCACCTAAAACATTCACTTTCTAACATCTCAATTCCACTCAACAACAAATTGGTCTCGTTTGATGGTGTTTCTCTCTATACCAACATCCCATTACGACTTGTTATTCAAAGCCTTCAAAAAATATCAAATCTATTTTAAAAAACATTTCCTTTAAACGAAATAATTAAAGCCATAGAATACATCATGTTCTTAACTTTCTTTACATTTCAAAATAAAATTTACCAACAAATCTCAGGGTTACCAATGGGCTCACCTCTGGCTTCAATACTATCTAACTTCGTCATGATTGATCTTGAAACAAATTGTCTGGAAAAATTAAAATTTTCGTTACCACTATATAAAAGATATGTTGATGATATTATTATTGCTCTACCAACAGACAAAATTGAATCCACCAAAAAGATGTTTAACTCATATAACTCAAAATTACAATTTACATTAGAAAATGAAGTAGATAAAAAAATCCCGTTTCTTGATATACTTTTAATCCATAAACAAAATTCGAGTATCACAAATTGGTATAGGAAACCAACCTGGTCAGGCAGATTCATAAATTTGTTTTCACACCACCGACTTTCCCAAAAAAAGCCATAATTTACATGCTAGTTGACAGAGCAATAAAATTATCTCATCCTTCATTTCACAAAGAAAACCTCAAACTTATTAGTAACACGATGACACAAAATTGCTATCCGATCTCTTTCACAGAAGAAATAATAAAACATCGGCTTTCCACAATCAACAATCAAAAAAAGGATAGCAACAATCTTGATTCTTCCAGACTAATAAATGTTCCTTACACAAAAAAAACATCCATCATCAACTAATTCGTCTTTTCCAACAATACAACATAACATTAGTCACAAACAATAAACACAACATTTCATCGATTCATTTCATCGAACCAAAAATCCAACATAGTTTATAAAATCGATGGTAAGGATTGCATTGCCACACACATCGGCCAAACCAAAAGACACCTTGAAACCAGAATAAAAGAACATAAAAATAGCCTAAAACATACTACCACAATACACACAGCCTTAGCACAACATGCAATAGAACAAAAACATGTATTTCAAGTCGACAATGTAAAAATTTTAAACAATGAAAATTGGCTCAAAAAAGACTAATCCTAGAAATGATCCACAGTAAGGCACACTCCAACGCCATACATTTTAGAACTGACATAGAAAAACTAAGCTCGATCTATAACTCTATTATATAGCTATTAAAATATTTTACAATACTTTACTTGACATAACAATTTTTAAATTATTGACACTATAACTTAATTTTAAATACTCTTAATATGACGCACCAATTTTATTTCTCTTGACACGTCACTGCCTAAAGGATCTTTCTCCCCCGATTCGCAAAATAGAGGCTAATAAGCTTCACGAAATTAAGACACCACTCAGTTTCTCTCGAACTCTCCGTGATCACACAACTCAATATGTAACGGGGTAATGTAAATTTCGAGTTTTTGTTTATTTTGGAAGAAATTTAAAAAAATGTTAAACTTAATAGGTAATCATCACAGTCATTTGAAACTTTATTAAAATTTCTTTTAAATCAATCACGTACATTAAATTTTCATAAATAAAACACAAAACTTTCTTATAATTATTAATCCCTTACAGATGATAAAAATCGCTAAAAACGATAAATTCTTCCATCTGTTGAGTATACTCCAGCAAAACAGTATTTACTTCCATAAATACTGTCTTTTGAAATAACCTTCCAAATATAAGCATAAGCTAGAAACATCAACAACATCGAGGTTAGTCGTTTCTCATATTTCATTTCTTTATAACTCCATAGTATAATAAACCACACTCTCACACATCACTCATTTCAAACACCGATGAATAAGAAGAATTAACGCAATACAAGATCTTATGCATATCAAATCAACATAGTTATAACCAAAACAGAATTAACATAACAGTTATACAAAACGACACAACAATTTTATAACACAATCATAACATAAAACATTCGTGTATTTAATTCCTTCAAACTTGATTTGTAAAATTTGTGTATTAAAATTTGTAGAGAAAAATATAATTTCTGAAGAGGACCCGAACCAAAGGGTCGAAACGTAAGAAAGCATCATTTATTTCCATCGCTGACTTTGGAAAACCTCTATTGGCCGGACTGAAGCCGAATCTTCAACTAGCAACTTGTCATCAACACGGCCGCACACATATTTGACTCATTAATTCTCATACTTTCATCAAGCGATAAAGCATTATCCCCAAAACCACGCCAATCATCCATCCGGCCGCGAATCGTCAGTACCAGAGAGTGCACATATTCTACAAGCGATGAGATGGTCTCGTTGGTAGCGTTCCTGGCTTCGGTCCGCAGGGGCGCGGGATCGTTCCCCGCGCTCAGTGCTTTTTTTTTAATTATTATTACTATTAATTCTTATTTGATTATTTTTGTTAGTTATCATTATTATTTTAATTCGTTATCTTTTAGTGTCGAAAAATTTATCGCGCACTGCGACCTCTTATTTTATTAGTTTGTACGTTAATTTAAATGCAATAATAAATCTAAATTACAACTTATTTATCTTCTAAAAAATTGTTTACGCTTTACTCACACCCGTCCTTATGCCAAATAAATTGTAATTCACAAAAGTAAGCGGAAATATACACTACCGGCGGAAAGTATCCGGACAAGAGTTGGAAAAAGTGCCCGAACGGTTCTTTATGCCATTTCGCCGGTAGTTGGGCTAGGCCAATGTGACCAACGGCATTTTAAAGAGGGGGAATTTACCTACATTTTGGCTTATCAAAAAAAATTTACGATTTTTTTTACACTTGGCACCCAGTTTTGAAAGCGACAATTTTTTGTCGTTTTTTTGTTGTTTTGTGAGTAGACCCCGTTTACAGTAAAAATCTTTTTTATGCATTTCTCCTATTAAAATCATAAAAGGGGAAGCCTAAGCTTCAATTTCGTTTTGTAGAAAAGTTTTTGCGGTTTTTTGTCCCCAAAAATATTTCGTTTTTTCGATAAAAACATACAATATGAAAATTGCTCCGGAGTACGAAAACGACGAGGTTTACAACAAAACCTCAAGACGGTAAAAAGTTGCGTTACTTTTTGTTGAGTTCATGAGAATTTTTTCAGATTTTTTTTGCGAATTTTTTTTTAATTTATTTCCGGTCGGAACTCGATTGATCTCAACACCATGATAATAATATAATTAATTTTTTTATTTACATATTATACTTTGGTCTCGTCGAAAAAACCTCCTCTCGCTGACAGCACGCTCTTTACCACACGCGGCATCGAAAAAACGTTCGCGTTAGATTTTCCCGTCGTATCGTGTCGAAAAATATATTGAATTTGAAGTGTGCTTAACTATTAATTTATTGACGGTTAATTAAATAAAATTTTTGACTTCATTAGAGTTTTTTTTTTTTTTTTGAAGAACAAAATGGGTCGTCGACCCAATATAAGCATCAAAAAGCGTGCATCAATCCTTGCACTTTGCAATGAAGGGTTCAAAATTCGCTACATTGCAATTCGATTGAAAATACCCAAATCAACCGTTGGGGATGCTATAAAACGTTTCAGAGAGACACAATCGAACCGCGATAAAAATCGTTCCGGGAGGCCTCCCGTTACTTCCAAAGCGGAAGACTAATCAATAATTGTAATGTCTAAAAGGAATCGAAAACTCACGGCGGCAAACATCCAAGCGCAGTTTGTCGAAAGTCGTGGAAAAAACATTTTAATTACGACGATTAAGAGCGTGCTGTCAGCGAGAGGAGGTTTTTTCGACGAGACCAAAGTATAATATGTAAATAAAAAAATTAATTATATTATTATCATGGTGTTGAGATCAATCGAGTTCCGACCGGAAATAAATTTAAAAAAAAATTCGCAAAAAAAATCTGAAAAAATTCTCATGAACTCAACAAAAAGTAACGCAACTTTTTACCGTCTTGAGGTTTTGTTGTAAACCTCGTCGTTTTCGTACTGCGGAGCAATTTTCAGATTGTATATTTTTATCGAAAAAACGAAATATTTTTGGGAAAAGAAATCGCAAAATTTTTTCTACAAAACGGAATTGAAGCTCAGGCTTCCCCTTTTATGATTTTAATAGGAGAAATGCATAAAAAAGATTTTTACTGTAAACGGGGTCCACTCACAAAACAACAAAAAAACGACAAAAAATTGTCGTTTTCAAAACTGGGTGCCAAGTGTAAAAAAAATCGTACATTTTTTTTTTTGATAAGGCAAAATGTAGGTAAATCCCCCCTCTTTAAAATGCCGTTGGTCAAATTGGCCTAGCCCAACTACCGGCGAAATGGCATAAAGAACCGTTCGGGCACTTTTTCCAACTCTTGTCCGGAAACTTTCCGCCGGTAGTGTATTTATATTCGTATTATTATATTCATTCTCATACTTTCATCAAGCGATAAAGCATCATCCCCAAAAACAAGTCAATCATGTATCCGGCCGTGAATCGTAAGTGCCAGAAAGTGCATTTTTAACACAAGCGATAAGATGGTCCCGTTGGTAGCGTTCCTAGATTAGGGGCGCGGGATCGTTCCCCGCACTCAGTGCTTTTCTGTTTTTTTTTTTTTTAATTATTATTTTCTTTTTGTATGGGGCGAATTGTTTATACGTGAAACACGCTCATCGAAAGAACATTATTCTGAAAATAGGGAAACTGCTCATGATGTATTACGATTAAATTTTTTTTGTTCTGTCAATGGTGAGTGTTCACAAATAAACAATTCACCCCATTGCAATGAAAATTACCTGTAAATGTAAAAACATACAAAAATGCCACTTTCTGGCACTTACTATTCGCGGCCGGATAGATGATTGACTTGTTTTTGGGGATAATACTTCATCGGTTGATGAAAGTTTAAGAATGAATATGATAATACGAATATAAAAATGTTTCCGCTTAATTTTATGAATTACAATTTATTTGGCATAGAGACGGGTGCGAGTAAAGCGCAAATAATTTTTTAGAAGATAAATAAGTTTAAATTTAGATTTATTAGTACATTTAAATTATCGTAGAAACTAATAAAATAAGCGGTCGGAGTGCTCGATACATTTTTCGACACTAAAAGATAACTAATTAAAATAATAATGATAACTAACAAAAATAATCAAATAAGAATTAATAGTAATAATAATTTTAAAAAAAGCACTGAGCGCGGGGAACGTCCCGCGCCCCTGCGGACCGAAGCCAGGAACGCTACCAACGAGACCATCTCATCGCTTGTAGAATGCGCACTCTCTGTTACTGACGATCCGCGGCCGGATGGATGATTGGCTTGTTTTTGGGGATAATGCTTTATCGCTTGATGAAAGTATGAAAATGAATGAGTCAAAGATGTGTGCGGCCGTGTTGATGACAAGTTGCTAGTTAAAGATTCGGCTTCAGTTCGGCCAATAGAGGTTGTCCAAGGTCAGCGATGGAAATAAATGATGCTTTCTTACGTTTCGACCCTTTGGTTCGGGTCCTCTTCAGAAATTATATTTTTCTCTACAAATTTTGATACACAAATTTTACAAATCAAGTTTGAAGGAATTAAATACACGAATGTTTTATGTTATGATTGTGTTATAAAATTGTTGTGTCGTTTTGTATAACTGTTATGTTAATTCTGTTTTGGTTATAAGTATGTTGATTTGATATGCATAAGTTCTTGTATTGCGTTAATTCTTCTTATTCATCGGTGTTTGAAATGAGTGATGTGTGAGAGTGTGGTTTAATATACTATGGAGTTATAAAGAAATGAAATATGAGAAACGACTAACCTCGATGTTGTTGATGTTTCTAGCTTTTGCTTATATTTGGAAGGTTATTTCAAAAGACAGTATTTATGGAAGTAAATACTGTTTTGCTGGAGTATACTCAACAGATGGAAGAATTTATCAAGGTATCTTTTGGTTTGGCCGATGTATGTGGCATTGCAATCCTTACAATCGATTTTGTAAACTATGTTGGATTTTTTGTTGTTATTTATTTTGTCTTTGGTGGAGCCAGTAATCGATGAAATGTTGTGTTTATTGTTTGTGACTAATGTTATGTTGTATTGTTGGAAAAGACGAATTAGTTGATGATGGATGTTTTTTTTGTGTAAGGAACATTTATTAGTCTGGAAGAATCAAAATTGTTACTATCCTTTTTTTGATTGTTGATTGTGGAAAGCCGATGTTTTATTATTTCTTTTGTGAAAGAGATCGGATAGCAATTTTGTGTCATCGTGTTACTAATAAGTTTGAGGTTTTCTTTGTGAAATGAAGGATGAGATAATTTTATTGCTCTGTCAACTAGCATGTAAATTATGGCTTTTTTTTTGGGAAAGTGGGTGGTGTGAAAACAAATTTATGAATCTGCCTGACCAGGTTGGTTTCCTATACCAATTTGTGATACTCGAATTTTGTTTATGGATTAAAAGTATATCAAGAAACGGGATTTTTTCATCTACTTCATTTTCTGATGTAAATTGTAATTTTGAGTTATATGAGTTAAAAATCTTTTTGGTGGATTCAATTTTGTCTGTTGGTAGAGCAATAATAATATCATCAACATATCTTTTATATAGTGGAAACGAAAATTTTAATTTTTCCAGACAATTTGTTTCAAGATCAATCATGACGATGTTAGATAGTATTGGAGCCAGAAGTGAGCCCATTGGTAATCCTGAGATTTGTTGGTAAATTTTATTTTGAAATGTAAAGAAAGTTAAGAACATGATGTATTCTATGCCTTTAATTATTTCGTTTAAAGGAAATGTTTTTCAAAATAGATTTGATCTTTTTTGAAGGCTTTGAATAACAAGTCGTAATGGGATGTTGGTATAGAGAGAAACAACATCAAACGAGACCAATTTGTAGTTGAGTGGAATTGAGATGTTAGAAAGTGAATGTTTTAGGTGGAAACTATCTTTGACGTGTGAATTAGTTGTATTGATTAATTTAGAAAGTTTAGATTGTATAAATTCTGCTAGTTTATGCGTTGGACAATTTATTGATTATACTATTGGACGAAGTGGATAATTATTTTTATGAATTTTTGGCAACCAATAGAGACGAGACAGGTTGCAATTTTCAGCTTTTCAGTATTTGTATTTTGTTTCATCAATGATTTTTAGGGTTTTCCATCTGGAGAGAATATTGTTAATGCCTTTTTGTAGAGTGCTGATGGGGTTTCTATTTGTTAATTTGTAAGTTGAGGAATCTGCGAGTAAATTATGAGTTTTTGTAATGTAATCTAAATTTGTTAAGAATGAATGTTGAATTTCCTTTGTCAGCTCGTGTAACTAAAAGTTGAGGGTTCTTTTTTAAGAATGAGGCCGTGTGTTTTGTAATTTGATTAGTGTTGAAAAATGATGTTGGAATATTTATTTTGTTTGAGATTTTAGTGAATCTGGTCCTAATTTCGATTTGTCTATGTTTGTCGAGTAAAAAATCTAATTTGCACTCAAGTTCGGAGATTGATTTGTGGATATGAGTTTTTATGTCTGAGAGTTTGATGTAAGGAAAACAAAACTTTTCACCTAGAGACAGGAATGTAGAAATGTGTAGCGGAATATCAATGTTGGAGAGATTTATAAGCCATTCTTTCGTTTTATTTAATGTGATTGTCGAATTTATATTATTCAGAGAATCAGTGGAAAGATTATTATTTCTGTTCTGTTGTCTATTAGTAAGGGTTGAGTATAAGATGTGATTTTGTGTTGTTTGATTTATGCTTTGATAACTTAGGTGATGTATATTGTTTTGGTTCAGATGTGTTTGGAATGATATTGTTCTTAAATATTCGTCATGATTGAAAATGTGAAGATGTATGTTCTTGGTTCGTTGAAATCTAAGGTTTTGAAGTTTTTTTTTTGTGTTTTTCATATGAGAGTTTTCATATGAGAGCTATGAGAATTAATATAATAATACGAATATAAATATATTTCCGCTTACTTTTATAAATTATAATTTATTTGGCATAAGGACGGGTGTGAGTAAAGCGTAAACAATATTTTAGAAGATAGATAAGTTGTAATTTAGATTTATTATTATATTTAAATTAACGTATAAACTGAAAAAATAAGCGATGAGAGTGTGCGATCATTTTTTTGTATACATTAATAACTAAACGCAGATAATCAAGAGCTAAATAAGCATTGAAATCATCTAAAAGCCTCGCTCGTGCCGTCGGGTGACGTCACGCGCGAGTCGTGCTCAGATTGCTTTTTCCCTCGAATCCTGCGTTTCGGCTTGGCCGCACATGAACGTGCTCAGCGTCCATGTGTTGGTGTAGCTGCCGAAGGCGCGGTCGGGAAACTCCGGTGGCGCTCTGCTCTTCCGGAAGACGTCCGAGCGTCGCTCGCTCACGGACACGCGCTACTATGATTGTGTGATGGGCGCGCAAGAGGCTAGAGAAGGGATAACTTTTGCGCGCGATCTGGCGGCACTGTCTTCAGGCATTTGTCCGACAGGAAGTAACGAAGATTCCACAATTCCGTTACCGTGATTAAGAATTTGATGTACTGTTGTTGGCATGAAGTACCACGGATAGAGTTCGACTAATTTTTGTGCAGTATCTTCAGTGTATTCGCGAACTTTGCGTATATTGTCTTCGACGCCACAAGAAATTACGTGGAATACAACATGACATCGCTTTATCCATTCTTCATCAATTCCCGTTATCGTGGCGAAAATTTCAGAATTTTCGAAAAAAACTCCGTGCTGTATTTCCGTCGTTATCATTAAATTATTTGGACGTAGGACCGCAAAGGTAGCAACGCATATTTGTCGATGTTTTCGTAATAAAATTACAAATTTTACCATCTACCACAACACAAGTTTGACATTTGTTAATTTCCTTGCCACCAACTACAGTTTGTTCGGGCACGAGGTTTCTCTCTTGCGCTTCGATACAATCAAGTTCTGCCCTAGTTGCTTCGTCAGTTTCTTTAGTCAGATTGACTCTATCAAAGATTTGGAAGGAAAGAAGTGAAATAATGATAATGTTGGCATCCGATTTATTGTCCCCTCCGTCGCTAAATTTTTGTTTGTGAGTACTTTGACCGGACGTGCCATCGCATCGCGCCTTGCATTTCAATTCTAAACTACCAACTTTATTTTGAGAATACTTCCAATAACGTCCGATTGTACCGTTAATATTATTTCAGCTGTATGATATAGCAATGCTTGAAGTCTGACTCTGGCTCCACTTTAGTTACAGAAATTTCTGACTTTACAGGGTAATTTTACCTTCTGCTACAAGTGACAATGCTTCGTTGCCTAACAGCACATCTTCTGGGACGCATTTCATAGATTTCCACTACTGTGATGCTTTTGATGAACTGCCTTCTGTGACATCCCTAATTGCATCTGAAGCATGAAAATTTCCAGAAGCCCGGAGACCCACTTGTGTTCCGTAGGCCAGTTCGTGGACGGTATGTTCATTTCGAACCTTTCCTGTCCTCCTACGTTTTGACCGATCACTCAAATCGTCCCAGCTTGTGGAAGGACGCCCCATTGTGTCTTCCGTGGAAGTCTTCGAACCTTCATTTTCAATTGTGAAAGACACAGGAACGTTGAGCCACTCGTCGAATTTTCGGAAGAATTTAATTTCGTTCCTGCTCACTTGTTGCCAGCTATTTTTAAATTCCGATACCAACCTACCCATGGCATCTTTCAGACTTTTCGGCAAAATGTATGAATGCTTCAATCTTTTTAACACCTCCTATTCAACAATGTCAGTGACGACGTTGATATTTCCGTTCAATACCGATTTCACAAATATGAAAGTTTACTTTCTCGTGAAAGAAATCTCTTCGGTGTTATCGAGAGGTTCTGTAGAAGATGGAAAAATAAAATTAATGGAAGAATTATCTTCATCAATTTTCTATAAACAATACTGCAGCCGCAAAAATTACAAAGAAGTGCAGAAAGTATACACATCATCGCATAAAAATTATAACCGAAACCGATGTCGCAGCTAGTTGCAGCAATTTTTTGGGTTTGTTTTGAAGAAATGTCTAGGGAACAATTTCCATTTGGTTTGAGAGCCGGGGTCGACAAGGGTTTCCACTTATTGCCTTTTTTAACGCGATTTTTCATAACGTGACGAAGAAAAATACCACTATTTTTGATAATGACTTACTATTTCATACATTGTTAATAATAATAATTTCGAGCAACACATTGAAATTGTATTTACTTTCGGGGGAAGAATCCATTTTGAAGAATCAAAATCCGTAAACTTTTCGCGATTCTACACGCGCCTGAACTCTGGGTTATTTTCGACGCACGACGAGTAAACAACGCAGCAGGCACGACTCTCACGAACGGAATGCGTTCCTAAACCAGGTAGGGACGCTTCCCCTTTCTTGACGGTCATAATACATATTAGGTGTACCACTATAACAAATCCAACCCCTAAAGTCCCTAGACATTTTTTTTACGTATGGCCGGCTATTCGGGATTTGGGACCACTGTAGAATGGTCCAAGAGACGGGCGTCTGCCGCATCTGACGAGGCGCAGACCGCCAGAAGAGAAGCAAGTGCGGCTCAATTTTTTTTTAAGCTGAGACATGTGGTCAATATGGTCCCGGCACAGCTGATTAAGGGGAACTTTCTCAAATCAGTTGTTATCCACCGTAAGTTAAGCCGTATCAGTGCTGAATGTATGGCAAACTTTGAACGCGTTTTTCTCGAAACGATGGTTTTTTAGTGGTTCGCACGTTTTTCTCAAAAACTATTGAACCGATTGACTTCGGGTTTTGCACACATGTCGAGGGAACCTTCACATACAGGATGGCTTTCATATGGTGGCCAGATGCTTTGAAGGGTCTTACGCGGTGATTCTGCGATTGAAAAATATATGATTTTTAATGGTCTTTCAAGCCGTCTTTGAAAATAAATATATATCGTAATTTTGTCGTAAATAGTATTAGCCAGAGGAACAAGCGTACTCTGGACAAAAATGAAAATTCCATTATGCGTGCAGGCAAATGAAGTTTATAAAATTCCGAATACGGAACACTCTCTATTATGCTAAATTAATCATTAGACAACGATCAGTCAACAAGGGATGAGAGGGCAGACTGGTGTCCCGTCGTGTAATACACGTCCGATCACAAAAATTATTCCGTGCGTCTGAAGTTTTTGGCTCCTTCTGACATCTGTTCTTTCCTGTTTAAAAATTCTCTAGTAGTTTAAAAAAGTATTGGTCTCTATAAATCACGGGAAAGAGGGAGATCGAACAAGAATCGAATGTTGTTGGGTACAGGTTTAATTTAAAAAAAAACGATTTCCCCTGTCTGAAGATTCTAATTACTTCTCACATATGTTTTTATATGTCCGAGAGGTTCCTCGTACTGTAAAACAAATATAAGACAACGATAAATCATCAAGGGATGACAGGTGACACTGGTCGATTGATCTACCGCACACCGTTCATAAAAAAAAAAATTACGCGCCACTCACGCTTATGGCTACTTCTCAGCCATCGATCTGTCTGTGTGTACTGTAACTCTCCAGTACTGTGAAGAAGTGCTAGACAACGAGAAGTAATGAAGGGAAGAAAGGTACCACTGCTCGATTGTTGTGTGGTGGAGCTTGAATGAAAAAAAATTGTTCCGTGTGTCTGAAGCTTTTAGCTACATCTCATATACGTCTTTATGCGCAGGAGAACTCGCCAGTATTTAAAAAACAAATATCGCACAACAATGAAGCCGCGAGGGATGAGAAATCACGCTGCTCGACTGTTCTGTGAAACACTTTTCAGAAAACAATCATTCGCGATCTCTGAAGCTTCTGGCTACTTATTCCATGTGTCTTTATGTGTACTCTAGTAAGCTAAACAAATCATTAGAAAAAAAACCAGTCATCAATGGATGAGAGATCAGACTGCTGGAACGTCGCATGGTACACGTCCGAACAAAAACCTTATTTCGTGCGTCCGAAGTTTCTGGCCCCGTCTGACATTAATTCGTTCGTGTACTAAAAGTCGCTAGTAGTCAAAAAAAATTATTAGTTTTAATAAATCGGCAGAGAAGGAGATAGATCAAAAATGAAATGTTGTATTGTACACGTCGTAGAAAAAAAAATGTGTGTGCCCGAATATTCTCGCCACATTTTACATCTGTTTGTATGCGTGTCAGAATACTCCAGAAATTCAGAAAAAATACTGGACAACAATGAATTGTCCAGGCATGAGAGGTGGGACTTCTCGATTGTCGCGTGGTACAGATTTAATGAAAAAATCTGATTTTCCGTGTCTGAAGCTTCTAGTTAATTCTCACATATGTTTTCACATGTACGAGAACTTTCTCGTACTGTAAAAAAATATTAGAAAACAATAAGTCATCAAGGGGTGACAGGTGATACTGCACGACTGTTTTACCGTACAACTTCTATGAAACAAATAAATATTTCGCTCCTCTCAAGCTTATTAAAACGTATCAGCCATTTTTCTGTGTGTACGGAACTCTCTAGTACTGTAAAGACGTGCGAGACAACGAGAAGTCATCAAGGGAGGGAAGATACCACTGCTCGATTGTTGTGTGGTGGGGCGTGTATAAAAAAAAAAATTGTTTCGGGTGTCCGAAGCTTTTGGCTGCTTCTCACGTACATCTTCATGTGTACGTGTATTTTTGAACTAGCCAGTAGTCCAAAAACAAATATGGGACAATAATGAATCGGCAAGGGATGAGAAATTACACTTCTCGACTGTTCTATGGAACACTTTTCAGAAAAAAATCATTCTCGATTTCTGAAGGTTCTGGCTACTTCTTCCAGGTGTCTTTATGTGTACTGAAACATGCTAGAACGCTAAATAAATAATTAGAAGAAGACCAGTCATCAGAGGATGAGAGGTCGGGCTGCTGTATCGTCGAATGGTATACTTTCGATCAAAAATAACTTTTCGTGCGCCCGGCGTTTCTGGCTCCGTCTGTCATTAGGTCTTCCATGTACCAAAAGACGCTAGTAGCTGAAAAAAAATATCACTCCCCATAAATCGGCTGAGCAGGAGGTAGATAAAAAATCAAATGTTGGAATGTACACCTCGTAGCAAAACAAAATTGCGTCCCCGAATACTCTGCCGACATGTCATATCTATTTGTATGCGTACTGCAACTGTCAAAGAATTCAGAAACAAAACTGGACGACAATAAATGGTGCAGACACGCGAGGTGGGACTTCTCGATTGTAGCATGGTACAGATTTAATTTTTTAAATATGATTTCCCGTGTCTGATGCATCGAGTTACTTCTCACATATCTTTTTAAATGTGCGAGAACTTTCTCGTGCTGTGAAAAAAAAAATAGACAACAATATGTCATCAAGGGGTGACAGGTGACACGTGCTCGATTGTTATGTGGTGGGGCATGAATAAAAATGGTTTTTTCGTGTGTCTGAAGCTTTTGGCTACTTCTCACATACGTCTTTATGTTTAGGAGAACTCGCCAGTATCTCAAAAACAAATATTGGATAACAATGCATCGGCAAGAGATGAGAAATCACACTGCTCGACTGTTGTATGGAATACTTTCCAAAAAAAAAGTCATTCTGTATTTCTAAAGCCTCTGGCTACGTCTTCCATGTGTCTCCATGTGTACTGAAAGTCTCCAGTACGGTAAATAAATCATTAGCCAATAATCAGTAAATAATGGATGAGCGGTCGGATTGCTGTACCGTCGTGTGAGACACTTCCGATCAAAATTATTATTTCGCGCGTCCGACGGATTAGGCCCCTTCTGACATTTCTTCTTTCGTATTCTCAAAGTCTGCAGTAGGTGAAAAAAAATATTACTCTCAATCAATCGGCAGAGAGGAAGATGGAACAAGAATCGAACGTTGTATGAGACAGGCACAATAAAAAAATCGATTTCCCGTGTCTAAAGCTTCCAGTTACTTCTCGCATATGTTTTTATATGTACGAGACCATCCTCGTACTGTTAAAAAAAATATTAGACAACAACAAGTCAGCAAGGGATGACAGGCGAAACTGCGTATTGTTCTGCCGTACAATACCGATGAAAAAAATTATTTCGCGCCTCTCAATCTCATGGCTACTTCTCAGCCATCTTTCTGTGTGTACTACAACTGTCCAGTACTGTGAAGAAGTGCTAGGCAACGAGAAGTGATCAAGCGAAAGAAGGTACGATTGTTGTGTGGTGGAGCTTGAATGAAAAAATTGGTTCCGTGTGTCTGAAGCTTTCGGCTACTTCTCATAAACGTCTTCATGTATAGGAGAACTTGTCAGTAGTTCATAAACAAGTATTCGACAACAATGAAGCGGCGAGGGATGAGAAATCACACTGCACTCAGAAAAACGTTTGGTAATCCCAACTATGTATATTTAGTTGAAACAATTTTGCTTTAAGCAACCTAATTTTACTCACTTGAAATTCAATTCGATTCAAGTGACAAAGCCAGTTTAGTTGAAACAACCAAATTATCATGTCAAAATAGCAATATCTCCCTGGTCATATAATAGGTTGGATTAACTACATCGGGGTTCATACAAGTAATCCACGTGTTATTTGAACTTTATATTTGGTCGTTATATTGGCCAATAAACTACATTTTCCAACTAAATTAATTATTACGCATAAAGCGAATGATGGCTGGTTCTACAATTGAATAAATTAATTGAAACAAATGATTTAATTAAAGTTACTCCGAGGTAAGACCGTGTTTTCTTTTTTCTACGATGTGCATATTTTTAGCTATTGATTGCTATTGCTACTTGAGTTCTTGTGGATGCAATCGATCACTTTTTTCCCGGCATGATTTCTAGATAACGACTTTATTTGGAAAATCCGACCACGGGCGCGCGCTGTTCGATCGCTGTCAGCGATTAGTTACCCAGCTAACCACGTACCGCAAATGTACAGCTCATGTGGAGTGTGCGTACGGTATTGGTATATTACCGGTACGCCGCAGGGTACGCTGTACCGCCAATTTACTAGTACGGTACCGGTACTGTATACCGGTACAGTATACAGTGGAGGTACGACTACGCTGCTATCACATACCCGTACATTACCGGCACTGTCGGGCAGGGCGGACTCCACATTTGCGGTATGCTGTACTAATGGTACGCTTGGTTAACTGGGTAGCAGAAATCGCGAATCAGTGTAGTTTCAGATGCATGCATGAACAGCGCTACGATCGCCCTTTCGACTCCCGGCTGTTCACGTCTTCTTTTGTGGCTGTAACGTGCATCTCCCTTGTGAGCGTGTAGAAAACTACAATATTCATTGTGATAAGTTTTGTGAGACGATTTACATCGAAAACATAAAAATGTGCGAAGTAGAAGACATCTTGATAGATTGGGGACTTCAATCGCTTGTTTCTACATTTCGAGAAAAGTGTACGATCGTAATTTCTTTTTACCCGCCATTGTTGTCACGCTGCGTGCTATCCTTCGAGATAAACATTGTACGGCGTCTCTCGGGTGTTGATAGTAAATTTAGTGGAAGCCAGTGAGTTTCATTTAACGTTGCGTGTTGACCAAGTGCATAAGTATTGAAGGATTGCTAAGGGAATCGTGATTGCGATTTTTTTGCAGGCACGAGCCATTGCTCTCCCGTAATTTCAGATATCGATTAAATTCGGTAAATCCAACCACGTGGACACTCGGTTTAAGCCGCTAATAGTTCGTCGCAACCACGCTGTAGTCTGAGACCTGGCGTTGCGTAAAGCAAAAAGACTTGTTTGCGTCAATTCCACTTCGAGAACACACAAAATCTGATGGTTTCTGTTATGTGGCCTACAGATAAATTCTCGATACATCAGAAAAAAATATTATTTATCTGTACACATTATTTTAATTGATTTCTCTTTTGTTTTTTTTCGACAGGCACATTGCTTTTAAGCTTAACTATGTAATTTTCTCAGAGCGCTTTGTAAATTATCTTACAATTGACACCGTACAGTCGTACATCGACGTAGATTAATCAACAAAAGTTGTTTCTGTATCGTCGCAATATTTTTAATATGTACTTTAATAAACAGGCATTATTGAAAAATTACTAATCAACTTGTCTCATAATTTAGCGGATCTACTTACCTTATTGTCTTCGTCTTCCATTTGTATTTATAATTCATCGTAGGGAGAATACTTTCTTCGATGATTTATATTCAATTGATTTTCTGCCAGTTCAATGTATACGTTGCATATGCTCACATCGAAATTTTATCAAAGTAACTCGATGTTTATTTAGTTCATATTAAGCTGATGCTCTATCTACCATTTATTCGATTGGTGTGAAACCAATTTTGATTGAACTTACTGTATGCAGCTTCAACTATGTTATGTCAGTTGTCAGAACCTACTTCGTCATTCAGGGCAAACTAATATATAGTCGGATCGACTATAGCATCGTTGGGGGGGGGGGGTTCTTTTAAAATATATCTTCAGTGGTATGGACTATACATGAACTTTTATCAAGAATATTATGTATTGACTGAAATATGCTCTGCAATTCATTCAATGCACACATGTTTCATTCGACTGTATATGTTTTTCGTTGAAGTATATATTTTGAAAATGCTTTTAAGGGGGAGATTACCGACACAACCGTTCAGTATGTACAAATAAAGTTTGGTTTCAGGACACCGGAATTATAATTGAAAGTACTCTGTGCGTTTTTGGATCAAGAAGAAGTTTGGTTGCCGGAAATAAATATATATTTGTAATTCAACCAAATCTTGCAGTCAATTCAATCGTTCATATCGTTCGCCACCCGCAACTGCAGGATTTGGTTGATTCAAACAATTTTTTTTTTGACGGTACCAAACGTTTTTCTGAGTGTGCTCGACTGTTTTAAAGAACACTAGAGTTTTATAGAAGCTTCTGGCTACTTCTTCCATGTGTCCTTATGTGTACTGAAACTGTCTAGTATGCTACATAAATCATTAGAAGCAAACCAGTCATCAATCGATGAGAGGTCAGGCTACTGTAACGTCGTATGGCACACTTCCGACAAAAAATCTTATTTCGTGCGTCCGAAGTTTCTGGCTCCGTCTGACATTATTTCTTGTGTGCACGCAAAGGCGCGAGTAGTCGAAAACAAAAAAATAGTTTCAATAAATGGGCAGAGAAGGAGATAGATAAAAAATTACATGTTGTATTGTACACTTCGTAGCAAAACAAAAAACACCCGCGTCTGAATATTCTGCCCACTCATTAGATCTATGTGTATGCTTACTACAACTCTCGAGAAGTTCAGAAGAAATACTGGACAACAATAAAATGTCCAGGCATGAGTGGTGAGATATCTCGATTGTTGCATAGTACAGGTTTAATGAAAAGAAAAAAAAGGATTTCCCGTGGCTGAAGCTTCTAGCTGCTTCTCACATATGTTTTTATATCTACGAATACCTTGTGGTACCGGACAAAAAATATTAGACAACAATAGGTCATTAAGGGATGACAGGCGACACTGCTCGATTGCTTTACCGTACAACTTTCACGAAAAAAAATTAATTCACGCCTCTGAAGCTTATGCCCACTTCACAGGCATCTTTCTGTGTGTACGGTCACTCTCCAGTACTGTAAAGAAGTGCTACACAACAAGAAGTTATCAGGGGAGGCAAGATACCAGTGCTCGATTCTAGTGTGGTGAAGCTTGAATAAAAATAATTGTTTCTTGTGTTTGAAGCTTTCGAGAACTTTTCATATACGTCGTCATGTGTGGGAGAACTCGGCAGTACTGCAAAAACAGATATTAGATAACATGGAATCGGCGAGGGATGAGAAACCACACTACTCGAATGTTCTATGGAACACTTTCCAGAACAAAATCATTCTCGATTTCTAAAGCTTCTGGCCACTTCTTCTATGTGTCTTTATGTGTACTGAAACTCTCTAGTACGCCAAATAAATAATTCGAACAAAACCAATTATCAATGGATGAGAGGTCGGGCTGCTGTATCGTCGAATGGTATACTTTCGGTCAAAATTTTTTTTTCGGACGTCCGACCTTTCTGCCTCCGTCTGTCATTGGTCCTTCCATGTACCAAAAGTCGCTAGTAGTTGACAAAAAATTTTAGTCCCCATAAATCGGCTGAGCAGGAGGTAGATAAAAAATCAAATGTTGTTATGTGCACCTCATAGCAAAAAACAATTGCGTGTCCCCGAATACTCTGCCGACATCTCATATCTATTTGTATGCGTACTGGAACTATCGAGGAATTCAGAAACAAAACTGGACAACAATAAATGGTCCGGACACGCGAGGTGGGACTTCTCGACTGTAGCATGGTACAGATTTAATTTAAAAATTATGATTTCCCATGTCTGAAGCATCGAGTTACTTCTCACATATGTTTTTAAATGTGCAAGAACTTTCTCGTGCTGTGAAAAAAAAAACTATAGACGACAATATGTCATCAAGGGGTGACAGGCGAACCGTGCTCGATTGTTGTGCGGTGGGGCTTGAATGAAAATGGTTTCTTCGTGTGTCTGAAGCTTTTGGCTACTTCTCACATACGCCTTCATGTTTAGGAGAACTCGCCAGTAATTCAAAAACAAATGTTGGACAACAATGCATTGGCAAGGGATGACAAATCCCACTGCTCGACTGTTGTATGGAATACTTTCCGAAAAAAGTCATTCTGTATTTCCAAAGCTTCCGGCTACTTTTTCCATGTGTCTCCATGTGTACTGAATGTCTCTAGTACGCTAAATAATGCATTAGCCAACAATCAGTCAACAATGGATGAGCGGTCAGATTGCTGTACCGTCGTGTGAGCCACTTGCGATCGAAATATTTATTTCGCGCGTCCGAAGGTTTAGGCTCCTTCTGACATCTTTTCTTTCGTACTCTCAAAGTCTGTAGTAGGCGAAAAAAGAATATTAGTCTCAATAAATCGGCAGAGAGGGAAATGGAACAAGAATCGAATGTTGTATGGTACAGCCTTGATAAATAAAATCGATTTCCCGGGTCTGAAGCTTCTAGTTACTTCTCGCATATGTTTTTATATGTACGAGACCATCCTCGTACTGTTAAAAAAAGTATATTAGACAACAACAAGTCATCAAGGGATTACAGGCAAAATGCGTGATTGTTCTGCCGTACAATATCCATGAAAAATATTATTTCGCGCCTCTCAAGCTCATCGCTACTTCTCAGCCATTTTTCTGTGTGTACTACAACTGTCCAGTACTGCGAAGAAGTGCTAGACAAGAAGAAGTGATCAAGGGAAGGATGGTGCCACTGCTCGATTGTTGTGTGGTGGAGCTTGGATGGAAAAAAAAATGGTTCCGTGTTTCTCAAGCATTTGGCTACATCTCTTAAACGTCGTTGGGTATGCGAGAACTTGCCAGAATTTCATAAACAAATATTCGACAACAATAAAGCGGCAAGGGATGAGAAATCACACTGCTCGACTGTTTTATGGAACACTTTACAGAAAAAAAAGTCATTCGCGATTTCTGAAGCTTCTGGCTATTTCTTGCATGTATCTTTATGTGTACTGAAACTGTCCAGTATGCTAAATAAACCATTAGAAGCATACCAGTCATCAATTGATGAAGGGGTCAGGCTGTTGTAAGGTCGTATGGCACACTTCCGATAAAAAAATCTTATTTCGTGCGTCCGAAGTTTCTGGCTCCGTCTGACATTATTTCTCGTATGCAGTCAAAGTCGCTAGTAGTTGAAAACAAAAAATTGGTTTCATTACATGGGCAGAGAAGGTAATAGATAAAAAATCACATGTTGTATTGTACACTTCGTAGCAAAAAAAAACCTGCGCCTGAATATTCGGCCCACTTTTTAGATATATTTGTTGGCTTACTACAACTCTCGAGAAATTCAGAAAAATACTGGACAACAATAAAATGTACAGGCATGAGCGGTGACATTTCTCGATTGTTGCAGGGTACAGGTTTGATAAAAAAAAAAAATTACTTCCCGTGGCTGAAGCGTCTAGCTGCATCTCACAAGTGTTTTTATATGTACGAGAACTTTGTGGTACCGTACAAAAAATATTAGACAACAACATGTCATCAAGGGATGACAGGCGACACTGTTCGATCGTTCTACCGTACAACTCTCACGAAAAAAATTATTTCGCGCCTCTCAAGCTTATGCCCACTTCTCAGCCATCTTCCTGTGTGAACTGTTACTCTCCAGTACAGTAAAGAAATGCTACACAACAAGAAGTGGTCGGGTTAGGCAAGATACCAGTGCTCGATTGTTGCGTGGTGGGGCTTGAGTAAAAATGGTTTTTTCGTGTGTCTGAAGCTTTTGGCTACTTCTCACATACGTCTTTATATTTGGGAGAACTCGCCAGTATTTCAAAAACAAATATTGGACAACAGTGCATCGGCAAGGGATGAGAAATCACACTGCTCGACTGTTGTATAGAATACTTTCCAAAAAAAAGTCATTCTGTATTTCCAAACCTTCTGGCTACCTCTTCCATGTGTCTCCATGTGTACTGAATGTCTCTAGTACGCTAAATAAATCATTAGCCAACAATCAGTCCACAATGGATGAGCGGTCAGATTGCAGTACCGTCGTGTGAGACACTTGCGATCGAAATAATTATTTCGCGCGTCCGAAGGTTTAGGCTCCTTCTGACATATTTTCCTTCGTATACTCAGTCTGTAGTAGGCGAAAAAAAAATATAGTCTCAATAAATCGGCCGAGAGGGAGATGGAACACGAATCGAAAGTTGTATGGTACAGGCTTAACAAAAAAATCGATTTCCCTTTTCTGAAGCTTATAGATACTTCTCGCATATGTTTTTATATGTACGAGGCCGTCTTTGTACTGTTAAAAAAAATATTCGTCATCAACAAGTCATCAAGGGATGACAGGTGAAACTGCGTGATTGTTCTGCCGTAGAATATCCATGAAAAAAATTATTTCGCGCCTCTCAAGCTCATCGCTACTTCTCAGTCATCGTTCTGTGTGCACTACAACTATCCAGTACTGCGAAGAAGTGCTAGACAACGAGAAGTGATCAAGCGAAGGATGGTACCACTGCTCGATTGTTGTGTGGTGGAGTTTGAATGAAAAAAAATGGTTCCGTGTGTCTGAAGCTTTTGGCTACTTTTCATAAACGGCTTTATGTATAGGAGGACTTGCTAGTATTTCATAAACAAGTATTCGACAACAATGAAACGGCGAGGGATGAGAAATCATACTGGTCGACTGTTGTATGGAATACTTTCCGAAAAAAAAATCATTCTGTATTTCTAAAGCTTCTGGCGACTTCTTCCATGTGTCTCCATGTGTACTGAAAGTCTCTAGTACGCTAAATAAAGCATTAGCCAACAATCAGTCAACAATGGATGAGCACTTAGATTGCTGTACCGTCGTGTGAGACACTTCCGATCAAAATAATTATTTCGCGCGTCCGAAGGTTTAGGCTCCTTCTGACATCTTTTCTTTCGTATTCTCAAAGTCTGTAGTAGGTGAAAAAAAAATATTAGTCTCAATTAATCGGCAGAGAGGGAGATGGAACAAGAATCGAACGTTGAATGGTACAGGCATAATAAAAAAAATCGATTTCCCGTGTCTGAAGCTTCTACTTACTTCTCGCGTATGTTTTCATATGTACGAGACCATCGTCGTACTGTTAAAAAAAATATTAGACAACAACAAGTCATCAAGGGATGACAGGCGAAACTGCGTAATTGTTCTGCCGTAAAATATTCATGAAACAAATTATTTCGCGCCTCTCAGTCTCATGGCTACTTCTCAGCCATCTTTCTGTGTGTACTACAACTGTCCAGTACTGTGAAGAAGTACTAGGCAACGAGAAGTGATCAAGCGAAAGGAGGTACCGCTGCTCGATTGTTGTGTGATGGAGCTTAAATGAAAATAAAATGGTTTCGTGTGTCTGAAGCTTTTGGCTACTTCTCATAAACGTCTTTAGGTATGGGAGAACTTGCTAGTATTTCATAAACAAATATTCGACAACAATGAAGCGGCGAGGGATGAGAAATCACACTGCTCGACTGTTTTATAGAGCACTTTACAAAAAAAAATCATTTGCGATTTCTGAAGCTTCTGGCTACTGCTTCCTTGTGTCTTTAGGAGTACTGAAACTGTCTAGTGTGCTAAATAAATCATTAGAAGTAAACCAGTCATCAAGTGATGAGAGGTCAGGATGCTGTAATGTCGTACGGCACACTTCCGATATAACATCTTATTTCGTGCGTCCAAAGTTACTGGCTCCGTCTGACATTATTTCACGTGTGTACTTAAAGTCGCTAGTACTTGAAAACAAAAAAATAGTCTCAATAAATGGGCAGAGAAGGAGATAGATAAAAAATCACATGTTGTATTGTACACTTCGTAGCAAAAAAAAAACACCTGTACCTGAATATTCTGACCACCTTTTTGGATCTGTTTGTATGCTCACTACAACTCTCGAGAGATTCAGAAAAAATACTGGACAACAAGAAAATGCCCAGGCATGAGCGGTGAGATTTCTCGATTGTTGCATGGTACAGGTTTAATAAAAAAGAAATATTTCCCGTGGCTGAAGCTTCTACTTGCTTCTCACATATGTTTTTATATGTACGAGAACTTTGTGGTACCGTACAAAAAATATTAGACAACAATAGGTCATCAAGAGATGACAGGCGACAATGGACGATGGTTCTACCGTACAACTTTAATGAACTTAATTATTTCGCGCCGCTCAAGCTTATGGCCACTTCTCAGCCATCTTTCTGTGTATACTGTTACTCGCCAGTACTGTAAAGAAGTGCTTCACAACAAGAAGTGATCAGGGGATGCAAGATACCTCTGCCCGATTGTTGTGTGGTGGAGCTTTAAAAAAAAAGCTTTAAAAAAAATTTCTTGTGTTTGAAGGTTTTGGCTACTTTTCTTATACGTCTTCATCTGTAGGAGAACTCGCGAGTATTTCAAAATCAAATATTGCACAACCATGAGTCGGCGGGGGATGAGAAATCACACTGCTCGACTGTTATATTCTTCACTATCCAGAAAAACATCAGTCTCGATTTCTGAAGCTCCTGGCTACTTCTTCCATGTATCTGTGTGTGCTGAAGGTCTCTAATACGCTAAATACATCATTAGAACAAGACCAGTCATCATTCAGTGTGTACGGAAAGTCTTTAATACGCTGAATAAATCATTAGAACGAGACCAGTCATCGATGGATGAGAGGCCAGGCTGCTGTAACGTCGAATGGAATATTTTCGATCTTAAATATTATATAGTGCTTCCGAAGTTTCTGGCTCCGCCTGACAATAGTTCTTTCGTGTAGTAAAAGTCGGTAGAAGTTGGAAAAAAACATTAGTCTCAATAAACCGGCAGAGAAGGAGACAGTTTAAAAAATCAAATGTTGTATTGTACCCCTCGTAGCAAACAAAAATGCGTGTGCCTGAATATTCTGCCAACTTTTTACATCTATTTGTATGCGTACTAGAACTCTCCAGGAATTCAGAAAAAATTCGCGACAACAATAAATTGTCTAGGCATGAGATATGAGATTTCTCGATTGTCGCATGGTGCAGGTTTAATAAAAAAAAATGATTTCCCATGTCTGAAGCTTCTATTTACTTCTCACATATGTTTTTATATGTACGAGAACTTTGTGGTACTGTACAAAAATATTAGACAACAATAGGTCATCAAGGGATGACAGGTGACACTGCTCGATTGTTCTACCGTACAAGTTTAATGAAAACAATTGTTTGGCGCCTCTCAAGCTTATGGCTACTCCTCTGTCATCTTCCTTTGTTTACTATAACTTTCTAGTACTGTAAAGAAGTGCTAGACAACGAAACGTCGTCAACGGAGAAATGGTGCCCCGGCTCGATTGTTGTGTGGTGGGGCTTGAATAATACATTTTTTTTCGTGTGTCTGAAGCATTTGGCTACTTATCAAATACGTCTTCATGTGTAGGAGATCTCGCCAGTATTTAAAAAACAATTTAATTTCACATTAGCCAGTATTCTAAAACAATTTTTTTTTTTTTTCATTACAGCTGCACGGTAGAACAATCGAGCAGTGTCAGCTGTCATCCCGCGATGCCCTATTGTTGTCTAATACTTTTTTAACGGTGCCTCAAAATTCCCATACATCAAAAAAACATATGAGAGGAGTAGCTACAAGCTTAAGACACGGGAAGATTTTTTTTTCTTCTTAAACCTGTCCGTGCACCAATCGAGAAGTCTCACCTCGCATGCCTCGACAATTTATTGTTGTCGAGAATTTTTTCTGAATTCCCATTTACAGTACGCATAGGAATATATGCAAAAATTCGGCAGCATATTCAGGCACATGCATTTTTTTTTGCTACGAGGGGTACACTACAACATTTGATTTTTGATCTATCTCCTTCTCTGCCGCTTTATCGAGACTAATATTTGTTTCAACTCCTAGCGACTTTTAGTACACGAAAGAACTAACGTCAGACGGAACCAGAAGCTTCGGACGTACGAAATAATATTTTTGATCGAAAGTGTAGCATACGACGTTACAGCAGCCTGAACTCTTATCCATTGATGACTTGTGTTGTTCTAATGATTTATTTAGCATACCGAAGAGTTTCAATATACATAAGGACACATGAAAGAAGTAGCCAGAAGCTTCAGAAATCGAGAATGGTTTTGTTCTGGAAAGTGTTCCATAGAACAGTCGAGCAGTGTGATTTCTCATCCCTTGCCGATTCATTGCTGTCGAATATTTGTTTGTGAATCACTGGCGAGTTCTCCTACACATAAAGACGTATGTGAGAAGTAGCCAAAAGCATCAGACACACGAAAATGCTTTATTTTTTCAAGCCCCACCACACAACGATCGAGCAAGGGTGGCAAGGGAGCAACACAATTCCTCCCTTGATGACTTCTCGTTGTCTAGCACTTGTCTACAGTACTAAAGAGTTACAGTGCACACAGAAAGCTGACAGAGAAGTAGCCATAAGCTTGCGAGGCGCGAAATAATTGTTTTCCTTATAGTTTTATGGTAGAACAATCGAGCAGTGTCATCTGTCACCCCTTGATGCCTTATTGTTGTCTAATATTATTTCACAGTACGTGTAAGCTCTCGTACATAAAAAAAAAACATATGTGAGAAGTAATTAGAAGCTTCAGCTAAGGGAAATCGTTTTCTTTTTTATTAAACCTGTACCCAACAACATTTGATTCTTGTTTTATCTCCCTTTTCCTCGTGATTTATAGGGACCAATGGTTTTCTCAACCACCAGAGAATTTTAGAATAGGAAAGAACAGATTTTAGAAGGAGCCAAACACTTCGGATGCACGAAAGAATGTTTTTGATCGGAAGTGTATCACACGTGACGGGACACCAGTCTAACCTCTCACTAATTGACGACTGCTTCTGTTCTAATGATTCATTTAGCATACTAAAGAGTTTCAGTACACATAAACCCGTGTGGAAATATTTTCCGGGATTTCTAAAGGACCCAACTAATTGTCCCCAATTTTATCCAGGGCCCGGTTTGGATTCCGACTGGTACCTTTATAGGATTGTCCCGCTTTTGAAATCGGGCCCTTTAGTGGACATATATTCGGGGCCATACTAGATTCCCTGATTGCGCCTGAATTATCCAATCTCGTCCCTACTATACCCCTGCAATTAGCCCTGTTAAGTCCCCACGTTCACCCCGTCAGATCCCTATGATTCCCTTATATTTCCCTGTAACAAAAAAGACGCATTTTTTCCGAAAACATTTATAGATATATATATATATATATATATATATATATATATATATATATATATGCCAGCAAGTTTACAAACATTCTTATAATAGAAAATAATATCCCGACATTTTAAGGATAATGTGAACAATATAAAACGTTATATGTTAATCGTGTAGATAACGATTCAGAATACTTCAATGGCTGAAAATGCAGTTTACACATTGACCAGCATCAAGAGAAAATTGGTAACATTGCGATTGTCCCTAGAACCAAACGGAACACTCAATACTAATGCCTTGACATTGCTTCATGTATAAGTGATTACTTAAATAAAAATGTATATATTTTTAAGTTGTAACGATTTCTTTTCTTTCAAACTCATTGAAAATTATAAGCGAATTGTTAAGTGAGTGAGATATTTGCATGAGGCAGTTATGAAACACTGATAATTTACTATTAATTTTTGTCGCTTATTAATATTATAACGATTATTGATCTTTGTGATGATCCCTGACTATATCTGACCAGGCTCTTTACTGGTGAACCAGATGAAACCGTAATTTATTTTATGATGGAAATTGTGACTGAACCACACTGGGCCCACATTAGTCTGCCTGGTAAAGACCCGATTACACTTATTGTAAAAATTAGCCAGTGCCCTGACAGCACCTGGCCGGGGCCTTCGTTGGTGCATCCATCGTACCCCTGTTATTTTGTATCATGGAAACTAATGAGTACCTTTCTAGGACCGTTTGTGGCAGTATTCTGGAAATCCCTGTTAGGGATTCCACTTCGAAGCCGTAACGGGACCTGTATATTCTTTGGGTTTCCCGGACTATATTCCACACGGGAAGTCACATGGAAGAAGTAGCCAGACGCGTCGGTAATCGAGAATGATTTTTTTATGGAAAGTGTTCCATAGAACAGTCGAGCAGTTCGATTTCTCATCCCTTGCCGATTCAATGTTGACCAATATTTGTTTTCGAACTCCTGGCTACTTCTCCTACACATAAAGACGTATGTGACAAGTAGCCAAAACCTTCGGCCATACGCAACGACTGTTTTTATTCAAGCCCCACCACACAATAAGCGCGCAGTGGTACCCTTCTCCCTTGATGACTCGTCGTTGTCTAGAACGTCTTTACAGTAATAGAGAGTTACCGTACACACAGGAAGACGGCCGAGAAGTTGTTATAAGCTTGAGAGGAGCGGAGTTTTTTTTTTTCATTGAAGTTGAATACTTATTGTTGTCTAGTATTTGTTTTACAGTACGAGACAGTTTTCCTACATATAAAACCATATATGGGAAGTAACTAGAAGCTTCAGACACGGGAAAACAGATTCTTTTATTAAATCTGTACCATGCAACAATCGAGAAGTCCCACCTCTCATGCCTGGGCCATTTATTGTTGTCCAGTATTTTTTATGAATTCTCCAAGAGTGCCAGTGCGCATACAAACGGATGTACAAAGTGGCCAGCATATTCGGACACGCCTTTTTTTTGCTTCAATATTTATATTACAGCATTTGCTCTTCGACCCATCTCCTTCTCTGCCGGTTTGTTGACATTAATATTTTTTTTCTACTCCTCGCGGCTTTTTCACACGATAAACTAATATCAGAATGAGCCATAAGCTTCGGACGCGCGAAATAGTATCTTTGATCGAAAGTGTACCATACGAGGTTGCAGCAGCCTGACCTCTCATCCCTTGATGACTGGTTGTTGTCTAATGATTTGTTTAGCGTACTAGAGACTTTCAGTACACATAAAACACATGGAAGGAGTAGCCAAAAGGTTCAGAAGTTGACAATTACATTTTTCTGGACAGTGTTCCATTCAACAGTCGAGCACTGTGATATGAGAAGTAGCCAAAAGCGTGAGACACACGAAACATCTTTTTGTTTGAACCTCCACCACACAAGAATCGAGCAGTGGTACTTTTCCTCCCTTCATCAGTTACCGTTCTTCGGCACTTCTGTACAGTACTGGATGGTTACAGTACACACAGGAAGATGGCTGCGAATTTGCCATAAGCTTGGGGGGCGCGAAATTTTTTTTTCATGCCAGTTGTACGATACAACAGACTAGCAGTGTCACCTGTCATGCCTTGATGACTTATTGTTGTCTACTTCTCACATACGTCTTTATGTGTTGGAGAAATCGCCAGTATTTCAAAAACAAATATTGGAGAACAACGCATCGGCAAGGGATGAGAAATCTCCCTGCTCGACTGTTGCGTGGAGCCCGACCTCTCATCCATTGATGATTGATTTGTTCTAATTATTTATTTAGCGCACTAGAAAGTTTCAGTACACAAAAAGACACATGGAAGGAGTAGCCAGAAGCTTCAAAAAACGAGAATCATTTTTTTGTCGAAAGCGTCCCATAGAACATTCGAGTAGTGTGGGTTCTCATTCCTCGCCGATTCCTTGTTGTCTAATATTTGTTTTTGAAATGCTGGCGAGCTCTAACACACACGAAGACGTATATGAAAAGTAGCCGCAATCTTCAAGCACAAGACACAATTTTTTGTACTCAAGCTCCACCACACAACAATCGAGCAGTTGTATCTTGCCTCCCCTGATCACTTATTGTTGCGTAGCACTTCTTTACAGTACTGGGGAGGAACAGTATACACGGAAAGATGGCTGAGGAGTGGCCATAAGCTTGAGGAGGGCGAAATAATTTTTTTTGTGAAAGTTGTACAGTAGAACAATCGAGCAGTCTCGCCTATTATCCCTTGATGACCTAATGTTGTCAATCATTTTTCGTGCGGTACGACAACGTTCCCATACATGTAAAAACATATGTGAGAAGCAACTAGAAGCTACAAGGCACGGGAAATCATTTTTTTCAATTAAACCTGTACCATGCAACAATTGAGAAATCTCACCGCTCATGCCTGGACATTTTATTGTTGTCCAGTATTTGTTCTGAGTTTCTCGAGAGTTGTAGTAAGCATACAAATGGATCTAAAGGGTAGGCAGAAATATTCAGGCACACGAATTTTGTTTTACTACGAAGTGTACAATACAACATGTAATTTTTCATCTATCTCCATCTCTGCCCATTTATTGAAACTATTTTTTTTTTCAACTACTGGCGACTTTGAGTACACACAAGAAATAGTGTCAGACTGAGCCAGAAACTTCGGTCGCACGAAATAAGATTTTTATCGAAAGTGTGCCATACGACGTTACAGCAGCCTGACCTCTCATCCATCGATGACTGGTTTGCTTCTAATGATTCATTTAGCATACTAGAGAGTTTCAGTACACATAAAGACACATGGAAGAAGTAGCCAGAAGCATCAGAAATCGCGAATGATTTTTTTTTTGGAAAGTGTGCTATAAAACAGTCGAGCAGTGTGATTTCTCATCCCTCGCCGCGTCATTGTTGTTGAATATTTGTTTATGAAATACAGGCGAGTTCTCCTATACATAACGACGTATATTGGGAGGTAGCCAAAAGTTACAGACACAGTGAACAATTTTTTTCATTCAAGCTCCACCACACAACAATCGAGCAGTGGTACCATCCTTCCCTTGATCACTTCTTCTTGTCTAGCACTTCTTTGCAGTACTGGACCGTTATAGTACACACAGAAAGATGGCTGAGAAATAGCCATGAGCCTGAGAGGCGCGACATAATTTTTTTCATGGATATCGTACGGCAGAACAATCACGCGGTTTCGCCTCTCATCCCTCCATGACTTGTTGTCCAATATTTTTTTAACAGTAGGAGGATGACCTCGTAAATGTAAAAACATATGCGAGAAGTAACTAAAAGCTTCAGAGACGGGAAATAGAATATTTTATTAAACCTGTAGCATACAACATTCGATTCTTGTTCCATCTCCCTTTATGCCGACTTATTGAGGATAATATTTTTTTTTTTTTCAACTTCTACAGACTTTGAGAATACGAAAGAAAAGTTGTCAGAAGGAGCCAAAACCTTCGTACGCACGAAATAATTATTTTCATCGGATGTTTATCACAGGACGGTACAGCAATCTGACCGCTCATCCGTTGTTGACTGATTGTTGGCTGATGACTCATTTTGCGTACTAGAGAGTTTCAGTACACATAGAGACACATGGAAGAAGTAGCCAGAAACTTGAGAAATACAGAATGATTTTTTTTTTGGAAAGTCGGATGGTATACTCTCGATCAAAAAGTTTTTTCCGTGCGTCCGACGTTTCTGGCTCCGTCTGACATTACTTCTCCCATGTACAATGAGCCAAGAGTAGTTGAAAAAAATGTTTAGTCTCCATCAATCGGCTGAGAATGAGGTAGATCAAAAATCAAATTTTGGCACGTTCACCTCGTAGCAAAAAAAAGCGCGTCCCCGAATATTCTGCCGACTTCTCATATTTATTTGTGTGCGTACTGGAACTGTCGAGGAACTCAAAAACAATACTGGACAACAATAAATGGTCCAGGCATGAGAGGTGGGACTTCTCGATTGTAGCATCGTACAGATTTAATTTAAAAAATACGATTTCCCGTATCTGAAGCTTCGAGTTACTTCTCACATATGTTTTTAAATGTGCGAAAACTTTCTCGTACTGTAAACAAACAATTAGACAACAATATGACATCAAGGGGTGACAGATGACCCGTGCTCGATTGTTGTGTGGTGAGGCTTGAATAAAAATGATTTTTTTTCGTGTGTCTGAAGCTTTTGTCGCACATACGTCTTTATGTGTAGGAAAACTCGCCAGCATTTCGAAAACAAATATTGGACAACAATGCATCGGCAAGGGATGAGAAATCACGCTGCTCGACTGTTGTGTGGAATACTTTCAAAAAAAAATCATTGTATATTTCTTAAGTTTCTGGCTACTTCTTCCATGTGTCTCCATGTGTACTGAAACTCTAGTACGCAAAATGAGTCATTAGCCAACAATCAGTCAAGAATGGATGAGCGGTCAGATTGCTGTACCGTCGTGTCATACACCTCCGATCAAAATAATTATTTCGTGCGTCCGAAGGTTTTGGCTCCTTCTGAAATCTTTTCTTTCGTGTTCTCAGAGTCTATAGTAGGTGAACAAAAATATTCGTCTCAATAAATCGGCAGAGAGGGAGGTGGAACAAGAATCGAATGTTGCATGGTACAGGTTTAATAAAAAGAATCGATTTGCCGTGTCGGAAGCTTCTGGTTACTTCTCACATATGTTTTTAGATTTACGCGACCATCCTCGAACTGTTAAAAAAAATATTACACAACAACAAGTCATCAAGGGATGACAGGTGAAACTGCGTGATTGTTCTACCGTACAATATCCACGAAAAAAATTAATTCGCGCCTCTCAAGCTTATGGCTACTTCTCAGCCATCTTTCTGTGCATACAACTGTCTTATACATCTGTCCAGTACTGTAATACAGTGCTAGTCAAGAAGAAGTGATGAAGGGAAGGATGGTACCACTGCTCGATTGTTGTATGGTGGAGCTTCAATGAAAAAAATTGTTGCGTGTGTCTGAAGCTTTTGGCTACTTCTCATAAACGTCTTTATGTATAGGGGAACTCGCCAGTATTTCATCAACAAATATTCGACAACAATAAAGCGGCGAGGGATGAGAAATCACACTGCTCGACTGTTTTATAGCACACTTTACTGAAACTCTCTAGTATGCTAAATAAATCATAAGAAGCAATCGAGTCATCAATGAATGAGAGGTCCGGCTGCTGTAACGTCGTATGGCATACTTCCGATAAAAAATCTTATTTCGTGCGTCCGAAGTTTCTGGCTCTGTCTGACATTATTTCTTGTGTGTACTCAAAGTCGCTAGTAGTTGAAAAAAAAATTAGTTTACATAAATGGGCAGAGAAGGAGATAGATAAAAAAAATCATATGTTGCATTGTACACTTCGTAGCAAAAAAGTGTACCTGTGCCAGAATACTCTGCCCACTTTTGATATCTATTTGTATGCGTACTACAACTCTCGAGAAATTCAGAAAAAATACTGGACAACAATAAAATGTCCAGGCATGAGCCGTGCGATTTTTCGATTGTTGCATGGTACAGGTTAAAAAAAACCGAAGCTTCTAGTTGCTTCTCACATATGTTTTTATATGTACGAGAACTTTGTGGTACCGTCCAAAAAATATTAGACAACAATAGGTCATCAAGGGATGACAGGCGACACTGCTCGATTGTTCTTGAGTACAACTTTCATGAACAAAATTGTTTCTTGCCTCTCAAGCTTATAGCCACTTCCCAGCCATCTTTCTGTGTGTTCTGTTACTCTTTAGTACTGTAAAGAAGTGCTACACACCAAGAAGTGATCAGGGGAGGTAAGATACCACTGCTTGATTGTTGTGTGGTGGAGCTTTAATTTAAAAAAATTGTTTCTTGTCTTTGAAGCTTTTAGCAACTTTTCATATACGTCGTCATGTGTAGGAGAACTCGCCAGTATTTCAAAAACAAATATTGGACAACAATGAATCGGCGGGAGATGAGAAATCACACTGCTCGACTGTTATATTTAACACTATCCAGAAAAAAAATCAGTCTCGATTTCTGAAGCTCCTGGCTACTTCTTCCATGTGTCTTTGTGTGTACTGAAAGTCTCTAATCCGCTAAATAAATAATTAGAACAAGACCAGTCGTCAATCGACGAGGGGCCAGGCTGCTGTAACGTCGAATGGTATATTTTCTATGTGAAAAATTATATCTTGCTTCCGAAGTTTCTGACTCGGTCTGACAATAGTTCTTTCGTGTACTAAAAATAACTAGTAGTTGGAAAAAAATATTAGTCTCAATAAATCGGCAGAGAAGGAGACAGTTCAAAAATCAAATGATGTATTGTACGCCTCGCAGCAAAAAAAAAAGAAAAAAATGCGTGCGCCTGAATATTCTGCCGACTTTTTACATCTATTTCATTGTATGAGTTGACTCACAATGTAAGACGTGCTATTACTTCATTACTGCGAGCATTGTGTGAGTGTGTGCGTGCATGAGGATGCACGAGTGCACACGCGCGTGTGCGTATTGTGGACATTTGCCACGTTTCGAGCGCGCTCTGAACTCGGGTTCGGAGAGCACGCTACGCGGTTCGGTCCGAACGCATCGTCAAACGTCAAAACGCGTTATTTGACGTTTCGGATTAGTCAGCTGATATTGTCAGCTGATACCATCTTGGATATGCTGATTTAGCGCACACACGTCGAACTGTCGTCGAAACGCCAAATTTGACGCGTGATTTGACGTTTCATCAATCGTCTGCTATTAATGTCTGACATCTTGGGCAAATGGGGAGCACGCGCGTTGAAGGTTTGCCGAAATGCACTGTTTGGCGCGTGATTTGATATTACGTGATGTCGCCGGCCATGATTGTTTGCCATTTTGGATGTGCAAAATCATGATTCGAGACGGCGAGCGATTATCTCTAGAGTTATTTAACATTTCGATTCGAATAAAAATCTACAGTACGTGTCTTTGTCTTTTTTTGCGTTCACAAGACGTAAATGAAAACACAACAACGTACTGGAAAAAGGTGTTTTTAATGATTAATTGAAAAGTACCGAACATTGGAACATAAACAAGTTTGGTATTTTTTTCAGACAAGTTGACCGTGCCGCTACCTGGAGCGCCGATTCGATTTATATCTACGCAATAAATAATTAATACATGTCTGCGATGGTTCTGAAGGCGTAAACCAGTTATTCCATAATGATGATTATGGTTCTGGGGGATGGGTTCGGAAATCCCCGATATGACTGTCCCGAGCTTATGTTCGCTTTTACCTTACTTTCGGTTATTGTGCGTCAAAGGGTATCGAGACGCTCGGTGGACGGTTTCAAGCGCAATTGTTGATTGACAAAGGTAAAAGCAATGGTGATGGTGGTTCTGGGGAATTCGATACGCCACATGGACGACGATTATAAGCGCATTTATTAATAAAAATAAAAGCAATGATTGTGATGATTTTGGGGTACCCGATTGGACATGCCTGATATGACGACATCGAGTTCTTCTCTGCTTTTACCTTTCTTTCAGTCATATCGCATCGAATAAAATGACGAAGATTTGGGGATGATAACAGGCGCATTTGTTAATAAACAAAGGTAAAAGTAATGATTGTGTCGATTCTGGGTGACCCAATTGGACAGGCCTGATATGACGGCATCGAGTTCTTCTCTGCTTTTACCATTCCTTCTCTCATATCGCATCAAATACACTGACGACGATTTAAAGACGATTACAGGCGCATTTGTTAATAAAAAAAGATAAAAGCAATAATTGTGCTCATTCTGGGGGACCCGAATGGACATCACTAGCATGACGGCATCGAGTTCTTCTCTGCTTTTACCTTTATTTCTGTCATATTGCTTCAAATACAATGACGACGACTTGAGGATGATTTCAGGCGCATTTGTTAATAAAAAAAGGTAAAAGCAATGATTGTGATGAATCTGGGGAACCCGAATGAATATTACTAATATGACGGCATCGAGTTCTTCTCTCCTTTTACCTTTGTTTCTGTCGTATCGCGTCAAATACAATGACGACAATTTGAGGATGATTTCAGGCGCCTTTGTTAATAAAAAAAAAAGGTAAAAGCAATAAATGTGACGAATCTAGGGGACCCGACTGGGCATTGCTAATATGACGGCATCGAGTTCTTCTCTGCTTTTACCTTTATTTCTGTCATATTGGATCAAATAAAATGATGACGATTTAAGGATGATTACAGGCGCATTTCTTAACAAACAAAGATAAAAGCAATGATTGTGCAAATTCTGGAAGACCCGAATGGACATTGCTAATATGACGGCATCGAGTTCTTCTCTGCTTTTACCTTTATTTCTGTCGTATCGCGTCAAATACAACGACAAGGATTTGAGGATGATTACAGGCGCATTTGTTAATAAAAAAAGATAAAAGCAATAATTGTGCTCATTCTGTGGGACCCGAATGGACATTGCTAATATGACGGCATCGAGTTCTTCTCTGCTTTTGCCTTTATTTCTGTCGTATCGCATCAAATACAATGACGACGATTTGTGGATGATTTCAGGCGCATTTGTTAATAAAAAAAGGTAAAAGCAATGACTGTGATGAATCTGGGGAACCCGAATGAATATTACTAATATGACGGCATCGAGTTCTGCTCTGCTTTTACCTTTGTTTCTGTCATATTGCTTCAAATACATTGACGACAATTTGAGAATGATTTCAGGCGCCTTTGTTAATAAAAAAAGGTAAAAGCAACATTTGTGATGAATCTAGGGGACCCGACTGGGCATTGCTAATATGACGGCATCGAGTTCTTCTCTGCTTTTACCTTTCGTTCAGTCATATCGCATCGAATAAAATGACGAAGATTTGGGGATGATAACAGGCGCATTTGTTAATAAAGAAAGGTAAAAGCAATGATTGTGTCGATTCTGGGTAACCCAATTGGACAGGCCTGATATGACGGCATTGAGTTCTTCTCTGCTTTTACCTTTCTTTCTCTCATATCGCATCAAATACACTGACGACGATTTGAAGACGATTACAGGCGCATTTGTTAATAAAAAAAGATAAAAGCAATAATTGTGCTCATTCTGGGGGACCCGAATGGACATTACTAACATGACGGCATCGAGTTCTTCTCTGCTTTTGCCTTTATTTCTGTCGCATCGCATCAAATACAATGACGACGATTTGAGGATGATTTCAGGCGCATTTGTTAATAAACAAAGGTAAAAGCAATGACTGTGATGAATCTGGGGAACCCGAATGAATATTACTAATATGACGGCATCGAGTTCTTCTCTCCTTTTACCTTTGTTTCTGTCGTATCGCGTTAAATACAATTACGACAATTTGAGGATGATTTCAGGCGCCTTTGTTAATAAAAAAAAAGGTAAAAGCAATAATTGTGACGAATCTACGGGACCCGACTGGGCATTGCTAATATGACGGCATCGAGTTCTTCTCTGCTTTTACCTTTATTTCTGTCATATTGGATCAAATAAAATGACGACGATTTAAGTATGATTACAGGCGCATTTCTTAACAAACAAAGATAAAAGCAATGATTGTGCAAATTCTGGAAGACCCGAATGGACATTGCTAATATGACGGCATCGAGTTCTTCTCTGCTTTTACCTTTATTTCTGTCGTATCGCGTCAAATACAACGACAAGGATTTGAGGATGATTACAGGCGCATTTGTTAATAAAAAAAAGATAAAAGCAATAATTGTGCTCATTCTGTGGGACCCGAATGGACATTGCTAATATGACGGCATCGAGTTCTTCTCTGCTTTTGCCTTTATTTCTGTCGTATCGCATCAAATACAATGACGACGATTTGAGGATGATTTCAGGCGCATTTGTTAATAAAAAAAGGTAAAAGCAATGACTGTGATGAATCTGGGGAACCCGAATGAATATTACTAATATGACGGCATCGAGTTCTTCTCTGCTTTTACCTTTGTTTCTGTCATATTGCTTCAAATACATTGACGACAATTTGAGAATGATTTCAGGCGCCTTTGTTAATAAAAAAAGGTAAAAGCAACAATTGTGATGAATCTAGGGGACCCGACTGGGCATTGCTAATATGACGGCATCGAGTTCTTCTCTGCTTTTACCTTTCTTTCAGTCATATCGCATCGAATAAAATGACGAAGATTTGGGGATGATAACAGGCGCATTTGTTAATGAACAAAGGTAAAAGCAATGATTGTGTCGATTCTGGGTAACCCAATTGGACAGGCCTGATATGACGGCATCGAGTTCTTCTCTGCTTTTACCTTTCTTTCTCTCATATCGCATCAAATACACTGACGACGATTTGAAGACGATTACAGGCGCATTTGTTAATAAAAAAAGATAAAAGCAATAATTGTGCTCATTCTGGGGGACCCGAATGGACATTACTAACATGACGGCATCGAGTTCTTCTCTGCTTTTGCCTTTATTTCTGTCGTATCGCATCAAATACAATGACGACGATTTGAGGATGATTTCAGGCGCATTTGTTAATAAACAAAGGTAAAAGCAATGACTGTGATGAATCTGGGGAACCCGAATGAATATTACTAATATGACGGCATCGAGTTCTTCTCTCCTTTTACGTTTGTTTCTGTCGTATCGCGTCAAATACAATGACGACAATTTGAGGATGATTTCAGGCGCCTTTGTTAATAAAAAAAAAGGTAAAAGCAATAATTGTGACGAATCTAGGGGACCCGATTGGGCATTGCTAATATGACGGCGTCGAGTTCTTCTCTGCTTTTACCTTTATTTCTGTTATATTGGATCAAATAAAATGACGACGATTTAAGGATGATTACAGGCGCATTTCTTAACAAACAAAGATAAAAGCAATGATTGTGCAAATTCTGGAAGACCCGAATGGACATTGATAATATGACGGCATCGAGTTCTTCTCTGCTTTTACCTTTATTTCTGTCGTATCGCGTCAAATACAACGACAAGGATTTGAGGATGATTTCAGGCGCATTTGTTAATAAAAAAAGATAAAAGCAATAATTGTGCTCATTCTGTGGGACCCGAATGGACATTGCTAATATGACGGCATCGAGTTCTTCTCTGCTTTTGCCTTTATTTCTGTCGTATCGCATCAAATACAATGACGACGATTTGAGGATGATTTCAGGCGCATTTGTTAATAAAAAAAGGTAAAAGCAATGATTGTGTCGATTCTGGGGAACCCGAATGAATATTACTAATATGACGGCATCGAGTTCTTCTCTGCTTTTACCTTTGTCTCTGTCATATTGCTTCAAATACATTGACGACAATTTGAGAATTATTTCAGGCGCCTTTGTTAATAAAAAAAGGTAAAAGGAACAATTGTGATGAATCTAGGGGACCCGACTGGGCATTGCTAATATGACGGCATCGAGTTCTTCTCTGCTTTTACCTTTCTTTCAGTCATATCGCATCGAATAAAATGACGAAGATTTGGGGATGATAACAGGCGCATTTGTTAATAAACAAAGGTAAAAGCAATGATTGTGTCGATTCTGGGTAACCCAATTGGACAGGCCTGATATGACGGCATCGAGTTCTTCTCTGCTTTTACCTTTCTTTCTCTCATATCGCATCAAATACACTGACGACGATTTGAAGACGATTACAGGCGCATTTGTTAATAAAAAAAGATAAAAGCAATAATTGTGCTCATTCTGGGGGACCCGAATGGACATTACTAACATGACGGCATCGAGTTCTTCTCTGCTTTTGCCTTTATTTCTGTCGTATCGCATCAAATACAATGACGACGATTTGAGGATGATTTCAGGCGCATTTGTTAATAAAAAAAGGTAAAAGCAATGACTGTGATGAATCTGGGGAACCCGAATGAATATTACTAATACGACGGCATCGAGTTCTTCTCTGCTTTTACCTTTGTTTCTGTCATATCGCATCGAATAAAATGACGAAGATTTGGGGATGATAACAGGCGGATTTGTTAATAAAAAAAGGTAAAAGCAATAATTGTGATGAATCTAGGGGACCCGACTGGGCATTGCTAATATGACGGCATCGAGTTCTTCTCTGCGTTTACCTTTCTTTCAGTCATATTGTTGTTATTGGTTTTGACCGCAAATGACCGAAGGTAACGTGAAAACAGAGAGAATATTAGTGCCTTATTATTAGGAATGTTCCATCGAATACTCGAATCGCGTCTTCATCATTGCTTTTACCATGGTTGATAAACAAATGAGCCTGTCGTCATTTTACCACAGCGTTCACATTTTATAACGGAAAATGACCGGAGGTAAGGTAAAAGCAGAGAGAATCTCCGTCCCTTGATTTCGGTAATGTCCCGTCAAACCTCTAATACGCTTGTTCATCATTGCTGTTACATTTGTTAATTAACAAATGCGGCTGTAAAAATTCTGCGAGCGTCATAATGAATTTAGATCCGAAATAACCGAAGGTAAGGTGAAAGCAGAGAGAATCTCGGTGCCGTCTTATCGGGAATATCCCGTCGAATCTCCGAGAACCATCGGGCTTATTTCATTTGTCTTTTATAATTAACAAAGGCGCTTTCACACGTCCTCAGAGCGACGTTATTGGTTTTGATCGAAAATGACCGAAAATAAGGTGAAAGCAGAGAGAATTTCGAAGCCGTGATTTTGGGAATATCCTATCGAACCCCCAAACCCCTTCATCATCATTGATTTTAACTTGGTTAATAAACAAGGGCGCCTGTCGTCATTTTACCAGCGCAAACAATTTTTTAGAAGATAAGTTGTAATTTAGATTTATTATTATATTAGAATTAACGTACAACCTAATAAAATAAGCGGTCAGAGTGCGCGATACATTTTTCGACACTAAAAGATAACTAATTAAAATAATAATGATAACTAATAAAAATAACTAATCAAATAAGAATTAATAGTAATAATAATTATTAAAAAAAGCACTGAGCGCTGGGAACGATCCCGCGCCCCTAGTGCACATTTTTCTCTGAAAAATTCCGAATTTTTCTATGAATTGGAACAAATATGAAGAATTCGGAGTTTTGCGGACAATTATTTTTACGCAAACATCCGAGTTTCTCCGAATTTCTCCGAATTTTTTCGAATTTTTCCGAATATTTCATCATTTTAATTACGATCACGGGAAAATGTCGGGCAATTTTAATATAAAAAAAGAATTTTGTTTTATTAGGTCTAGATGAACATTTTTAGTTAAATACTCGGCAATTACTCAAGAATCAATATTTCTAAAATCCCCTACGTGGTTCACTAGCTACACTCATCTAGATTACAAAAAAAATATTTGTCCAGATTAAAATTGGCACAAGTTATACTACGTGCCGCATAGCACCTTAAGTTCAACATGCCTCGGAAGAATTTGATTTTATAGGTACCATCTAATTTTTTTCATCTATAACTTTTCTCCGAATATCTCCGCAGCCGTTCACTCAATAGGAAAAAGAAAAAGTTCCGGAAAAAAAATTATAACAAGTTTTTTTTACGAAAATCTCATTTTTTTCATCTCTAAATTTTCTCCGAATATTTTCGCAGCCATTCACCCAGGTAATAGGAAAAAGGGAAATTTCCGAAAAAAAATAATAATAATAAGTTTTTTTTACGAAAATCTCATTTCTTTTCATCTTTACCTTTTCTCCGAATATGTCCGCAGCCGTTCACTCAGGTCATATGTCTCATACGTACAGAAACTCTGTACTCATATGTACAAAAATATGAAACTTCTGTACTCATATGTACAGAAACTCTCTAGTATGCTAAATAAATCATTAGCACAATGCCAGTTATCAATCGATAAGAGGCCACGCTGATGTAACGTCGTATGGCACACTTCCGATGAAGAATGTCATTTCGTGCGTCCGAAGTTTCTAGCTCTGTCTGAGATTAGTTGTTTCGTGTACAAAACGTTGCTAGTAGTTGAAAAAAATATTAGTTTCAATAAATCGGCAGAGACGGAGATAGATTAAAAATCAAATGATGTACTGTACACCTCGTAGTAAAAAAAATTGCGTGCGCCTGGATATTCTGCCTACTTTTTAGATCTACTTGCATGCGTTCTAGAACTCTACATAAATTCAGATAGATTCCTGAACAAGGATAAATTGTCCAGGCGTGAGCGGCGAGACTTCTCGATCGTTGCACAGTACAGGTTTAATAAAAAAAAGTCGATTTCCCGTGTCTGAAGCTTCTTGTCACTTCTCACATGTTTTTACATGTACGAGAACTTTGTGGTACCGTAAAAAAAATATTAGACAACAATAGGTCATCAAGGAATGACAGGTGACACTGCTCGATATTTCGACCGTCCAACTTTAAAAAAATATCTCGCCCTTCTCAAGGTTATGGCTACTTCTCTATCATCTTTCTGTGTGTACTGTAACTTTCTAGCACTGTAAAGAAGTGTTAGAGAACGAGAAGTTGCCTAGGGAGGAAAGGTATCGCTGCTCGATTCTTGTGTGGTGGGGCTTGAATAAATGTGTTTTTCTTCGTGTGTCTGAAGCTTTCGGCTACTTCTCAACTACGTATTTATGTGTAGGAGAGCTCGCTAGTATTTCAAAAACAAATCTTGGACAACAATGAATCGGCAAGGGATGAGAAATCCGACTGCTCGACTGTTGTATGGAACACTTTCCAGAAAAAAATCGTTCTCCCTTTCTGAAGCATCTGACAACTTCTTTCATGTGTGTCCATGTGTACTGAAACTCTCTAGTACGGTGGATAAATCATTAGACAACAATCACTCAACAAGGGATGAAAGGTCAGGCTGCTGTACCGTCGTGTGATACACTTCCGATCAAAAAAATTATTTCGCGCGTCCGTAGTTTTTGCCCCTTTCTGACATCGGTTCTTTCGTGTTGTGAGAGTCTCTAGTAGTTGAAAAAAAATATTAGTCTCAATAATTCGGCAGAGAGGGAGATAGAACAAGAATCGAATGTCGTATGATATAGGTTTGCTAAAGAAAATCCATTTTCCGTGTCTGAAGCTTCTAGTTACTTGTCACATGTGTTTTTATTTGTACGAGACCTTCCTCGTACTGGAAAAAAATATTAGACTACAAGAAATCATGAAGGGTCGACAGGTGACACAGCTCGACTGTTCTGTCGTACAGTTGTAATGAAAAAAAATATTTAGCGCCTCTCAAGCTTATGGCTACTTCTCCGTCATGTTTCTGCGTGTACTGTCACTCTCTCGTAGTGTACCAGGTGTGTAAGTATGAAACCGGAATTTTTGTACAGAAAAAATACGTATCCACCTTTTGTATTTTTCCCATGGCTTTCAACCGAAGGGAGATGGCTTCTCGGGTCACCTTTAACTGATCCGCCAGTTGTTGTTGTGTTTGAGCGTCGTCTTCGTCCAACAAGGCTTGCAGGTCAGCGTCTTCAAACTTTTTCGGTGGTCTTCCACGTTATTCGTTCCTCACGTCAAAATCGCCACTTTTGAACCGTTTGAACCACTCGAAACACTGTGTTTTACCGATCGCATGCTCACCAAACGCCTCCACAAGCATTCGATGCGATTCGGCTGCGGTTTTCTTCAGATGAAAACAGAAAAGTAGTGCTGTCCGCAAATCGTAATTTGTTGGCACAAAACTCGACATGTTTATCTCTAATAAATAATGCTACTGAATGAAACTCGTGTTATTGTGAGTTGGAAATCTTTGTCGGATATTAATACAATAACAAGACACCGCTGACGTGATGTGTCGGTAACTGCATCGACATCTAGCGCCACCTATGGGCAAATTCCGGTTTCATACTTACACACCTGGTAGAGAAGTGCTAGATATCGAGAAGTCGTCAAGGGAGGAAAGGTACCGCTGCTCGATCGTTGCGTCATGGGGCGTGAATACAAATATGTTTTTGGTGTGTCTGAAGCTTTTGGCTACTTCTCATATACGTCTTTATGTGTACGAGAATTTTCCAGTACTTTAAAACAAATATTGGACAACAATGAATCGGCAAGGTATGAGAAATCCGACCGCCCGACTGACGTATGGTGCAGCTGTGAAAAAAAAATCATGCTGTATTGCTGAAGAATCGGGCTACTCGTTTCACGTGTCTTTATGCGTATTAAAGCTCTCTAGTATGTAAAATAAACCATTAAAGAACAATCAGTTAACAAGCGATGAGAGGCCAGTGTGCTGTAACGTCGTGTGATGCACTTCCGATCAAAAAATTATTTCGTGCGTCCGAAGTACGCATGAAATGTATATACGCATGAAAAATGTACAGCATGATTTTTTTGTCTATGAAAGATATTGTTGTATGTACCATACAACAATCGAGAGGTCTTACGTCTCATCCCTCGTCGATTCATCATTGTTCAATATTTGTTTTTGAAAGACTGGTAAGTTCGCCTACACCTAAAGACGTATATGAGATGTAGCCAAAAGCTTCAGACACATGAAAGTAAATTTTTTTTTTCAAACTCCTCCGCACAACAATCGAGCAGTGGTATTGGACAGCAAAAAATTGACAACAAGTAAAATAAATAAATAAGCAAGGTTCTTCCATAAAGTCGCGCAACTTTTTACGTTTTAGGCGACGGTGGTATTCACATATTCTTAAGAGGAACCACAAACAAAGTCGCAACATGTTTCGATTTCCAAAGTCCACACGTATCGAAAAGTGAAAAATTGATCTCACGCTCTCAAGATCTTATTTCTTTCAAAACCGGACACGGGAAATCGATATTTTTTTGATTAAACCTGTACCATACAACATTCGATTCGTGTTCAATCTCCCTCTCTGCCGACTTATTGAGACTAATATACTTTTTTTTAACTACTAGATACTTTTAGAACACGAAAGAACCGATGTCAGAAGGAGGCAGAAAACTTCGGCCGCACGAAATAATTTTTTTGATCGAAAATGTATCACACGACGCTACAGCGCCCTGACCTCTCATCCCTTGTAAACTGATTGTTGTTTAATGGTTTATTTGAAGTACTAGAGAGCTTTAGAACAAATAAATACACGTGAAAGAAGTAGCGAGAAGGTTCAGCAATACAGCATGATTTTTTTTTCTATGGAAGCTGTACCATGCAATAGTCGAGCAGTCGGATTTCTCATACCTTGCCGATTAATTTAAGACCACTAGTTGTTTGTGGAATACTGGCAAGTTTTCCTACATATAACGACGTACATGAGAAGTATCCAAAATCTTCAGTCACGCGAATTTTTTTTTTTTTTGTATTCAAGCCCCATGGCATAACAATTGAGCAGCGGTTCCTTTCCTCCCTTGACGACTTCTCGTTGTCTAGCACTTCTCTGACAGAGAAGTAGCCATAAGCTTGAGAGGCGCAAAATAATTTTTTTCATTAAAGTTGTACGGTAGAACAACCGAGCAGTGTCACCTGTCTTCCCTTGACGACCTATTGTTGTCTAATATTTATTTACGGTACCGCAATGTTCCCGTATATATGAAAACATATGTCAGAAGTTAGTAGGAGCTTCAGACACGGGAAATAATTTTTTTTTTATTTAACGTTTACCATGCAACAATCGAGAAGTCTCACCTCTTATGCCTGGACAATTTATTGTTGTCCAGTATTTGTTCTGAATTCCTGGAGAGTTCTCGTGCGCATACAAATAAATCTACAAAGTCGGCAGCATATTCAGGCGCAAGCGATTTTATTTTCTACGAGGTGTTCAATACAACATTTGAGTTTTTATCTATCTCCTTTGCTGCCGATTTATTGAGACTAATATTTTTTTTTCCACTACTGGCGACTTTTAGTACACGAAAGAATTAATGTCAGACGGAGGCCGAAATTTCGGACCCACGAAATAATATTTTTGTTCGAAAGTGTACCATACGACGTTACAGCAGCCTCGCCTCTCATCCCTTGATGACGGGTTGTTATGTAACGATTTATTTAGCGTACCAGAGCGTTTCGGTACCCGCAAAGACACATGGAAGAAACAGCCAGAAGCTTCAGACATCGAGAATTATTTGTTTCTGTAAAGTATTCCAAAGATCAGTGGTGCAGTGTGTTTTCTCATCCCTCGCTGATTCATTGTTGTCCAATATTTGTTTTGGAAGTACTGGTGAGTTCTCCTACACATAAAGACGTATATGACAGGTAGCCAAAAGCTTCAGCCACACGAAACAATTCTTTAAATTCAAGCTCCACCGCACAACAATCGAGCTGTGGTACGTTCTTTCCCTTCATCACTTTTCGTTGTCGAGCGCTTCTTTGCAGTGCTTGAGAGTTACAGTACACACAAAAGATGACTTAGAAGTAGCCATAAGCTTGAGAGGCCCGACAGAATTTTTTTCATGGCAGTTGTACCGTAGAACAATCGAGCAACGTTACCTGTCATCCCTTAATGACTCATTGTTGTCTAATAATTTGTTTACAGTGCGAGGAAGGTCTCGTAAATATAAAAAAAACGTATGTGAGAAGTAAGTAGAAGCATCGGTCAAGGGGGATCGATTTTTTTTAAATTAAACCTGCACTATGCAACATTCGATTCTTTTTTCGGCCTCTCTACCGATTCATTGAGACTGATATTTTTTCTCAACGACTGGAGACTTTTAGAACAAGAAAGAACCGATGTCAGAAGGGGCCCAAAACTTCGGACGCACGAAATAATTGTTGTCATCGGAAGTGTATCACACGACGGTACAGCAGTCTGAGCTCTCACCCCGTGTTGACTGATTGTTGTCTAATGATTTATTATTGTCCTAGAGAGTTTCGGTACGCATGGAGAAAGAAGCATGGAAAAAGTATCCAGAAGCTTTAGAAATGCAGAATGATTTTTTTTCTGGCAAGTATTCCATACAACAGTCGAGCAGTGGGATTTCTCATCCCTCGCCGATTCATTGTTGTCCAATATTTGTTTTTCAAATTATGGCGAGTTCTCCCATACATTAGGACGTATATGAGAAGTAGCCAAAAGTTTCTGACACACGAAAACAAACAAAATGTTCGAAGCCCCACCACACAACAATCGCGCAGGGCTTCTTGATGGCTTCTCGCTGTCTAGCACTTCTCTACAGTACTAGACAGTTACAGTACACGCAAAAAGATGACAGAGACGTACCCATATGCTTGAGAGGCGAGAAATATTTTTTTTCATTACACTTGCACGGTAGAACAATTGAGCAATGTCTACTGTCATTCCTTGATTACCTATTGGTGTCTAATGGTTGTTTACCATACCACAATGTTCTCGGGCGTATAAAATCATATGTGAGAAGTGATTAGAAGCTTCAGACACGGGACATCATTTGTTGTTTATTAAACCTTTACCATGCAACGATCGAGAAATCTCACATCTCATGCCTTGACAATTTATTGTTGTTCAGTATTCAATCTGAATTTATGGAGAGTTCTAGTACGCCTACAAATAGATCTAAAAAGTCGGCAGAATATTGAGGCCGTCGCATTTTTTTTTTTTTTGCTACGAGGCGTAAAGTACAGCATTCGATTTTTCATCTATCTCCTTCTCTGCCGATTTATTGACACTAATATTTTTGTTTATCTACTAGCGACTTATAGTATACGAAATAACTAATGTCAGGCGGAGCCAGATACTTCGGACTCACGAAATGAGATTTTTTATCGGAAGTGTACCATACGATCTGACAGCAGCCTGCCATCTCATCCCTTGATGACTAGTTGTTGTCTAACGATTTATTTAGCATACTAGAAAGTTTGAGTACGCAGAACGACATATGAAAGAAGTAGCCAGAAGCTTCAGATATCGCGAATGATTGTTTTCTGAAAATCGTTCCATAGAACACTCGAGCAGTGTTATTTCTCATTCCTCGCCGCTTCATTGTTGTCCAATATGTGTTTTTGAAATCCTGGCGAGTTCTTCCATACATTGAGACGTATATGAGAAGTAGCCAAAAGCTGCGGACACACGAAACAATTTTTCAATTTAAGCTCCACCACACAACAATCGCGCTGTGGTACCTTCTCTCCCTTCATCACTTCTCGTTGTCTAGCACTTCTTTATAGTACTGGACAGTTAGAGTACATACTGAATGATGACTGAGAAGTAGCCATAAGCTTGATAGGCGCGAAAGATTTTTTTTCATAGAAGTTGTACGGCGGAACAATCGAGCAGTGTCACCGGTCATCCCTTGATGACTGATTGTTGTCTAATATTTTTTTCTACAGTACGAGGAAGTTCTCGCACATAAAAAAAGCATTTCTGATAAGTAACTAGAAGCTTCAGACATGGGAAATCGATTTTTAAAAATTAAACCTGTACCATACAACATTCGATTCACGTTCTGTCTCCCTCTCCGCCGATTACTTGAGACAAATTTTTTTTTTTCAACTACTAGCGGCTCTTAGAACACGAAAAAACCGATGTCAGAAAGAGCCAAAAACTTCGGACGCACGAAATAATTGTTTCGATCCAAAGTGTAACACACGGCGGGACACCAGTCTGAGCTCTCATCCCTTGTTGATTGATTGTTGTCTAATGATTTATTAAGCGTACCAGAGAGTTTCATTACACATTGAGATTCATGGAAGAAGTAGCCAGAACCTTCAGGCGTACAGAATGATTTTTTTCTGGAAAGTATTCGATACAACAGTCGAGCAGTGTCAATCCTCGTCCCTTGCCGATTTATTGTTGTCCCATATTTGTTTTTAAAATACTGGCGAGTTCTCCTGCACACAAAAACGTATGTGAGATGTAGCCGACACCTTCGGACAAAATAATTTTTTTTTTCTTCAAGGCCCACCGTACAACAATCGAGCACGGGCACCTTTCCTCCCTTGTCTCATGCCTGGACAATTTATTGTTGTTCATTGTTCGTTCTGAATTCCTGGAGAGTTCTAGTACGCATACAAATAGGTCTAAAAAGTCAACAGCATATTCAGGCACACGCGATTTTTTTTGCTACGAGGTGTCCAATACAACACTTCATTTTTTATCTATCCCCTTCGCTGCCGCTTTATTGATACTAATATTTTTTTCCCACTACTAGCGACTTTTAGTACACGAAATAATTAATGTCAGACGGAGCCAGAAACTTCGGACGCACGAAATAATATTTTTGATCGAAAGTTTGAAATACGACGTTACAGCAGCCCGGCCTCAGATGCATTGATGACTGGTTGTTGTCTAATTATTTATTTAGCGTACTAGATAGTTTCAGTACACACACAGACACGCTGAAGAAGTAGCCAAAAGCTTCAGACATTGAGAATAATTTATTTCTGGTCAGTGTTCCATAGAACAGTCGTGCAGTTTGATTTCTCATCCCTCGCCGATTCACTGTTGTCCAATATTTGTTTTTGAAATACTGACGAGTTCTCCTACACATAAATACGTATGTGAGAAGTAGCCAAAAGCTTCAGACACACGAAACAATTTTATTTTATTCAAGCCCCACCACATAACAATCGATCAGTGGTACATGTCCTCCCTTGATGACTTCTCGTTTTCTAGCACGCATTTACAGTACTGGAGAATACTGCACTAGCACTTGGATACATTTCCACCTGTATAAAACATCGATCGAAACGGAGATTGACACGAGATACGAAACTTGTTTCTTGAAATCTTTTATGCCCACGCATGTATTAAACGTTTTTGATAGGATCGAGACGAATCCAATATGAAAAAGCATTTGTTCATGTGATCTTTTACGTTCTAATATCGAAATCGCGATAAAAGAGTTTGGAGTCGTTTCTGATGATTTTTTTTTGTACAAAATCACCTCCCTCGCTATGGAAAACAGCGTTTCAGAACTACTACTGCTGCAGTAGTAGTAGTTCACTACAAAGAAACGAAAGCAATCTATTGCGCAATGTTTTCTGATTAAAGACATTGCTCCACGACGAGACCACTTGCATTTGCACTTGGTTTAATTCCCACCTGTAGACAACATTGATCCAAACGGAGATTTACAAGAGATCCGGCTTTTGCTTTTTTTACCTTCGATAAATGAGCAAACAATAAATATTTTGTTTGCGCTATGGAGTCGAATGCAATGTGCAAGACGATTTGTTAGAACAATGTTTCATGTTTATTTATTGGAATCGCGTTTACAGTGGTTGGGTTCTTTGCCTTTGCATAATGTCGAAAAAACTTACGTCGACAAAATTAAACACCACAATGCGTATTCTTCAACAAATAATGATTGTGTTCGTCGAAAATCGCATGCATGGAGATATCGGCTTAAAGAAAAAATGTTTAAAGGCAACGGAGATTCAAAGTTGAATACATTAAAATCCAATACGAAATGTGTTTTATCGCGGCAACTTTTTCATAGTATCTCATAGTGGTTATCATATATTTTCATCTATGATAATCACTTGAGCTTCGTTCTGATGAGCCATCTCGCACGCCTCGGGGCATATTCAACGAAACTTAAGAAAAAATAGATGGGAGTTAAGATGAGTACATTTCAAGTACGTTAAGGGGGGCGCCGAAACACCAGGCGCGGAGTCGATTTCATCTTCGTCGTCTGCAGAACGCCACTGCCGTTTTACTTGCGCAGCTTCCAAGCACCGGTCAAGCGATGTACTCGCTCTGACATGAGCGACGATGAAATCGAGAACGAATTTGGGCGAACCATTGTCCGAATTGTTTTTTGTACCCTTCTTGGCAACTACCTCGGCTTCAAGAACGCACCGTGCACGCCTTGGGAATAATTTGTTCGATCTTAGATAATATCCAGGACTGCTATGACGAGGATGTTCGAACAACGTTAAATGTTTCTCGCAAACACCAAGCGCGACGCCAATTTCGTCTTCATGACGTGAACAATGATCCTGTCGTCGTACTGACAGCTTGCGAACACGCGCGTCTCTCCTACTCGCTCTCAGCGGAAATAGTAGGAAGTCGAGGAACAATTCGGGTGGTTCGTTTTCGGATGATCCACTTTACATTTCCATTGAAAAAACGCAACAAAGTTAGAACACTATATATAGTTTGATGTAAATGCTTTAATATTTACAATGAGGACACTATAACAACAACAACAATGAACGCAATATTTACAATTTTGACAATATGTACAATATGTACATTAAAAACGAATCAATAACATAACAGAACAATAAAACACACGAAACAATAACAACAAAAGAACAATGAACACGAAGCCAATATGTACAATAGATACATGCCGAGACAGAGCCACCAAACCAAAAGACCTAACGCTATCGAAACTTTCGGTTCTGGGTTTCGGTCTATCTTGTATCGATCATATAAATGCCTCTGCATCGTCGGTGGCGGGAAAATATATTGACTGGAGGACTCAATGAAAGGCTATTCATGATTTTTTGAGAGCCCTATGAGTAGCGTAAAGTAAACGACCTTTTAGAATGCGCGACTTTTTTTTAACATTCGGTAAAGAATGAGGTGGTATTTCGCCGTTCATATAGCAGAAGCTTGTCAGTCTTTCTACATCAATTTTAAAATCGTTTTTTCGACTTAGATGGAACGTTTCGTCGTCAGCAAAATCCTCCAATAAGAACCCCTAATGTTCTTTTGTTTGGTGAACTCAAAACACTTTACAATATCAGAATCGACTATGACAGATGATATGAAAGAGAGTTGGCTACTGTTGCAGACCACAGTGAACATATCATAAAGATAAGAACTGATCATGGAAGAGAATGAGTTCGCATTAAGCACCTCCCGAAGAAATGGAATTATGGGTTCCATCGCTTAATAAGGTGCTCAATGTGGGCCCCTTCTCTATCTACGCATAATTCTAGTCTTTTTGTCATGTTGGCTCTAGTCCGCCGCAGCATACGTGGGGTTATCGATGCAAATGCACCCCTTATTCTCTCTCGCATATCGTCTTCCGTAGTCGGTTCTGTCCTGTAGACAATGTTTTTTATTGTTCCCCATACGAAAAAATCGAGGGGTGTCAAATCGGGAGATCGTGGCGGCCACGGAATCGTTCCATGTAAAGCGAGAACCCGATTGGGAAAACGCTGACGCAGAATGGCTCGCACGTTTCGTGCTGTATGAGCCGGGTGTCCATCTTGTTGCCACCACATTCTTAGCCGAACGGCCAAAGGAACGTCTTCTAGAAGGTCGGGGAGAACGTTTGTTAACAGTTCTTCGTACTTAACGCTGTCCATATTGCCTTCAAAAAACCATGGACCGACAATTCTATCGTTGAGAACACCGGCCCACACATTGACCCGCCAACGGTTCTGCAGAGGGATTTCGATGACCCATCCTGGATTTTCCTCAGCCCAGTACCGGACGTTTTGACGGTTGACCATCTTGCGGTTTGTGAACCCTGCCTCGTCAGTAAATAATACAAATTTCAGGAAGTCCGGGTCTTGTACCTCCTGACCAAGGGCCCACGCGCAGTATTCGAGCCTTCGCTCGTGATCATCGGCGTGCAATTCTTGGCTAGCGTGCGCTCGATATGGGTACCGCCGCTGCCGCAATATTTTTCGCACCGTTTCGCGGTTCACATCTGGACAAAGAAATGTGCATACTATATGTAACTGTCATTCCCCCCACCCCTCTCTCTCTCTCTCCCTCCCCTTGATTTATGCGAGCTGGGGCAAAAACTTGACATTGGCGCCCACCCCCTTCAGCATGGGAGATAAATGATTTTGAAAAACTCACAAAACAAATATACTGGGTGAGATTTTCGTGACCGGGAATAAGAACCCTTAAATAAATTTGCGCCATTTATTACCTATTTGCTAAAAACTTTTCCTTGTGTGTGATATTAACATAGAATGCATATAACCAGTGTAGACAACGCACAAGCCAGATTGTACACACACCTCCAATCTTTAGGTCACAGCAAATTTTACTATCTAATCTTGCTACAGCTTTACACGTCGAGCTTTCATTTCCGCGACAGAATCTATTACCTCATCAAAGCTCGTCTCATAGGCGGTTTTATTTTCTACGGCTAAGATCGCGAGGCCGTCGAAACTCACTTTCACTAAAGCGCCATGAATGCTACGTGCTTTAGTGAAACAATTTTTTTTTCAAACACTTGAATTTGGCTCTCTGTCAATCTCTCTCGATCTCCCTATCAGAATCTATCCGATTCTCTCGTATCCTATCTCACTCTCCCTCACATTCTCTCTCGATCTCTCTCTTTACCTCTCGATCTCTCTTTGATTCCCTCTTATTCTCTCTTATTTTAATCGCAGGTCTCTCTCGCCCTCATTACGGAGCGTAAATAAATTACGTAACGCTGAATTTCCCAAATATTGCCCCCCCCCCCCCCAAAGAAACAGAACCGTAACGCGTGACCTGAACTCCCCTCCGCCCCTTTAATTTCGATTCGTACCGGGTGCTTTGTCGTCAATTACGATTTTTTTCATAAATATGAAGTATATATCCATCTAGTATTATACCAATTTATATTAAAAAATCTTTAAAGTTGATCGAGATGTATGCTTTGACATGACGGTGAAAAACAAATTTCTCGTCATTGTATCATCGATGTCTTTATGAAAGATTATCTGTAAATGAAAAGTCAACAATTTATACATTACCGATACAAATGTAGCTATCCTTATGCGTAGCCTTTTTTTTTAATTCCGGTTTGTTTTTTTACAAAACGCCGACGGTTTCGAATTTTTTGTCTATTTTCAAGACCCTTTTTGTAGGAGTGTGCGGGTAGCAGAATTGGTCGAGTCAGGTAGGGTAATTAGACTATTATTCGGATTGAGTACCCGATTTTTTTCGGGGACCCGTGATCGGACGGGCATGCTCGAACTTTATCGACTACCCGAGTTTTTCGAGCACTCGTTTAATATCGGGTACTCGAGAAGCTTTGTTGCCGAAACATAATTTCAAATTTCGTTTCATAGTAGATATCACCACGAAAACGTACCAAAACGGACAAAATAGACCCCAGCTCTACCCTTAACCGATAGGTTGGAATTCATAAGAAATACAAATAATTGATTTAATAATTTTAGTACTTTTGTTATGTGTATATTTACAATTTTTTCCGGCAAACTTCTTTTACGACACTCGCATTTCAAGAAATACCGCGATTTTTCACTGCCGAAAAACTGAATAAAGGCAAGATTCTTCGTCGAATTTTTATTAATTCTGTCTAGTGCTAACTGGTAATTTCGGCGACTCATTCTTCTGAATTTAATTTTTGGTCCCTTTATAATTTTTTTCCCAGAAAAAACTTGTTCTTCAAACGCTTATGTCTCCGAAACTAATCGAGACATTTTCAATTTTTAAACGTCAAATGGAAGCTACATTTTTCTCGCTTCGAATAAGCGCAGGGCGTTGAATCTTGGTCTGTTGGGGATTTTTTCTCCATTTAAACCCCAGGTTAAAAATTCAAAACTTTAAGGCGTTTGCCGGAAGAGAAAATATTCATTGTACATTTTTTCCCTTCGCCCACTTTCTAGGGATGGCAAAACGCAACTTTCCCGCGCTATTACGATACGCCAACCCGAGTCGAAATTTTTAGCCTCCTCTGAACGCTCGCAGGACCCATTTCTTTTGTAATACATAAGCCGCCAGCCTCCGTTGAACCTACGAAACCTCATTTGTCGAGTTCAGTGCCATGCAGAGACCTCCTCTTGGCCCACAGTAGCCTCTGCTAGACCTCCCAAACCTTCTCTCGACCCCAGTTTCAGTGAAACGTGCAGAGCACAGGCCTCCTTAACCTGCTTTCAACCTCAAACTGTTGCCTCGACCCCACCTAACCTGCTTTCGGCCCAAATTCGATATCTCCTCCATCATCATTCCATTGTGGCCTGGTCGGTAACCCGTTCGATGACGAAATTAATAAAAATACATCGTCCCCTTATCAAATTATTAGTGCAATATTAATATGCGAAAACAATCAAATTTTCTCAATATCGATTTATTATTATTTTATAGGCAATTCATAAAAGAATGCTTGTATATACAGTCTTACTCCAATTCTATCGGATTAATGGGCGTTTTCCTGTCAGAAAAAATCTCACAGGAAAATTCTTAAAAAATGTCAGTCTATCCACTATAAGCTTATGCGACGTTTTTCGTCCTTGACGTTTCTTCTTAAACCCTCTAGTTCTTGAGTTACATTGCATTATCTAGAATTAGTCTTTTTTAGCAAAAAATGAAATAACATTGCGAAAAAAATCGTACAAAACTTTATAAAAACGCAAATGGACTTCTTGCTACCCCGTTCAAGTTTATCATGGATAAACGCAACAATTTTTTTTGCATAAGTCATGCGCCCAATTCTCGATGGTCGAAAAGAAGCCGAAAATCAGTCACGTATAAAAGTGCGTACCGGGGCGAAAAGAAAATTATAAAAAAATATTTCAGAAAAGCAATATAAAGCTGAATTTATTCCCGTCAAAACGCCATTCGGTAAATTTGGTTATCTTTTTATTTACGAAGCTATGTAACTTTTCGTGCAGCAAAAAATATCTACTATGGTGTATCCAAACTTTTAAGCGACGGTATATATTATATAATACTATATATATATTATACTCGAAATATGTGGTTGCATTAATATATTTGAATATACACTACTAGTCAAAAGTATTCAGACACTTCAGATAACTGCAAAACTTAATATCACTTTGGATCATTGCAAACTTATGGTAGAATAATAATTATTTTACGAAGATAGTATAAAGCTCTGTATAATTACTTAATTATATAGATCTTTATAGTATGTTCGTGAAATAATAAATGAAATGAATTATATTACTCTAACATTATTTGGCAATTATCCAGCGCTCAAAAGTTTTGCGATTATGTGGAGTGTCCGAAAACTTTTGGCTGGCAGTGTAGATCTAAATAACATATAATGTTGATATCTATATGGAACGTTAGGGTGTTAATTATAGTCTATTTCATGTTTTACAGGATTGAAATTGTCGGTTTAGAATTCAACCTCATTCGATTTTTTCTTTATTTTTTCTTTTTGTTTTTGTTCGTTTTGTTTTTTTTGTTTATTCAATAATAAGTTGATAAATGTCGACGGCCGATTACCGTATATTTTAAATAAAATATTTGATTTTTCTTTGTTTTCATTTTTAGCACGTCGAAAATTTAAAAACCATTTCCACGTGTATGTATGAAGCATATTTTTATTTTTTTCCGCTAAATAATTATAATATTAACTAACCGCGTCTATTTGATTCTTTTTTATTTTAGTTAACTAGATTTTTCATAGAACCAAATTTTTCCTATTGCATTCCATCATTAAAATGATTGATTTCAAAAATGTTTATTTATAGAAAATGAATCTATTTAATATCGTCCAATAACTTCATATTTTATTTGATCCTAATAAATCTGTGATTCGGTTTCATCAGTTCAACATCTTCATCTGTTCAAAAAAACAATTTAGTTAAGTTCACTGAATGGGTCTAGTTATTTTTTTTAAATTTACCTTAAATAGAATTTTCTTAGAGTTAACCTTTTTTCTATTTGATTGAACTAATGGTCCATCTTTATTGCAACACTCATATAAAAGGAGCGGGGGGTAGAGAAGGTGGAGAGAGAGGAATTTTATATATATGTATATGTATATGTGTGTTTGTTTGAAAAATCTATAGCATGTTATTCGATGAAACTCTCTAATTATCACAATCATATTAACTAATTCACATAGCTTATGTGATACAACTAATAGTTAGAGGTATTCATTTGGTCTCTTATGCCATATCAGCGACCAAAATATTATAAGCACTCGGTAGCATAGGGGCAGCGGAGCGTAGTTATGAGTAGGTAGGCTAGGTTCAAGGCGCATATAGGGCAAATATTTTCTTCGAACAAAATCATTTCTATAGGCCAGGGAATGACGAATTAGGATGAAAAATCCTTGTGGTAAAGCTCTCAATTAAGGCGTTCATTTTATTTTCGATTTATGAAATATTTTATACATATAGTACACTTAGCTTTACAGTGTGCATTGTAAGAAAATAAAGATTAATTTAAATCTCATCTTTATTAATATATATAAATATCTTTGAAAGAAATATGATCGCAGTAGGCTGTGAGACAAGGAAAATACCTATTTTATTTAAATAGATTCTATATAAATTCATTTTTTTGTTTAGCAGTGTACAGTAGGCCGAAAGGGGGGAAGTAGGTTCTGCGGGAGCGCTCGCAGTAGGCCGAACTGAGGTTCCGTAGGTTCAATTGTGAACCTCACTGACCTCCTTTGAGTCAAAAAGTATACTTTCTGCCATGCCGGAGGTTCATCGGAGGCTCTAACGCATGGTACTTTCAAACATTGTACCCTCCTTTAGATACCCAATAATCCGCTCACGCCGATTTCTGCTCGCCTTCATTTTGTGGGTTGAACGCGGCTCGAAAATTTCGACTCGGGAAAATTGTCCGTTTTTCACTCCGCCGTAGTACACAAACACACACACACAAGCGCGCGCGCGCACGCACGTATGCACTCACGCACGCACGCATGCACCCAGGCACGCACGCACCCACGCACGCACGCATGCACGCACGCACGCACGCAGAATGGAAAAGTGAAACGAAAAAAGATGTTTACAGTATAATCATTTATTCGTTTTATCGCCTTCGATTTTTCGTTTTCTCCTATTATTTGATCGATACGCCTAGATAAAAAATAAATATAAATATAAATAATGGATACGGATCTTAGAGTCGTTCACGAAGACCCGAAGTTTAAGAGTACTCGACATTTACGAGTACCCAAAATTTGAAAGTACCCGATAACCGAATTCGGATACCGGATAGTGTCGGGTGATGTAAAAACGTAACCCGTCGGGTACCCGATCAAATCGAGTACCCGCGCGCCACTACTTTTTTGTATTGAAGTAGTCTTTAAAAATAGTAATTATCGAAATGTACAAAATCGGCTACGTGCAACCGTAGTTGCACTGCGATTACAAAAATTTGAAAAAAGAGTTGAAAATCGGTCGATAAGTTTTCGAGCATTCGCTGGGAGAAGGTCGAAACAAATGCTTATAAGAAAAGCGCATTAAAAGTTTTCGTTCCGTTTTTCTTGATAAAAAGTTATATTTTTTTTCTAGAATATTGATACTAACATTAAAGTATCTAGCGACGCGCGATTGGCGATTTGACGTTTCTTCATCTTCATTATATTTCTCAAAATAATAAGAGCCTGTGCTTTATCTATTGTGAACGATGCCACACCTGTAGGGACTGAGGGCAGTAACCGGTCGCGCTAACTGATTCCACTAAAGTGACTCTAACACCGTCAATTTTCGAACTTGTAAATAAAAATTTCACCAAAATGTCTCTTAATATGTGCACCTTCAAGAATTATAAAGGAAAAAAAATCCAAATTTCGCTTGGGGAAAGTGGGGAAGCTACTGTGCAAGTTTTGGTCATTGTACGCACCTAATGCACGAGCGAGGCCTCTTGCACTCTGCACGGGGTTTTCCTCGATGGCCTGGAGTACGGGTGCCCGGACTTCGTCGGAGACTGGCTTCACGCGCGGTCTCCGCGGAGCTTTTAACGTGCCGTGCTCTGCGATGGTCTCTGCAAGTCTTTTGCAAAAAGATTCTCACTCAATGTATTCATTCCCGGCTCACTCAATGTATTAACCTCCGAAACCCAATGTAGTCGAGATCCTCAAAGTAACACGTTTTGGATCCCGTAATATATACGTACCGTCGGAACCCGAGTCGAAATTTTTAGCCTCCTCTGAACCCTCGCAGGACCCATTTCTTTTGTAATACATAAGCCGCCAGCCTCCGTTGAACCTACGAAACCTCATTTGTCGAGTTCAGTGCCATGCAGAGACCTCCTCTTGGCCCACAGTAGCCTCTGCTAGACCTCCCAAACCTTCTCTCGACCCCAGTTTCAGTGAAACGTGCAGAGCACAGGCCTCCTTAACCTGCTTTCAACCTCAAACTGTTGCCTCGACCCCACCTAACCTGCTTTCGGCCCAAATTCGATATCTCCTCCATCATCATTCCATTGTGGCCTGGTCGGTAACCCGTTCGATGACGAAATTAATAAAAATACATCGTCCCCTTATCAAATTATTAGTGCAATATTAATATGCGAAAACAATCAAATTTTCTCAATATCGATTTATTATTATTTTATAGGCAATTCATAAAAGAATGCTTGTATATACAGTCTTACTCCAATTCTATCGGATTAATGGGCGTTTTCCTGTCAGAAAAAATCTCACAGGAAAATTCTTAAAAGATGTCAGTCTATCCACTATAAGCTTATGCGACGTTTTTCGTCCTTAACGTTTCTTCTTAAACCCTCTAGTTCTTGAGTTACATTGCATTATCTAGAATTAGTCTTTTTTAGCAAAAAATGAAATAACATTGCGAAAAAAATCGTACAAAACTTTATAAAAACGCAAATGGACTTCTTGCTACCCCGTTCAAGTTTATCATGGATAAACGCAACAATTTTTTTGCATAAGTCATGCGCCCAATTCTCGATGGTCGAAAAGAAGCCGAAAATCAGTCACGTATAAAAGTGCGTACCGGGGCGAAAAGAAAATTATGAAAAAATATTTCAGAAAAGCAATATAAAGCTGAATTTATTCCCGTCAAAACGCCATTCGGTAAATTTGGTTATCTTTTTATTTACGAAGCTATGTAACTTTTCGTGCAGCAAGAAATATCGACTATGGTGTATCCAAACTTTTAAGCGACGGTATATATTATATAATACTATATATATATATTATACTCGAAATATGTGGTTGCATTAATATATTCGAATATACACTACTAGTCAAAAGTATTCAGACACTTCAGATAACTGCAAAACTTAATATCACTTTGGATCATTGCAAACTTATGGTAGAATAATAATTATTTTACGAAGATAGTATAAAGCTCTGTATAATTACTCAATTATATAGATCTTTATAGTATGTTCGTGAAATAATAAATGAAATGAATTATATTACTCTAACATTATTTGGCAATTATCCAGCGCTCAAAAGTTTTGCGATTATGTGGAGTGTCCGAAAACTTTTGGCTGGCAGTGTAGATCTAAATAACATATAATGTTGATATCTATATGGAACGTTAGGGTGTTAATTATAGTCTATTTCATGTTTTACAGGATTGAAATTGTCGGTTTAGAATTCAACCTCATTCGATTTTTTCTTTATTTTTTCTTTTTGTTTTTGTTCGTTTTGTTTTTTTTGTTTATTCAATAATAAGTTGATAAATGTCGACGGCCGATTACCGTCGATTTTAAATAAAATGTTTGATTTTTCTTTGCTTTCATTTTTAGCACGTCGAAAATTTAAAAACCATTTCCACGTGTATGTATGAAGCATATTTTTATTTTTTTCCGCTAAATAATTATAATATTAACTAACCGCGTCTATTTGATTCTTTTTTATTTTAGTTAACTAGATTTTTCATAGAACCAAATTTTTCCTATTGCATTCCATCATTAAAATGATTGATTTCAAAAATGTTTATTTATAGAAAATGAATCTATTTAATATCGTCCAATAACTACATATTTTATTTGATCCTAATGAATCTGTGATTCGGTTTCATCAGTTCAACATCTTCATCTGTTCAAAAAAACAATTTAGTTAAGTTCACTGAATGGGTCTAGTTATTTTTTTAAAATTTACCTTAAATAGAATTTTCTTAGAGTTAACCTTTTTTCTATTTGATTGAACTAATGATCCATCTTTATTGCAACACTCATATAAAAGGAGCGGGGGGTAGAGAAGGTGGAGAGAGAGGAATTTTATATATATGTATATGTATATGTGTGTTTGTTTGAAAAATCTATAGCATGTTATTCGATGAAACTCTCTAATTATCACAATCATATTAACTAATTCACATAGCTTATGTGATACAACTAATAGTTAGAGGTATTCATTTGGTCTCTTATGCCATATCAGCGACCAAAATGTTATAAGCACTCGGTAGCATAGGGGCAGCGGAGCGTAGTTATGAGTAGGTAGGCTAGGTTCAAGGCGCATATAGGGCAAATATTTTCTTCGAACAAAATCATTTCTATAGGCCAGGGAATGACGAATTAGGATGAAAAATCCTTGTGGTAAAGCTCTCAATTAAGGCGTTCATTTTATTTTCGATTTATGAAATATTTTATACATATAGTACACTTAGCTTTACAGTGTGCATTGTAAGCAAATAAAGATTAATTTAAATCTCATCTTTATTAATATATATAAATATCTTTGAAAGAAATATGATCGTAGTAGGCTGTGAGACAAGGAAAATACCTATTTTATTTAAATAGATTCTATATAAATTCATTTTTTTGTTTAGCAGTGTACAGTAGGCCGAAAGGAGGGGAAGTAGGTTCTGCGGGAGCGCTCGCAGTAGGCCGAACTGAGGTTCCGTAGGTTCAATTGTGAACCTCACTGACCTCCTTTGAGTCAAAAAGTCTACTTTCTGCCATGCCGGAGGTTCATCGGAGGCTCTAACGCATGGTACTTTCAAACATTGTACCCTCCTTTAGATACCCAATAATCCGCTCACGCCGATTTCTGCTCGCCTTCATTTTGTGGGTTGAACGCGGCTCGAAAATTTCGACTCGGGAAGCTTTGGCGCGAAGGAGTCGGTTCGCCGTATTCTTCGCGATAGAGGCGCTCGCACAGCGAATAATTATTATTCGATCGCGCGAATACCGCATGCATTCTAACACGCCTTTCCTCGGCCATGATGGTTACGCCGAGAATGAATGCTCGCGACGAGCCCATCGAGAAACAAATGCCGATCATCGCTAGCTTTTGTCAAAAATTGTCGTTCACACCAATAATACGACCTCGCGAGAACGGAGAGCATGTTATGAATGTATAGATATAGTATATCCCCGAATAACGGGGCCGGTTAAAAGAAAATGTGCGCACGTAAACCCGCACACTATTATCGAGTCGCTGCCGCGCTTGGACACGAAAATTGCCATGAAATCCAATGTATTTCCGTAATCGCTCCAAATAAATTCAACAAATACTTCCGATCAAAAAAATTATTTCGTGCGTCCGAAGTGTTCGGCTCTTTCTGACATCTGTTCTTTCGCGTTCTAAAAGTATCTAATAGTTGAAAAAAAATATTAGACTCAATAGATCGGCAGAGAGGAAGATAGGAAAAGAATCAAATGGGGTATGGTACGGGTGTAATAAAAAAAAATTGATTTCCCGCGACTGAAGCTTCTAGTTACATCTCGCATATGTTGTTATATGTACGAGACCTTCCTCGTAATGAAAAAACTATTAGACAACAATAAGTCATCAAGGGATGACAGGTGACACTGCTCGATTGTTCTACCGTACAACTAACATGAAAAAGATTATTTCGCGCCTCCCAAGCTTATGGCAAATTCTCAGCCATCTTTCTGTGTGTACTGTAACTATCCATTACTGTAAAGGCGTGCAAAACAACGATAAGGGATAAGGAGAGAAAAGGTACCACTGCTCGATTCTTGTGTGGTGGAGGTTGAAACAAAAAGATGTTTCGTGTGTCTCAAGCTTTTGGCTACTTCTCATATACGTCTTGATGTGTAGGAGAACTCGCCAGTATTTAAAAAACAGATATTGGACAACGATGAATGGGCGAGGGATGAGAAATCACAGGGCTCGACTGTTCAATGGAACACTGTCGAGAAAAATATAATTGTCGATTTCTGAACCATTTGGCTACTTCTTCCATGTGTTTTTATGTGTACTGAAGCTCTGTAGTACGCTGAATAAATCATTAGACAACAACCAGTCATCAAGGGATGAGAGGTCAGGCTGCTGCAACCTCGTATGGTACACTTTCGATCAAAGATACTATTTCGCGCGTCCGAAGTTTATGGCTCATTCTGACATTAGTTTATCGTGTGATAAAAGTCGCGAGTAGTAGGAAAAAAAGGTATTAGTCTCTATAAATCGGCAGAGAGGGACATGGATCGAAGAGAAAATGCTGTAATGTAAATCTCGTAGCAGAAAAAAAGCGCGTGTGTCCGAATATGCTGGCCACTTTTTACATCCGTTTATATGCGTATCGGAACTCTCGGAGAATTCATAAAAAATACTGGACAACAATAAATGGCCGAGGCATGAAAGGTGGGAATTGTCGATTGTTGCGTGATACAGACTTAATGAAAAATCTGTTTTCCAGTGTCTGAAGCTTCTAGTTAGTTCTCACATGTGGTTTTATTTGTAGGAAAACTTTCTCGTACTGTAAACAAAATATTAGACAACAATAAGTATTCAACTTCTATGAAAAAAAACACTCCGCTCCTCTCAAGCTTATAACAACTTCTCGGCTATCTTCCTGTGCGAACGGTAACTTTCCATTACTGTAAAGACGTGCTAGACAACGACAAGTCATCAAGGGAGAACGGTACCGCTGTGCGCTTGTTGTGTGGTGAGGCTTGAATAAAAAAAAGTCGTTGCGTGTGTCCCAAGATTTTGGCTACTTGTCACATACGTCTTTATGTGTAGGAGAGGTAGCCAGGAGTTCAAAAACAAATATTGGTCAACAATGAATCGGCAAGGGATGAGAAATCGATCTGCTCGTCTGTTCTATGGAGCACTTTTCAGAAAAAAATCATTCTCGATTACTCAAGCGTCTGGCTACTTCTCCCATGTGTCTTTATGTATACTCAAACTCCCTAGTATGCTAAATAAATCATTAGAACAGAACCAGTCGTCAATTAATGAGAGGTTAGACTGGTATACCGTCGTGTGATACACTTCCGATCAAAAACATTGTTTCCTGCATCCGAAGTGTTTGGCTCCTTTTAAAATTTGTTGTTTCCTATTCGAAAATTCTCTGGTGGTTGAAAAAAATATTGGTCCCTATAAATCACGAGGAAAAGGGAGATAAAACAAGAATCAAATGTTGTTGGGTAAAGGTTTAATGAAGAAGAAAACGATTTCCCTTGTCTGAAGCTTCTAATAACTTTTCACATATGTTTTTATATGTACGAGAGCTTAAACGTACTGTGAAATAATATTAGACAACAATAAGGCATGAAGGGGTGACAGATGACACTGCTCGATTGTTCTACCGTAAAACTACAATGGAAAAATTATTTCCCGCCTCTCAAGCTTATCTCAGGCTACTTCTCTGTCAGCTTTCTGTCTGTACTGTAACTCTTTAGTACTGTAGACAAGTGCTAGACAACGAGAAGTCATCTAGGGAGGAACGGTAGCCTTGCTGGAACGTTGTGTGGGGGGCTTGAAAAAATAAAACATTTTTGTGTGTCTGATGCTTTTGGTTACTTCTCACATACGTCTTTATGTGTATGAGACCTCGCCAGTGTTTCGCAAACAAATATTGGACACTGCTCGACTGTTCTATGGAACACTTTTCAGAACAAAATCATTCTCGATTTCTGAAGCTTCTGGCTACTTTTTTCATGGGTCTTTATGTATATTGAAACTGTTCGGTATGCTAAAGAAATCATTAGAACAACACAAGTCATCAATGGATAAGAGTTCAGGCTGCTGTAACGTCGTATGGTACACCTTTGATGAAAATTTTTATTTCGTGCGTCCGAAGTTTCTGGCTCCGTCTGACATTAGTTCTTTCGTGTACTAAAAGTCGCTAGGAGTTGAAACAAATATTAGTCTCGATAAAGCGGCAGAGAAGGAGATAGATCAAAAATCAAATGTTGTATCGTACCCCTCGAGGCAAAAAAAAATGCGTGACTGAATATGCTGCCGACTTTTTGCATATATTCGTATGCGTACTAGAAATATCCAGGAATGCAGAAAAAATTCTCGACAACAATAAATTGTCGAGGCATGAGAGGTGAGACATCTCGCTTGTTGCACGGTACGGGTTTAAGAAGGAAAAAAATCTTCCCGTGTCTTAAGCTTGTAGTTACTCCTCTCATATGGTTTTTTTATGTACGGGAATTTTATGGCACCGTTAAAAAAATATTAGACAACCAAAGGTCACCACGGGATGACAGCTGACACTGCTCGATTATTCTACCGTGCAACTGTAATGAAAAAAATTATTTTTGTTTTGAAATACTGGCTAATCTGAAAGTAAATTGTTTTCGAAATACTGGCGAGTTCTCCTATGCATGAAGACGTATTTGATAAGTAGCCAAAAGCGTCAGACATACGAAAAAAAATGTTCTATTCAAGCCCCACCACACAACAATCGAGCCGGGGCACTTTTCCTCCCTTGACGACTTCTCGATGTCTAGCACTTCTTTACAGTACTAGAAAGTTACAGTACACACAGAAAGATGACAGAGGAGTAGCCATAAGCTTGAGAGGCGCCAAACAATTTTTTTCATTAACGTTGCACGGTAGAACAATCGAGCAGTGTCACCTGTCATCCCTTGATGACCTATTGTTGACTAATATTTTTTGTACAGTTCCACAAAGGGAAATCAATTTTTTTTATTAAACCTGCACCATGCGACAATGCAGAAGTCTCATATCTCATGCCTGGACAATTTATTGTTGTCCCGATTTTTTTCTGAATTCCTGGAGAGTTGTAGTACGCATACAAATGGATGTTAAAAGTCGGCAGAATATTCAGGCACACGCATTTTATTTGCTACGAGGGGAACAATGCAACATTTCATTTTTTTAACTGTCTCCTTCTCTGCCGATTGATTGAGACTAATATTTTTTTCCAACTACTGCCGACTTTTAGTACACGAAAGAACTGTTGTCAAACGGAGCCAGAAACTTCGGAAGCAAGATATAATATTTTAGATCGAAAATATACCATTCGACGTTACAGCAGCCCGGGCTCTCATCCATCGATGACTGGTCTTATTCTAATGATTTATTCAGCGTATTGGAGACTTTCCGTACACACTGAATGATGACTGGTCTTATTCTAATGATTTATTTAGCGTATTAGAGACCTTCAGTACACACAGATACATGGAAGAAGTAGCCAGGAGCTTGAGAAATCGAGACTGATGTTTTTCTGGATAGTATTGAATATAGCAGTGGAGCAGTGTGAATTATCATCCCCCGCCGATTCATTGTTGTCTAATATTTGTTTTTGAAATACTGGCGAGATCGCTTACACATGAAGACGTGTAAGAAAGGTAGCGAAAAGCTTCAAAGACAAGAAACAATTTTTTTTTCAATAATGCTCCGCCACACAACAGTCGAGTAGAAGTATCTTGCATCACCTGATCACTTCTTGTTGTGTAGCACTTCTTTACAGTACTGGCGAGTAAGAGTACGCACAGAAAGATGGCTGTTCACTAAAGTTGTACGGTAGAACAATCGTCCAGTGTCGCCTGTCGTCCCTTAATGACCTATTGTTGTCTAATATTTTTTGTACGGTACGACAAAGTTCGCGTACATAAAAAAACATATGTGAGAAGCGACTAGAAGCTTCAGCCACGGGAAATCTTTTTTTTTTTTTAATTTTTATTAAACCTGTACCATGCAACAATCGAGAAATGTCACCGCTCATGCCTGGACATTTTATCAATGACCAGTATTTTTTCTGAATTTCTCGAGAGTTGTCGTAAGCATACGAAGAGATCTAAAAAGTGGGCAGAATATTGAGGCACAGGTGTTTTTGTTTGCTACGAAGTGTACAATACAACGTGTGATTTTTTATCTATCTCCTTCTCTGCCCATGTACTGAGACTAATTTTTAGTTGTCAACTACTAGCGACTTTGAGTACACACGTGAAATAATGTCAGGCGGAGCCAGAAACTTCGGACGCACGAAATAAGATTCTTTATAGGTATTCTGCCATACATACAGCAGCCTGACCTCTCATCACTTGATGACTGGTTTGCTTCTAATGATTTGTTTAGCAAACTAGACAGTTTCCGTACATATAAAGACACACGGAAGAAGTAGCCAGAAGCTTCAGAAATCGCGAATGATTTATTTTTGTAAGGTGTTCTATAAAACAGCCGAGCAGTGTGATTTCTCATCCCTCGCCGCTTCATTGTTTATTTGTTTATGAAATACTGGCAAGTTCTCCCATACCTGAAGACGTTCATGAGAAGTAGCCAAAAGCTTCAGGCCCACGGAACAATTTTTTTTTTTTTTCATTCAAGCTCCACCACACAACAATCGAGCAGTGGTACCTTCTTTCGCTTGAACACGTCTCGTTGCCTAGCACTTGTTCATAATACTGGACAGTTGTAGTACACACAGAAAGATGGCTGAGACGTAGCCATGAGATGGAGAGGCGCGAACTAATTTTTTTCATGGATATTGTACGGCAGAACAATCACGCACTTTCGCCTCTCATCCCTTGATGACTTGTGGTTGTCTAATATTTGTTTTAACAGTACGAGGACGGTCTCGTACTTATAAAAACATATGCGAGAAGTAACTAGAAGCTTCAGACGCGGGAAATCGATTTTTTTTTAAATTTACCCTGTACCATACAACAGTCGATTCTTCTTCCATCTCCCTCTCTGCCGATTTATTGAGACTAATATTTTTTTTTTCACCTGGTACAGACTTTGAGAATACGAAAGAAAATATGTCAGAAGGAGCCTAAACCTTCGGACGCGCGACATAATTATTTCGATCGCAGGTGTCTCACACGACGGTACAGCAATCGGGCCGCGAAGCCATTGTTGCCTGATTGTTGGCTAATTATTAATTTAGCGTATTAGAGACATTCAGTACACATGGAGACACATGGAAGAAGCAGCCAGAAGCTTTAGAAATACAGAATGACTTTCTTGGAAAGTATTCCGTACAACAGTCGAGCAGTGTGATTTCTCATCCCTTGCCGATGCATTGTTGTCCAATATTTGTTTTTGAAATACTGGCGAGTTCTCCTAAACATAAAGACGTATGTGAGAATTAGCCAAAAGCTTCAGACACACGAAAGAACCATTTTTATTAAAGCCCCACCACACAACAATGGAGCACGGGTCACCTGTCACCCCTTGATGACATATTGTTGTCTATTTTTTTTTCACAGCAGGAGAAAGTTCTCGCACGAAGTAACTCGATGCTTCAGACATGGGAAATCATATTTTGTAAATTAAATCTGTACCATGCTACAATCGAGAAGTCCCACCTCGTGTGTCTGGACCATTTATTGTTGTCGAATTTTGTTTCTGAATGCCTCGACAGTTCCGGGACGCATACAAATAGATTTGAGATGTCGGCAGAGTTGGATGTCGGGGAGACGCAATTTTATTTGCCACGAGGTGCACATTACAACATTTGGTTTCTTATCTATCTCCTGCTCAGCCGATTTATATGGACTAATATTTTTTTTTGTTCAACTTCTAGCGAATTTTGGTACATGGAAGGCCCAATGACAGACGGTGCCAGAAACGTCGGAGGCGCGAAAAAAAATGTTGATTAAAAGTACACCATCCGACGATACAGCAGCCCGACCTTTCATCCGTTGATGATTGGTTTAGTTCGAATTATTTATTTGGCGTACTAGAGACTTTCAGTACACATAAAGACACATAGAAGAAGTAGCCAGAAGCTTCAGAAATCGCGAATGATATTTTTTTTGTAAAGTCTTCTATAAAACAGTCGAGCAGTGTGATTTCTCATCCCTCGCCGCTTCATTCCTGTCGAATACTTGTTTATGAAATACTGGCAAGTTCTCCTATACATAAAGCCGTTTATGAGATGTAGCCGAAAGCTTCAGACACACGCAACCACTTTTTTTCATTCAAGCACCACCACACAACAATCGAGCAGCGGAACGTTCTTTCGGTTGATCACTTCTCGTTGCCTAGCACTTCTTCACAGTACTGTACAGTTGTAGTACACACAGAAAGATGGCTGAGAAGTAGCCAGTAGATTGAGTAGATTGAGAGGCGCGAAATAATTTTTTTCACGGATATTCTACGGCAGAACAATCACGCAGTTTCGCCTGTCATCCCTAAATGACTTGTTGTTGTCTAATATTTTTGTTAACAGTACAAGGATGGCCTCGTACATATAAAAACATATGCGAGAATCAACTAGAAGCTTCAGACACGGGTAATCGTTTTTTTTATTATGCCTGTACCGTACAACGTTTGATTCTTGTTCCCTTTCCCTATCTGCCAATTTATTGAGACAAATATTTTTTTTCACCTACTACAGACTTTGCGAAAACGAAAGAAAAGATGTCAGAAGGAGCCTAAACCTTCGGACGCGCGAAATAATTATTTTGAACGGAAGTGTCTCACACGACGGTACAGCAATCTGACCGCTCATCCATTGTTGACTGATTGTTGGCTATTGATTTATTTAGCGTACTAGAGACTTTCAGTACACATGGAGACTCATGGAAGAAATAGCCACAAGCTTTAGAAATACCGAATGATTTTTTTTTTGGAAAGTACTCCATACAATAGTCGAGCAGTGTGATTTCTCATCCCTTGCCGATGCATTGTTGTCCAATATTTTTTTTTGAAATACTGGCGAGTTCTCCTACACATAAATACGTATGTCAGAAGTAGCCAAAAGCTTCAGACATACGAAAAAACAATTTTTATTCAAGCCCCACCACACAACAATCGAGCACCGGTATCTTGCTTCCCCCGATCACTTCTTGTTGTGTAACATTTCTTCACAGTACTGGAGAGTAACCGTACACATAGAAAGTTGGCTGAGAAGTGGGCATAAGCTTGAGAGGCGCGAAATAATTTTTTTTTCGTGAGAGTTGTACGGTAGAACAATCGAGCAGTGTCGCCTGTCATCCCTTGATGGCCTATTGTTGTCCAATATTTTTTGTACTGTGCCGAAAAGTTGTCGTACATATAAAAACACATGTGAGCTGCAGCTAGAAGCTTCAGCCACGGGAAAGGATTTTTTTTTTTTTTTATCAAACCTGTACCATGCAACAATCGAGAAATGTCACCGCTCATGCCTGGACATTTTATTGTTGTCCAGTATTTTTTCTCAATTTCTCGAGAGTTGCGGTAAGCAACCAAATATATCTAGAAAGTGGGCCGAATATTCAGGCACAGGTCTCTTTTTTTCGCTATGAAGTGGACAATACAACATGTGATTTTTTATCTATTTCCTTCTCTGCCCATTTATTGCAACGAATTTTTCGTTTTCAACCACTAGCGACTTTGAGTACACACGAGAAATAATGTCAGACGGAGCCAAAAACTTCGGACGCATGAAATAAGATTTGTTTATCGGAAGTGCGCCATACGACCTTACAGCAGCCTGACCCCTCATCAATTGATGACTGGTTTGCTTCTAATGGTTTATGAAGCATACTAGGCAGTTTCAGTACACATAAAGACACATGGAAGAAGTAGCCAGAAGCTTCAGAAATCGCAAATGATTTTTTTCTGTAAATTGTTCTATAAAACAGTCGAGCAGTCTGATGTCTCATCCCTCGCCACTTCATTATTGTCCAATATTTGTGTATGAAATTCTGGCAAGTTCTCCAATATGTAAAGACGTTTATGAGATGTAGCCAAAAGCATGAGAAACACGGAATCTTTTTTTGTTTCATTCAAGCTCCACCACACAACAATCGAGCAGTGGTACCTTCTTTCGATTGGTCACTTCTCGTTGCCTAGCACTTCCACACAGTACGGCACAGTTGTAGTATACACGGAAAGATGGCTGAGAAGTAGCCATGAGATGGAGAGGGGCGAAACAATTTTTTTCATGGATATTGTACGGTAGAACAATCACGCACTGTCATCCCTAGATGACTTGTGGTTGTCTAATATTTTTTTTAACACTACGAGGATGGTCTTGTACATCTAAAACCATATGCGAGAAGTGACTAGAAGCTTCAGAAACGGGAAATCGGTTTTTTTTTATTATGCCTGTACCATACAACGTTCGATTCCTGGTCCATCTACCTCTATGCCGATTTATTGAGACTAAAATTTTTTTTTCAACAACTACAGACTTTGAGAATACGAAAGAAATGATGTGAAAAGGAGCCGAAGCCTTCGGACGCACGAAATAATTATTTTGATCGGAAGTGCATCGCACGCCGGTACAGTAGTCTGACCGCTCATGCATTGTTGACTGATTGTTGGCTAATGATATAATCAGCGTACTAGAGACACTCATTGCACATGGAGACCCATGGAAGAAGTAGCCAGAAGCTTTAGAAATACGAAATGATTTTTTTTTAAAAGTATTCCATACAACAGTCGTGCAGTGTGATTTCTCATCCCTCGCCGCTTCATTGCTGTCGAATACTTGTTTATGAAATACTGGCAAGTTGTCCTATACATAAAGACGATTATGAGAAGTAGCCAAAAGCTTGAGACAGACGGAACTATTTTTTTTTCATTCAAGCTCCACCACACAACAATCGAGCAGTGGTACCTTTCTTCGCTCGATCACTTCTCGTTTTCTAGCACTTCTTCGCAGTAGTGGACAGTTGTAGTACACACAGAAAGATGGCTGAGAAGCAGCAATGAGATTGAGAGGCGCGAAATCATTTTTTTTCATGGATATTGTACGGCAGAACAATCACGCAGTTTCACCTGTCATCCCTTGATGACTTGTGGTTGTCTAATATTGTTTTTTAACAGTACGAAGATGGTCTCGTTGTACATATATAAACATATGCGAGAAGTAACTGGAAGCTTCCGACACGGGAAATCGATTTTTTATTAAGCCTGTACCATACAACATTCGATTTTTGTTCCATCTCCCTCTCTGCCGATTTATTGAGACTAATATTTTTCTTTTCACCTACTACAGACTTTGAGAATACGAAAGAAAATATGCCAGAAGGAGCCTAAACCCTCGGACGGACGAAGAAATTATTTCGAGCGCAAGTGTCCCACACGACGGTACAGCAATCTGACCGCTCATCCATTGTTGACTGATTGTTGGCTAATGATTTATTTAGCGTACTAGAGACATTCAGTACACACGGAGGCACATGGAAGGAGCAGCCAGAAGCTTTGGAAATACAGAACGACTTTTTTTTGGAAAGTATTCCATACAACAGTCGGGCAGTGCGATGTCTCATCCCTTGCCGATGCATTTTTGTCGAATATTTGTTTTTGAAAGACTGGCGAGTTCTCCTAAACATAGAGACGTATGTCAGAAGTAGCCAGAAGCTTCAGACACACGAAAAACCCATTTTTATTCAAGCCCCACCACGCAACAAACGAGCACTGGTATCTTGACTACCCCGATCACTTTCTGTCGTGTAGCATTTCTTCACAGCACTGGAGAGTAACAGTACACACAGAGAGATGGCTGAGAAGTGGGCATAAGCTTGAGAGGCGCGAAAAAATATTTTCGTGACAGTTGTACGGTAGAACGATCGAGCAGTGTCGCCTCTAATCCCTTGATGACCTATTGTTGTCTAATATTTTTCGTACGGTACCACAACGTTCTCCTTCATATGAAAACACATGTGAGAAGCAGCTAGAAGTTTCAGCCACGGGAAGTCAATTTTTTTTTATCAGACCTGTACGATGGTACAATCGAGAAATGTCACGGCTCACGCCTGGACATTTTATTTTTGTCCAGTATTTTTTTTGAATTTCTCGACAGTTGTAGTATGCATACAAATAGATCTAAAAAGTGGGCCGAATATTCAGGCGCAGGTGTCTTTTTTTTTGCCACGAAGTGTACAATATAACATGTGATTTTGTATCTTTCTCCTTCTCTGCCCATTTATTGAAACTAATTTTTTGTTTTCAACTACTAGCGTCCTTGAGTACACATGCGAAATAATGTCAGACGGAGCCAGAAACTTCGGCCGCACGAAATAAGATTTTTTTATCGGAAGTGTGCCATACGACCTTACACCAGCCCGACCCCTCATCAATTGACGACTGGTTTGCTTCTAATGATTTATTTAGCATACTCGACAGTTTCAGTACGCATAAAGTGACATGAACGAAGTTGCCAGAAGCTTCAAGAATCGCGAATGATTTTTTTCTGTAAAGTTTTCTATAAAACAATCCAGCAGTGATATTTCTCATCCCTCGCTGCTTCATTGCTGTCGAATATTTGTTTATGAAATACTGGCAAGTTGTCCTATACATAAAGACGTTTATGAGAAGTAGTCAAATGCTTCAGACACACGGAACCATTTTTTTTGTCATTCAAGCTCCACCACACAACAATTCAGCAGTGGTACCTTCCTTCGCTTGATCACTTCTCGTTGTCTAGCACTCCTTTGCAGTACTGGACAGTTGTAGTACACACAGAAAGATGGCTGAGAGGTGGCGATGAGCTTGAGAGGCGCGAAATAATTTTTTTCATGTATATTGTACGGCAGAACAATCACGCAGTTTCGCCCGTTATCCCTTGATGACTTGGTGTTGTCTAATCTTTTTTTTTAACAGTACGAGGATGGTCTTGTACATATAAAGACATATGCGAGAAGTGACCAGAAGCTTCAGACACGGGAAATCGATTTTTTTTATTAAGCCTGTACCATACTACATCCGATTCTTGTTCCACCTCCCTCTTTGCCGATTTATTGAGCCTATTTTTTTTTTCGCCTACTACAGACTATGAGAATACGAAAGAAGAGATGTCAGAAGGAGCCTCAACCTTCGGACGCGCGAAATAATTATTTCGATCGCAAGTGTCGCACACGACGGTACAGCAATCTGACCGCTCATCCATTGTTGACTGATTGCTGGCTAATGATTTATTTAGCGTACTGGAGACATTCAGTATACATGGAGACACATGGAAGAAGTAGCCAGAAGCTTTGGAAATACAGAATGACTTTTTTTTGGAAAGTATTCCATACAACAGTCGAGCAGCGTGATTTCTCATCCCTTGCCGATGCATTGTTGTCCAATATTCATTTTTGAAATACTGGCGGGTGTTCCTAAACATAAAGACGTATGTGAGAAGTAGCCAAAAGCTTCAGACACACGAAAAAAAACATTTTCATTCAAGACCAACCACACAACAATGGAGCACGGGTCACCGTCACCCCTTGATGACATATTGTTGTCTATTTTTTTACACAGCACGAGAAAGTGCTCGCACGATGTAACTCGATGCCTCAGACATGGTAGATCATATTTTTTAAATTAAATTAGTACCATGCTACAATCGAGAAGTCCCACCTCGCGTGTCTGGACGATTTATTGTTGTCCGATTAGGTGTCTGAATTCCTCGACAGTTCCGGTACGCATACAAATAGATATGAGATGTCGGCAGAGTATTCGGGGACACGCATTTTTTTTTTGCTCCGAGGTGCACATTACAACATTTGATTTTTGATCTACCTCCTGCTCAGGCCGATATATGGGGACCTTTCATCTATTGATGATTGGTTTTGTTAGAATTATTTATTTGGCGTACTAAAGACTTTCAGTACACGTAAAGACACACAGAAGAAGTAGCTAGAAGCTTCAGAAATCGAGAATGATTGTGTTCTGGAAAGTGTTCCATGGAACATTCGAGTAGTGTGGTTTCTCATCCCTCGCCGATTCCTTGTTGTCTAATATTTGTTTTTGAAATACTTCCGAGTTCTCCCACACATGACGACGTATATGAAAAGTTGCCGAATGCTCCAAACACAAGAAACAATTATTTTCATTCAAGCTTCACCGCACAAGAATCGAGCACTGGTATTTTGCCACCCCTGATCACTTTTTGTTGTGCAGCACTTCTTTACAGTACTGGAGAGTAACCGTACACACAGAAAGATGGCTGAGAAGTGGGCATAAGCTTGAGAGGCGCGAAATATTTTTCTTCGTGAAAGTTGTACGGTGCAACAATCAAGCAGTGTCGCCTGGCATCCCTTGCCGACCTATTGTTGTCTAATATTTTTTTTCCGGTACCACAAATTTCTCGTAGATATAAAAACATTTGTGAGAAGCAGCTAGAAGCTGCAGCCACGGGAAATCCTTTTTTCTCTTTTTATTAAAGCTGTACCACGCAACAATCGAGAAATCTCGCCGCTCATGCCTGGACATTTTATTGTTGTCCAGTATTTTTTCTGAATTTCTCGAGAGTTGTAGTAAGCCTACAAATTGATGTAAAAAGTGGCTCGCGACTTTGCGTGCACACGCGAAATAATGTCAGACGGAGCAAGGAACTTCGGACGCACGAAATAAGATTTTTTATCGGAAGTGTGCCATACGACGTTACAGCAGCCTGACCTCTCAACAATTGATGACTGGTTTGCTTCTAATGATTTATTCAGCATTCTAGACAGTTTCAGTACACATAGGGACATATCGAAGAAGTAGCCAGAAGCTTCAGAAATCGCGAATGATGTTTTTTTGTAAAGTGTTCTATAAAACAGTCGAGCAGTGTGATTTCTCATCCCTCGCCGCTTCATTGTTGTCGAAAGACGTTTATGAGAAGTAGCCGAAAGCTTCAGACACACGGAATCATTTTTTTTTTTTTTCATTCAAGCACCAGCACACAACAATCGAGCAGTGGTACCATCTTTCGGTTGATCACTTCTCGTTGCCTAGCACTTCTTCACAGTACTGGACAGTTGTAGTACACACAGAAAGATGGCTGAGAAGTAGCCATGAGATTGAGAGGCGCGAAATCATTTTTTTCATGGATATTGTACGGCAGAATAATCACGCAGTTTCGCCTGTCATCCCTTGATGACTTGTTGTTGTCTAATATTTTTTTAACAGAACGAGGATGGTCTCGTACATGTAAAAACATATGCGAGAAACAACCAGAAGCTTCGGACACGGGAAATCGTTTTTTTTTATTATGCCTGTACCATACAACGTCCGATTCTTGTTCCATCTCCATCTCTGCCGATTTATTGAGACTAATATTTTTTTTGTCACCTACTACAGACTTTGAGAATACGAAAGAAATGATGACAGAAGGAGCCTAAACCTTCGGACGCGCGAAAAGATAATTTTGATCGACAGTGTCTCGCTCGACGGTACAGCAATCTGACCGCTCATCCATTGTTGACTGATTGTTGGCTAATGATTTATTTAGCGTACTAGAGACTTTCAGTACACACGGAGACACATGCAAGAAGTAGCCAGAAGATTCAGAAATACAGAATGATTTTTTTTGGAAAGTATTCCATACAACAGTCGAGCAGTGTGATTTCTCATCCGTTGCCGATGCATTGTTCTCCAATATTTGTTTTTGAGATACTGGCCAGTTTTCCTTAACATAAAGACGTATGTGAGAAGTAGCCAAAAGCTTCAGACACAACAAAAGATCATTTTTGTTCATGCCCCACCACACGACAATCGAGCACGTGTCACCTGTCGCCCCTTGATGACATTGTTGTCTATTTTTTTTCCACAGCACGAGAAAGTTCTCGCATATATAAAAAGATATGTGAGAAGTAACTCGATGCTGCAGACACGGGAAGTCATATTTTTTTAATTAAATCTGTACCATGCTACAATCGGGAAGTCCCACCTCGCGTGTCTGGGCCATTTATTGTTGTTTAGTTTTGTTTCTGAATTCTTCGACAATTCCAGTATGCATACAAATAGACATGACATATCGGCAGAGTATTCGGGGACACGCAATTTTTTTTTTGCTACGTGGTGTACATTACAACATTTGATTGTTTATCTATCTTCTGCTCAACCGATTTATGGGGACTAATATTTTTTTTTCAACTACTAGCGACTTTTAGTACACGAAAGAGCTAATGTCAGACGGGGCAAGAAACTTCAGACCCACGAAATAAGGTTTTTGTTCGCAAGTGTACCATGCGACATTACAGCAGCCTGATCTCTCATCCATTGATGACTGGTTTTGTTCTAATTATTTATTTAGCGTACTGGAGAGTTTCAGTACACATAACGACATATGGAAGAAGTAGCCAGAAGCTTCAGAAATCGAGAATGATTTTTTTCTGGAAAGTGTTCCATAGAACATTCGAGTAGTGCGGTTTCTCATTCCTCGCCGATTCCTTGTTGCCTAATATTTGTTTTCGAAATACTGGCGAGTTCTCCTACACATGAAGACGTAGGAAAGTAGAAGTAGAAAGGACATAGAAAAGTAGCCTAAAGCTTAAAACACAAGAAACCATTTTTTTTATTCAAGCTCCACCACACAACAGTGGAGCAGTGGTATCTTGCCTCCCCCGATCACTTCTTGTTGTGTAGCACTTCTTTACAGTACTGGAGCGTAACAGTACATACAGAAAGATGGCTGAGAAGTGGCCATAAGTTTGAGAGGCGCGAAATAATTTTTTTTCATGAAAGTTGCACGGTAGAACAATCCAGCATGGTGTCGCCTGTCATCCCTTGATGACCTATTGTTGTCTAATATTTTTTGTATTGTACCACAAAGTTCGCATACACAAAAAAAACACATGTGAGAAGTAGCTAGAAGCTCCATACACGGAAAATCGAATTTTTTTTATTACACCTGTACCATACAACATTCGATTCTTGTTCCATCTCCCTCTTTGCCGATTTATTCAGACTAATTTTTTATTCTTCAACTGCCAGAGACTTTGAGAACACGAAAGAACCGTTTTCAGAAGGAGCCAATATCTTCGGACGCACGAAATAATTTTTTTGATCGGAAGTGTATCACACGATGGTACAGCAGTCTGACCTCTCATCCCTTGTTGACTGATTGTTATCTAATGATTCCTTCAGCGTAGTAGAGTGTTTCAGTACACATGAAGCCACATGACAGAAGTAGCCAGAAGCTTCGGCAATAGAGAATGTTTTTTTTATGGAAAGTCTTTCATACAACATTCGAGCAGTGTGATTTCTCATCCCTTGTCGATTTATTGCCGTCCAATATTTGTTTTTGAAATGCTGGCGAGTTCTCCTGCATATAAAGACGTATTTGAGAAGTAGCCGGAAGCTTCCGCCACAAGAGAAAAAAATGTATACAAGCCCCATCACAGACCAATCGATCAGCGGTACCGTTCCTCCCTTGGCGACTTCTCGTTTTTTAGAACTTCTCTACAGTACTAGAGAGTTACATACAGTACACACAGAAAGATGACAAAGAAGTAGCCACGAGCTTCAGAGGCGCGAAATATATATATATATTTTTTTCATTTCAGTTGTACGGTGGAACAATCGAGCAGTATCACCTATCATCCATTGATGACGTATTGTTGTCTAATTTTTTTTCACGGTACCGCAAAGTTCTCGCACATATAAAACCGTATGTGAGATGTAACTGGAAGCTTCAGGCATGGGAAATCATTTTTTTTTTAAATTACACATGTACCATGCACCGATCTCGAAATCTCACCGCCCATGCCTGGACCAATTTTTTTTTTGTCCAGTATTTTTTTCTGAATTCCTCGAGAGTTCGAGTACGCATACAAACAGATGTAAAAAGTGGCCAGAATATTCGGGCAGACGCGATTTTTTTTCTACGGGGTGTACACTACAACATTTGATTTTTTTTTATCTATCTCGTTACTTGCCGATTTATAGAGATTAATATTTTTTTTTTCAACTACTAGCGACTTTGAGTACACGAAAGAACTAATGTCTGACGGAGCGAGACTCTTCGGACGCACGAAATACGATTTTTGTTCGAAATTGTTTCATACGACTTTACAGCAGCCTGACCTCTCATTCATTGATGACTCGTTCTGTTGTAATGATTTATTTAGCATATTGGGGAGTTCCAGTACACATAAAGGAACATGAAAGAAGTAGCCAGATGTTTCAGAAGTCGAGAATGATTTTTTTCTGAAAAGTGTTCCATCGAACAGTCGAGGAGTGTGATTTCTCATCCCTTGCCGATTCATTATTTCCCCATATTTGGTTTTGAAGTTCTGGCTAGTTGAAAACTACACGTACACATGAAGACGTACGTGAGAAGCAGCCAAAAGCTTCGGACACCCGAAACATTTTTTTTTATTCACGCCCCACCACACAACAATCCAGCAGTGGTATCTTCCCTCCGTTGATGGCTTCTCGTTGTCTCGCACGTCTTTACAGTACTAGAGAATTCCGTACACACAGAAAAATGGCTGAGATGTTGTAATAAGCTTGAGAGGAGCGAAATATTTATTTGTTTCATAGAAGTCGTACGGTACAACAGTCGTGCAGTATCACCTGTCACCCCTTGATGACTTATTGTTTTCTAATATTTTTTTACAGTACGAGAAAGTTCTCGTACATATGAAAACATATGTGACAATTAACTAGAAGCTTCAGACACGGAAAACCAGATTTTTTCATTAAATCTGTATCGCGCGCCAATCGAGAAGTCCCACCTCTCATGCCTGGACACTTTATTGTTGTCCAGTATTTTTTTCTGAATTTCTGGAGCATTCTGGCACCCATACAAACAGATGTAAAATGTGGCCAGAATATTCGGGCACACGCATTTTTTATTTCTACGACGTGTACAATACAACATTTGATTTTTTATCTATCTCCTTCTCTGCCGATTTATTAAAACTAATATTTTTTTTCAACTACTAGCGACTTTTAGTACGCGAAAGAGCTAATGTCAGACGGGGCAAGAAACTTCAGAACCACGAAATAAGGTTTTTGTTCGCATGTGTACCATGCGACATTACAGCAGCCTGATCTCTCACCCATTGATGACTGGTTTTTTTTTTCTAATGATTTGTTCAGCATACTAAGGTACACATAAAGACACGTGAAATAAGGATTTGAGAAAGTTCCCCTTAATCAGCTGTGCCGGGACCATATTGACCACATGTCTCAGCTTAAAAAAAAATTGAGCCGCACTTGCTTCTCTTCTGGCGGTCTGCGCCTCGTCAGATGCGGCAGACGCCCGTCTCTTGGACCATTCTACAGTGGTCCCAAATCCCGAATAGCCGGCCATACGTAAAAAAAATGTCTAGGGACTTTAGGGGTTGGATTTGTTATAGTGGTACACCTAATATGTATTATGACCGTCAAGAAAGGGGAAGCGTCCCTACCTGGTTTAGGAACGCATTCCGTTCGTGAGAGTCGTGCCTGCTGCGTTGTTTACTCGTCGTGCGTCGAAAATAACCCAGAGTTCAGGCGCGTGTAGAATCGCGAAAAGTTTACGGATTTTGATTCTTCAAAATGGATTCTTCCCCCGAAAGTAAATACAATTTCAATGTGTTGCTCGAAATTATTATTATTAACAATGTATGAAATAGTAAGTCATTATCAAAAATAGTGGTATTTTTCTTCGTCACGTTATGAAAAATCGCGTTAAAAAAGGCAATAAGTGGAAACCCTTGTCGACCCCGGCTCTCAAACCAAATGGAAATTGTTCCCTAGACATTTCTTCAAAACAAACCCAAAAAATTGCTGCAACTAGCTGCGACATCGGTTTCGGTTATAATTTTTATGCGATGATGTGTATACTTTCTGCACTTCTTTGTAATTTTTGCGGCTGCAGTATTGTTTATAGAAAATTGATGAAGATAATTCTTCCATTAATTTTATTTTTCCATCTTCTACAGAACCTCTCGATAACACCGAAGAGATTTCTTTCACGAGAAAGTAAACTTTCATATTTGTGAAATCGGTATTGAACGGAAATATCAACGTCGTCACTGACATTGTTGAATAGGAGGTGTTAAAAAGATTGAAGCATTCATACATTTTGCCGAAAAGTCTGAAAGATGCCATGGGTAGGTTGGTATCGGAATTTAAAAATAGCTGGCAACAAGTGAGCAGGAACGAAATTAAATTCTTCCGAAAATTCGACGAGTGGCTCAACGTTCCTGTGTCTTTCACAATTGAAAATGAAGGTTCGAAGACTTCCACGGAAGACACAATGGGGCGTCCTTCCACAAGCTGGGACGATTTGAGTGATCGGTCAAAACGTAGGAGGACAGGAAAGGTTCGAAATGAACATACCGTCCACGAACTGGCCTACGGAACACAAGTGGGTCTCCGGGCTTCTGGAAATTTTCATGCTTCAGATGCAATTAGGGATGTCACAGAAGGCAGTTCATCAAAAGCATCACAGTAGTGGAAATCTATGAAATGCGTCCCAGAAGATGTGCTGTTAGGCAACGAAGCATTGTCACTTGTAGCAGAAGGTAAAATTACCCTGTAAAGTCAGAAATTTCTGTAACTAAAGTGGAGCCAGAGTCAGACTTCAAGCATTGCTATATCATACAGCTGAAATAATATTAACGGTACAATCGGACGTTATTGGAAGTATTCTCAAAATAAAGTTGGTAGTTTAGAATTGAAATGCAAGGCGCGATGCGATGGCACGTCCGGTCAAAGTACTCACAAACAAAAATTTAGCGACGGAGGGGACAATAAATCGGATGCCAACATTATCATTATTTCACTTCTTTCCTTCCAAATCTTTGATAGAGTCAATCTGACTAAAGAAACTGACGAAGCAACTAGGGCAGAACTTGATTGTATCGAAGCGCAAGAGAGAAACCTCGTGCCCGAACAAACTGTAGTTGGTGGCAAGGAAATTAACAAATGTCAAACTTGTGTTGTGGTAGATGGTAAAATTTGTAATTTTATTACGAAAACATCGACAAATATGCGTTGCTACCTTTGCGGTCCTACGTCCAAATAATTTAATGATAACGACGGAAATACAGCACGGAGTTTTTTTCGAAAATTCTGAAATTTTCGCCACGATAACGGGAATTGATGAAGAATGGATAAAGCGATGTCATGTTGTATTCCACGTAATTTCTTGTGGCGTCGAAGACAATATACGCAAAGTTCGCGAATACACTGAAGATACTGCACAAAAATTAGTCGAACTCTATCCGTGGTACTTCATGCCAACAACAGTACATCAAATTCTTAATCACGGTAACGGAATTGTGGAATCTTCGTTACTTCCTGTCGGACAAATGCCTGAAGACAGTGCCGCCAGATCGCGCGCAAAAGTTATCCCTTCTCTAGCCTCTTGCGCGCCCATCACACAATCATAGTAGCGCGTGTCCGTGAGCGAGCGACGCTCGGACGTCTTCCGGAAGAGCAGAGCGCCACCGGAGTTTCCCGACCGCGCCTTCGGCAGCTACACCAACACATGGACGCTGAGCACGTTCATGTGCGGCCAAGCCGAAACGCAGGATTCGAGGGAAAAAGCAATCTGAGCACGACTCGCGCGTGACGTCACCCGACGGCACGAGCGAGGCTTTTAGATGATTTCAATGCTTATTTAGCTCTTGATTATCTGCGTTTAGTTATTAATGTATACAAAAAAATGATCGCACACTCTCATCGCTTATTTTTTCAGTTTATACGTTAATTTAAATATAATAATAAATCTAAATTACAACTTATCTATCTTCTAAAATATTGTTTACGCTTTACTCACACCCGTCCTTATGCCAAATAAATTATAATTTATAAAAGTAAGCGGAAATATATTTATATTCGTATTATTATATTAATTCTCATAGCTCTCATATGAAAACTCTCATATGAAAAACACAAAAAAAAAACTTCAAAACCTTAGATTTCAACGAACCAAGAACATACATCTTCACATTTTCAATCATGACGAATATTTAAGAACAATATCATTCCAAACACATCTGAACCAAAACAATATACATCACCTAAGTTATCAAAGCATAAATCAAACAACACAAAATCACATCTTATACTCAACCCTTACTAATAGACAACAGAACAGAAATAATAATCTTTCCACTGATTCTCTGAATAATATAAATTCGACAATCACATTAAATAAAACGAAAGAATGGCTTATAAATCTCTCCAACATTGATATTCCGCTACACATTTCTACATTCCTGTCTCTAGGTGAAAAGTTTTGTTTTCCTTACATCAAACTCTCAGACATAAAAACTCATATCCACAAATCAATCTCCGAACTTGAGTGCAAATTAGATTTTTTACTCGACAAACATAGACAAATCGAAATTAGGACCAGATTCACTAAAATCTCAAACAAAATAAATATTCCAACATCATTTTTCAACACTAATCAAATTATAAAACACACGGCCTCATTCTTAAAAAAGAACCCTCAACTTTTAGTTACACGAGCTGACAAAGGAAATTCAACATTCATTCTTAACAAATTTAGATTACATTACAAAAACTCATAATTTACTCGCAGATTCCTCAACTTACAAATTAACAAATAGAAACCCCATCAGCACTCTACAAAAAGGCATTAACAATATTCTCTCCAGATGGAAAACCCTAAAAATCATTGATGAAACAAAATACAAATACTGAAAAGCTGAAAATTGCAACCTGTCTCGTCTCTATTGGTTGCCAAAAATTCATAAAAATAATTATCCACTTCGTCCAATAGTATAATCAATAAATTGTCCAACGCATAAACTAGCAGAATTTATACAATCTAAACTTTCTAAATTAATCAATACAACTAATTCACACGTCAAAGATAGTTTCCACCTAAAACATTCACTTTCTAACATCTCAATTCCACTCAACTACAAACTGGTCTCGTTTGATGTTGTTTCTCTCTATACCAACATCCCATTACGACTTGTTATTCAAAGCCTTCAAAAAAGATCAAATCTATTTTGAAAAACATTTCCTTTAAACGAAATAATTAAAGGCATAGAATACATCATGTTCTTAACTTTCTTTACATTTCAAAATAAAATTTACCAACAAATCTCAGGATTACCAATGGGCTCACTTCTGGCTCCAATACTATCTAACATCGTCATGATTGATCTTGAAACAAATTGTCTGGAAAAATTAAAATTTTCGTTTCCACTATATAAAAGATATGTTGATGATATTATTATTGCTCTACCAACAGACAAAATTGAATCCACCAAAAAGATTTTTAACTCATATAACTCAAAATTACAATTTACATCAGAAAATGAAGTAGATGAAAAAATCCCGTTTCTTGATATACTTTTAATCCATAAACAAAATTCGAGTATCACAAATTGGTATAGGAAACCAACCTGGTCAGGCAGATTCATAAATTTGTTTTCACACCACCCACTTTCCCAAAAAAAAAGCCATAATTTACATGCTAGTTGACAGAGCAATAAAATTATCTCATCCTTCATTTCACAAAGAAAACCTCAAACTTATTAGTAACACGATGACACAAAATTGCTATCCGATCTCTTTCACAAAAGAAATAATAAAACATCGGCTTTCCACAATCAACAATCAAAAAAAGGATAGTAACAATTTTGATTCTTCCAGACTAATAAATGTTCCTTACACAAAAAAAACATCCATCATCAACTAATTCGTCTTTTCCAACAATACAACATAACATTAGTCACAAACAATAAACACAACATTTCATCGATTACTGGCTCCACCAAAGACAAAATAAATAACAACAAAAAATCCAACATAGTTTACAAAATCGATTGTAAGGATTGCAATGCCACATACATCGGCCAAACCAAAAGATACCTTGATAAATTCTTCCATCTGTTGAGTATACTCCAGCAAAACAGTATTTACTTCCATAAATACTGTCTTTTGAAATAACCTTCCAAATATAAGCAAAAGCTAGAAACATCAACAACATCGAGGTTAGTCGTTTCTCATATTTCATTTCTTTATAACTCCATAGTATATTAAACCACACTCTCACACATCACTCATTTCAAACACCGATGAATAAGAAGAATTAACGCAATACAAGAACTTATGCATATCAAATCAACATACTTATAACCAAAACAGAATTAACATAACAGTTATACAAAACGACACAACAATTTTATAACACAATCATAACATAAAACATTCGTGTATTTAATTCCTTCAAACTTGATTTGTAAAATTTGTGTATCAAAATTTGTAGAGAAAAATATAATTTCTGAAGAGGACCCGAACCAAAGGGTCGAAACGTAAGAAAGCATCATTTATTTCCATCGCTGACCTTGGACAACCTCTATTGGCCGAACTGAAGCCGAATCTTTAACTAGCAACTTGTCATCAACACGGCCGCACACATCTTTGACTCATTCATTTTCATACTTTCATCAAGCGATAAAGCATTATCCCCAAAAACAAGCCAATCATCCATCCGGCCGCGGATCGTCAGTAACAGAGAGTGCGCATTCTACAAGCGATGAGATGGTAGCGTTCCTGGCTTCGGTCCGCAGGGGCGCGGGACGTTCCCCGCGCTCAGTGCTTTTTTTAAAATTATTATTACTATTAATTCTTATTTGATTATTTTTGTTAGTTATCATTATTATTTTAATTAGTTATCTTTTAGTGTCGAAAAATGTATCGAGCACTCCGACCGCTTATTTTATTAGTTTCTACGATAATTTAAATGTACTAATAAATCTAAATTTAAACTTATTTATCTTCTAAAAAATTATTTGCGCTTTACTCGCACCCGTCTCTATGCCAAATAAATTGTAATTCATAAAATTAAGCGGAAACATTTTTATATTCGTATTATCATATTCATTCTTAAACTTTCATCAACCGATGAAGTATTATCCCCAAAAACAAGTCAATCAGCTATCCGGCCGCGAATAGTAAGTGCCAGAAAGTGGCATTTTTGTATGTTTTTACATTTACAGGTAATTTTCATTGCAATGGGGTGAATTGTTTATTTGTGAACACTCACCATTGACAGAACAAAAAAAATTTAATCGTAATACATCATGAGCAGTTTCCCTATTTTCAGAATAATGTTCTTTCGATGAGCGTGTTTCACGTATAAACAATTCGCCCCATACAAAAATAAAATAATAATTAAAAAAAAAAAACAGAAAAGCACTGAGTGCGGGGAACGATCCCGCGCCCCTAATCTAGGAACGCTACCAACGGGACCATCTTATCGCTTGTGTTAAAAATGCACTTTCTGGCACTTACGATTCACGGCCGGATACATGATTGACTTGTTTTTGGGGATGATGCTTTATCGCTTGATGAAAGTATGAGAATGAATATAATAATACGAATATAAATACACTACCGGCGGAAAGTTTCCGGACAAGAGTTGGAAAAAGTGCCCGAACGGTTCTTTATGCCATTTCGCCGGTAGTTGGGCTAGGCCAATTTGACCAACGGCATTTTCAAGAGGGGGGATTTACCTACATTTTGCCTTATAAAAAAAAAAAATGTACGATTTTTTTTACACTTGGCACCCAGTTTTGAAAACGACAATTTTTTGTCGTTTTTTTGTTGTTTTGTGAGTGGACCCCGTTTACAGTAAAAATCTTTTTTATGCATTTCTCCTATTAAAATCATAAAAGGGGAAGCCTGAGCTTCAATTCCGTTTTGTAGAAAAAATTTTGCGATTTCTTTTCCCAAAAATATTTCGTTTTTTCGATAAAAATATACAATCTGAAAATTGCTCCGCAGTACGAAAACGACGAGGTTTACAACAAAACCTCAAGACGGTAAAAAGTTGCGTTACTTTTTGTTGAGTTCATGAGAATTTTTTCAGATTTTTTTTGCGAATTTTTTTTTAAATTTATTTCCGGTCGGAACTCGATTGATCTCAACACCATGATAATAATATAATTAATTTTTTTATTTACATATTATACTTTGGTCTCGTCGAAAAAACCTCCTCTCGCCGATAGCACGCTCTTAATCGTCGTAATTAAAATGTTTTTTCCACGACTTTCGACAAACTGCGCTTGGATGTTTGCCGCCGTGAGTTTTCGATTCCTTTTAGACATTACAATTATTGATTAGTCTTCCGCTTTGGAAGTAACGGGAGGCCTCCCGGAACGATTTTTATCGCGGTTCGATTGTGTCTCTCTGAAACGTTTTATAGCATCCCCAACGGTTGATTTGGGTATTTTCAATCGAATTGCAATGTAGCGAATTTTGAACCCTTCATTGCAAAGTGCAAGGATTGATGCACGCTTTTTGATGCTTATATTGGGTCGACGACCCATTTTGTTCTTCAAAAAAAAAAAAAAAACTCTAATGAAGTCAAAAATTTTATTTAATTAACCGTCAATAAATTAGTAGTTAAGCACACTTCAAATTCAATATATTTTTCGACACGATACGACGGGAAAATCTAACGCGAACGTTTTTTCGATGCCGCGTGTGGTAAAGAGCGTGCTGTCAGCGAGAGGAGGTTTTTTCGACGAGACCAAAGTATAATATGTAAATAAAAAAATTAATTATATTATTATCATGGTGTTGAGATCAATCGAGTTCCGACCGGAAATAAATTTAAAAAAAATTCGCAAAAAAAATCTGAAAAAATTCTCATGAACTCAACAAAAAGTAACGCAACTTTTTACCGTCTTGAGGTTTTGTTGTAAACCTCGTCGTTTTCGTACTCCGGAGCAATTTTCATATTGTATGTTTTTATCGAAAAAACGAAATATTTTTGGGGACAAAAAACCGCAAAAACTTTTCTACAAAACGAAATTGAAGCTTAGGCTTCCCCTTTTATGATTTTAATAGGAGAAATGCATAAAAAAGATTTTTACTGTAAACGGGGTCTACTCACAAAACAACAAAAAAACGACAAAAAATTGTCGCTTTCAAAACTGGGTGCCAAGTGTAAAAAAAATCGTAAATTTTTTTTGATAAGCCAAAATGTAGGTAAATTCCCCCTCTTTAAAATGCCGTTGGTCAAATTGGCCTAGCCCAACTACCGGCGAAATGGCATAAAGAACCGTTCGGGCACTTTTTCCAACTCTTGTCCGGATACTTTCCGCCGGTAGTGTATATTTCCGCTTACTTTTGTGAATTACAATTTATTTGGCATAAGGACGGGTATGAGTAAAGCGTAAACAATTTTTTAGAAGATAAATAAGTTGTAATTTAGATTTATTATTGCATTTAAATTAACGTACAAACTAATAAAATAAGAGGTCGCAGTGCGCGATAAATTTTTCGACACTAAAAGATAACGAATTAAAATAATAATGATAACTAACAAAAATAATCAAATAAGAATTAATAGTAATAATAATTAAAAAAAAAAGCACTGAGCGCGGGGAACGATCCCGCGCCCCTGCGGACCGAAGCCAGGAACGCTACCAACGAGACCATCTCATCGCTTGTAGAATATGTGCACTCTCTGGTACTGACGATTCGCGGCCGGATGGATGATTGGCGTGGTTTTGGGGATAATGCTTTATCGCTTGATGAAAGTATGAGAATTAATGAGTCAAATATGTGTGCGGCCGTGTTGATGACAAGTTGCTAGTTGAAGATTCGGCTTCAGTCCGGCCAATAGAGGTTTTCCAAAGTCAGCGATGGAAATAAATGATGCTTTCTTACGTTTCGACCCTTTGGTTCGGGTCCTCTTCAGAAATTATATTTTTCTCTACAAATTTTAATACACAAATTTTACAAATCAAGTTTGAAGGAATTAAATACACGAATGTTTTATGTTATGATTGTGTTATAAAATTGTTGTGTCGTTTTGTATAACTGTTATGTTAATTCTGTTTTGGTTATAACTATGTTGATTTGATATGCATAAGATCTTGTATTGCGTTAATTCTTCTTATTCATCGGTGTTTGAAATGAGTGATGTGTGAGAGTGTGGTTTATTATACTATGGAGTTATAAAGAAATGAAATATGAGAAACGACTAACCTCGATGTTGTTGATGTTTCTAGCTTATGCTTATATTTGGAAGGTTATTTCAAAAGACAGTATTTATGGAAGTAAATACTGTTTTGCTGGAGTATACTCAACAGATGGAAGAATTTATCGTTTTTAGCGATTTTTATCATCTGTAAGGGATTAATAATTATAAGAAAGTTTTGTGTTTTATTTATGAAAATTTAATGTACGTGATTGATTTAAAAGAAATTTTAATAAAGTATCAAATGACTGTGATGATTACCTATTAAGTTTAACATTTTTTTAAATTTCTTCCAAAATAAACAAAAACTCGAAATTTACATTACCCCGTTACATATTGAGTTGTGTGATCACGGAGAGTTCGAGAGAAACTGAGTGGTGTCTTAATTTCGTGAAGCTTATTAGCCTCTATTTTGCGAATCGGGGGAGAAAGATCCTTTAGGCAGTGACGTGTCAAGAGAAATAAAATTGGTGCGTCATATTAAGAGTATTTAAAATTAAGTTATAGTGTCAATAATTTAAAAATTGTTATGTCAAGTAAAGTATTGTAAAATATTTTAATAGCTATATAATAGAGTTATAGATCGAGCTTAGTTTTTCTATGTCAGTTCTAAAATGTATGGCGTTGGAGTGTGCCTTACTGTGGATCATTTCTAGGATTAGTCTTTTTTGAGCCAATTTTCATTGTTTAAAATTTTTACATTGTCGACTTGAAATGCATGTTTTTGTTCTATTGCATGTTGTGCTAAGGCTGTGTGTATTGTGGTAGTATGTTTTAGGCTATTTTTATGTTCTTTTATTCTGGTTTCAAGGTGTCTTTTGGTTTGGCCGATGTGTGTGGCAATGCAATCCTTACCATCGATTTTATAAACTATGTTGGATTTTTGGTTCGATGAAATGAATCGATGAAATGTTGTGTTTATTGTTTGTGACTAATGTTATGTTGTATTGTTGGAAAAGACGAATTAGTTGATGATGGATGTTTTTTTTTGTGTAAGGAACATTTATTAGTCTGGAAGAATCAAGATTGTTGCTATCCTTTTTTTGATTGTTGATTGTGGAAAGCCGATGTTTTATTATTTCTTCTGTGAAAGAGATCGGATAGCAATTTTGTGTCATCGTGTTACTAATAAGTTTGAGGTTTTCTTTGTGAAATGAAGGATGAGATAATTTTATTGCTCTGTCAACTAGCATGTAAATTATAGCTTTTTTTGGGAAAGTCGGTGGTGTGAAAACAAATTTATGAATCTGCCTGACCAGGTTGGTTTCCTATACCAATTTGTGATACTCGAATTTTGTTTATGGATTAAAAGTATATCAAGAAACGGGATTTTTTTATCTACTTCATTTTCTAATGTAAATTGTAATTTTGAGTTATATGAGTTAAACATCTTTTTGGTGGATTCAATTTTGTCTGTTGGTAGAGCAATAATAATATCATCAACATATCTTTTATATAGTGGTAACGAAAATTTTAATTTTTCCAGACAATTTGTTTCAAGATCAATCATGACGATGTTAGATAGTATTGAAGCCAGAGGTGAGCCCATTGGTAACCCTGAGATTTGTTGGTAAATTTTATTTTGAAATGTAAAGAAAGTTAAGAACATGATGTATTCTATGGCTTTAATTATTTCGTTTAAAGGAAATGTTTTTTAAAATAGATTTGATATTTTTTGAAGGCTTTGAATAACAAGTCGTAATGGGATGTTGGTATAGAGAGAAACACCATCAAACGAGACCAATTTGTTGTTGAGTGGAATTGAGATGTTAGAAAGTGAATGTTTTAGGTGGAAACTATCTTTGACGTGTGAATTAGTCGTATTGATCAATTTGGAAAGTTTAGATTGTATAAATTCAGCTAGTTTATGTGTTGGACTATTTATTGTTAATGCCTTTTTGTCGAGTGTTGATGGGATTTATATTTGTTAATTTGTAAGTTGAGGAATCTGCGAGTAAATTATGAATTTTTGTAATGTAATCTGATTTGTTAAGAATGACTGTTGAATTTCCTTTGTCAGCTCGTCAAACTAAAAGTTGAGGGTTGTTTTTTAAGAAAGAGGACGTGTGTTTTATAATTTGATTGGTATTGAAAAATGATGTTGGGATATTTATTTTGTTTAAGATTTTAGTTAATCTGGTTCTAATTTCGATTTGTCTAGGTTTGTCGAGTAAAAAATCTAATTTGGACTCAAGTTCGGAGATTGATTTGTGGATATGAGTTTTTATGTTTGAGAGTTTAAGGTAAGAGGAAAACAAAACTTTTCACCTAGAGACAGGAATGTGGAAATGTGTAGCGGAATATTAATGTTGGAGAGATTTATAAGCCATTCTTTCGTTTTATTCAATGTGATTGTCGAATTTATATTATTCAGAAGATCAGTGGAAATATTATTATTTGTGTCTTGTTGTCTATTAGTAAGAGTTGAGTATAAGATGTTGTGATTTTGTGTTGTTTGATTTATGTTTTGATAATTTAGGTGATGTATATTGTTTTGGTTCAGATGTGTTTGTAATGATATTGTTCTTAAATATTCGTCATGATTGAAAATGTGAAGATGTATGTTCTTGGTTCGTTGAAATCTAAGGTTTTGAAGTTTTTTTTGTATTTTTCATATGAGAGTTTTCGTATGAGAGCTATGAGAATTAATATAATAATACGAATATTTTTATGAATTATAATTTAATTGCCATAAGGACGGGTGTGAGTAAAGCGTAAACAATATTTTAGAAGATAAATAAGTTGTGATTTAGATTTATTATTATATTTAAATTAACGTATAAACTGAAAAAATAAGCGATGAGAGTGTGCGATCATTTTTTTGTATACATTAATAACTAAACGCAGATAATCAAGAGCTAAATAAGCATTGAAATCATCTAGAAGCCTCGCTCGTGCCGTCGGGTGACGTCACGCGCGAGTCGTGCTCAGATTGCTTTTTCCCTCTTTCCCAAGCAAAGAGTTTCGGCTTGGCCGCACATGAACGTGCTCAGCGTCCATGTGTTGGTGTAGCTGCCGAAGGCGCGGTCGGGAAACTTCGGTGGCGCTCGGCTCTTCCCGAAGACGTCCGAGCGTCGCTCGCTCACGGACACGCGCTACTATGATTGTGTGATGGGCGCGCAAGAGACTAGAGAGGGGGTAACTTTTGCGCGCGATCTGGCTGCACTGCCTGAAGAAGCTCAGGAATCATGTAATAAGTATGTTAAAAGATTCCGAGAAGATTTTTCACGGAAATGTGACTGCCTCAAAAACATAGAAGACATTTTTTGCAGACTTTTAGTAACGTCAGATCAGCTAATGCCAGATCAACCTTTAGATAACGTCAGCTGTTCACTTATTCGTAATCAGTGATCTCGAAAATCTCTATGGAGGAAATTTAAAAGACATTTAATGATTACTCGCCGTGAGGCCATTTTTAGCTACACTGGAGCAGCAATTATTTTTCGTTCGAAATTTTACTTTGAATTCGTCGTCAGCGACCCCAAAAGTCCCCGAGTACAGACTTTCACCCGAATTGAATACGTTTTTGAAGAAATTTTCCGCCGTATTTTATCCGCCATTTTGTTTTTCTACAATTTGACCTCTAATCCGTGATCAGCGACCCCGAAAACGCTCCGAATCCAAACTTTCACCCGAATTGAATAAGTTTCCGAAGAAATTTTCCGCCGTATTTTATCCGCCATTTTGTTTCTCTACATTTTGACTCCAAATTCGTAATCAGCGATCCGAAAACCCCCGAGTCTAGACCTCCACCCGAATTGAATACGTTTCCGAAGAAATTTTCCGCCATTTTGTTTTTATTTTAATTTGACTTCGAATTCGTAATCAGCGACGCCGAAAATGCCCCGAGTCCAGACTTTCACGCAAATTGAATACGTTTCCGAATAAATTTTCCGCCGTCTTTTATCCGCCATTTTGTTTTTCTAAATTTTGACTTCGAATTCGTAATCAGCGACGCCGAAAACGCCCCGAGTCCAGACTTTCATCCGAATTGAATACGTTTCCGAAGAAATTTCCCGCCGTATTTTATCGGCCATTTTGTTTTTCTAACTGTTGACTTCGAATTAGTAATCAGCGACCCCGAAAACCCACGAGTCCAGACTTCCACCCGAATTGAATACGTTTCCGAAGGAATTTTCCGCCGTATTTTATCCTCCATTATGTTTTTCTAAATGTTAACTCCGAATTCGTAATCAGCGACCCCGAAAACCCCCGAGTCCAGACTTTCACACGAATTCTTCACGTTCCCAAACGGTACATCCGCCTAGCGCGGCTCGAATCGTTAGGCCAGTCGTCCAGTGTCTCACAACAATCGCTCGTTTAATTATTGACTCATGGCCAGGGCTGTTAGGTGCTTTCGAATTTTTTCTTCGCCGATTCCGCGGGACCTGCAAACAAATGAAGCCCGTTCGACATCCATATTCCACGTTACACTCGCACACCCGAACGCCTGTCATCGTAACGTCAGCCACGACCCGACATCTCTCGGTGACTTCTGCAACCTCATGACAGCCACGTCAAGAAGTCAGCGGCGAATGCTCCAACGCCCACTCCGTTCCCGGCCATTCCAGCTCCGCCGTTCCTCGGAGTTCAGTTTGAACTATCGTTCGATATTGATTTTTTAACTGTCTTTTTCTCAATGGTACCATTTTTTTTCAGGCCCTCAACCGGGTCCTACGTGTTCAGAATCAAGCCCACTTTGCTTCTGTAAGCCCGGAATGCCATTTTTATTTTTAACCAGAAAAAAATATTTTTTTTTGGTGGAATATACTTTTCCCACATGGGCGCTATATTTTTTTTCAAAGAGTTCTCGAAAAACCATTTCAAAAGCGCGCCTTCGCCGTCCCAAAATGGCCGCCCAAGAATTTAAAAAAATGGGTGGCCACTTTATAATTGTCACCCTGTACAAGGTCTAAGGGATAAACATAATAATTTTATTCCCAAAGAAGTGGCTGTCGTTTCACTTGATTCATCGTGCTCTGATCATTGGATCATTGCACCACCTCACGCGTACCGTCAATTACCCCGGGATGTGAAAAGAACGAACGAGTGGGTGATGCGCAATCATCACGGGATAGCATGGTTCGAGGGCTATACACCGTTATGGGCGATCGCCAGAATTTTGAGGACAATGGTCACCGGTTCTAGGCGGGTATTTGTAAGGGGTGCCGATAAATCATCCTACCTGGCCCAACTCACCAACTGCTACATTATAAATTTGGAGGAAGACGACGACGATACGTCATTTGAACATCTCCCAGGAACCGGTACACGTTGCGCGTACCACTCTGTGATATGCAAAAAAGGCATACGCGTGCTCTGGATAATGTGACGAGAATCAAAGTATTCTGTCATAGCGAGCGTTACGACTCTTTATGGGAATATAGGACTACCACCGCACTGCCTCCAGGCCTGACCGATGCCTGCCTGTTATGAACAGTCTTCAGATTCTGGCCTCTCTTCGTGATATACAGAACCACTCTGTGGGTGTGTACCCTGCCGACCGCATACCAAAGATCTGGACGAAACCAACAGCGTTTGTTGTGAACACCGATGGACATAAACAACCGGGAGCCCACTGGATCGCTATGTACGTCGATCGAGCTGGACACGGATGGTACTTCGACAGCTACGGATTGCCCCCCATTGTCCCGCAACATCTCATTCGACTCCGTAGAAACTGTAAACTCTTCCGATACAGCGCTCATCAACTTCAAGCTCCGGATTCGCAATGTTGCGGACAGTATTGCATTATGTTTCTTCATTATATGTGTACTGGCTTCGGTATGCATAAGTTTAGAGGTTTTAGTGTTAAGGCTTTCACGGCTCTTTATGTAATGAGAAGAGTTTGTGGCTTCCGGATGGAGGCCGTGTTGAGGATCAGCGTTGTGCCGGGGTTTCGCAAACGTTACAGTCTGCATCATCAGGGCTGAGAGCTCCGATACTGAAGCTCTCGTGTCTCAGGTATTCCTTATATAGTTGCAGTCATCGTTCTGGATCGCTGCACCAGCCAATCAGATGTTTTAATTGATCAGCTGGTCAATTAAAAAACCGGGAGGACGGTGTGCCAAATAGGATTGACGTGATATCCTCCATCTCTGTTTAGATTGTCCGGATGTTTTCGGATTTCCAAGCCTTCTCGGTGTTTCCTGGAAAAATAGCTGTTTGATGGGGCCAGGCTTTGGGCTTTGTCGAACTGGATGGCATGACCAGTCTCCATCCAATGTTCGGCCAGCGCTGATTGTGTAATATGGCCATATTTCATACACCGTTGATGTTCTTTGATCCGTGTACTGATCTTCCTCCCGGTTTCTCCTATGTACACTTTACCGCATGAGCAGGGTATCTTGTATACTCCTGGTGCACTTAATGGTGGTCTTTGGTCTTTTGCACTCGGAATCACTTGTGCTAGTTTCTTCTGAGGTTTGAAGATGACTCGCACGTTATGTTTTCCAAGGACCCTCCCTATGCGATCGGTTATGCCCTGAAGGTATGGAAGGGAAGTTGTTACGGTTATTTGTCCTTCCTTCTCCCTATCAGGTGCTGTAACCGTTTTCGGATCAGCTATTTTTCTTTTTAGAATTTTGATCGTTCTTTCGATGTTGCCTGGCTTGTAGCCATTGTCTCCTAAAGCTTTTCGTAGGTGTTCTAGTTCAACCTCCAAGGAGTCTGGTTCGGAGATCGCTAGAGCTCTGTAGACCAGAGAGCTTATGACCGACTGTTTTTGGGAAGGGTGGTGGTGGGACGTAGCATGGAGGTATCTATCCGTATGCGTTGGCTTCCGGTAAACTTTATGGCCCAAAGTGCCATCGCTTTTCCGTTGAACCAGTACATCCAGAAAAGGAATTTGATATTCCTGTTCTATCTCCATGGTGAATTGAATATTGGGGTGCTGGTAGTTGAGGAAGGTTAAGAAATGATTGAGGTTTTCTTTGCCGTGACTCCAAATGACGAAGGTGTCATCGAGATATCGGAACCAGGTGGAGGGTTTGAGGGAAGCTTCTTGCAGAATTCTGTTTTGGGTTCTGTTAACACCTTTTCCAAACTCAGGAAAACTCTGCACATCCAACTGTGCTCGTTAACATTCCTAAAAAGGTGCCGCGACCATCAAGTGGTACCAAAATGTTTTCAATTGAAAAACCCCTTGCCATCAAAACAAGCCAAAACTATCCTCCACCAGGCCTCGCTGAGACTGGTGAAAGAGAGAATATCTGTCACCAAAAAGCTTTTGGACCAAAATTCCCAAAAACTCCTTAAACTTCACCTACTTCTATCTGACTCTCTGGAACCACAGCTGTGGGAAGATCTTGACCGTGCCACTCACGAACAAGCCCTCCACTGTGCAGACCTAAGATCCAAGAATCAAATAGAAAAATTCAGGAAACTATGTCCGCAATCAAAGCAGCCCATCCTAACCCACACAGTTAAAAACCTAAGTAACCACACACTCTCCGCAGCTGAAACATCAGTCCTCGCAAAAGGGCACAATTTCGCCATTACACCGACAGAAATTCCAACCAGAGAAATCATCAGCCAGGTGGAACCGGCCATCTATCGTCTCCCACTGGATAATGGCAACGACATCAGGAAACGGATAAGCAATATTCTACATAAGGCAAAACCTCCGCAGCAGAATATCACGAAGGAAGAACACCTTGCTCTTCACAATTTGAAGAAGAACAAGGATATCTTAATACTACCAGCTGACAAAGGGAATGCAACTGTCATCATGGATAAAACGGACTACTGCAGTAAAATTTTGAACCTGCTCGAGGACACCAACACGTACAAGAAATTATCACGTGACCCCACATCGAGTGTAGAAAAGAAAACAACAACACTTCTAAAGAAGGCTGGTCTATCAGAAAACCTAACCAAAGCCCTAACACCCAAGGAATCCCTACCACCCAGGCTTTACGGTCTGCCAAAAATACACAAAAACAACATCCCACTAAGGCCCATTGTTAGCAACATAGGCAGTCCTACATATCATTTGGCACGTTTTCTCTGCAAACCTTTGCAGGAACTCGTAGGCCTCAACAACTCCCATATCCAAAACGCCCGGGATTTTGTGAACAAGATCCAGACTATCAAGGTACAACCAGAAGACATTTTAGTGAGTTTCGATGTTGTATCCCTGTTTACGAACGTCCCAACCAATGAAACCCTAAGCATAGTTAAAAATTCCAAAAAAGTTGCCCCTAACCTACTGCCCCTCATAGAACATTGCCTAAACTCTACATATTTCCAATTTCAATCCCAATTTTATGAACAAACTTCAGGCGCAGCCATGGGTTCCCCTATTTCTCCTATCATCGCCAACATCTTCATGGAGAACTTCGAGAACAGAATTCTGCAAGAAGCTTCCCTCAAGCCCTCCACCTGGTTCCGATATGTCGATGACACCTTCGTCATTTGGAGTCACGGCAAAGAAAACCTCAATCATTTCTTAACCTTCCTCAACTCCCAGCACCCCAATATTCAATTCACCATGGAGATAGAACAGGAAAATCAAATCCCTTTTCTGGATGTACTGGTTCAACGGAAAAGCGATGGCACTTTGGGCCATAAAGTTTACCGGAAGCCAACGCATACGGATAGATACCTCCATGCTACGTCCCATCACCACCCTTCCCAAAAACAGTCGGTCATAAGCTCTCTGGTCTACAGAGCTCTAGCGATCTCCGAACCAGACTCCTTGGAGGTTGAACTACAACACCTACGAAAAGCTTTAGGAGACAATGGCTACAAGCCAGGCAACATCGAAAGAACGATCAAAAATCTAAAAAGAAAAATAGCTGATCCGAAAACGGTTACAGCACCTGATGGGGAGAATGAAGGACAAATAACCGCAACAACTTCCCTTCCATACCTTCAGGGCATAACCGATCGCATAGGGAGGGTCCTTGGAAAACATAACGTGCGAGTCATCTTCAAACCTCAGAAGAAACTAGCACAAGTGATTCCGAGTGCAAAAGACCAAAGACCACCATTAAGTGCACCAGGAGTATACAAGATACCCTGCTCATGCGGTAAAGTGTACATAGGAGAAACCGGGAGGAAGATCAGTACACGGATCAAAGAACACCAACGGTGTATCAAATATGGCCATATTACACAATCAGCGCTGGCCGAACATTGGATGGAGACTGGTCATGCCATCCAGTTCGACAAAGCCCAAAGCCTGGCCCCATCAAACAGCTATTTTTCCAGGAAACACCGAGAAGGCTTGGAAATCCGAAAACATCCGCACAATCTAAACAGAGATGGAGGATATCACGTCAATCCTATTTGGCACACCGTCCTCCCGGTTTTTTAATTGACCAGCTGATCAATTAAAACATCTGATTGGCTGGTGCAGCGATCCAGAACGATGACTGCAACTATATAAGGAATACCTGAGACACGAGAGCTTCAGTATCGGAGCTCTCAGCCCTGATGATGCAGACTGTAACGTTTGCGAAACGTCGGCACAACGCTGATCCTCAACACGGCCTCCATCCGGAAGCCACAAACTCTTCTCAAGTTTAGAGGTGTATTTTCAAATTATTTATCACGCAACGACAAAATAGTCAATCGTTATTACAATGCTTTCGCCAATAAGAACGATAAATATAAAGATGCAGACGGTGCCGTCGGCCGTGGCAGCCGTCGCAATAATTGCGACTCTTTTAATGATAAAAGTTTACATTGTGTACAAGGCTGCTGTTCCCGTACGCGTTAATTGTAACCCCCTCATGTTACTTTAATAAATAATTGTCTTCAAATATTCTGTGTATTTATTCTTATAGCTTAATCGTTTCAGCGTACAGCTTTAGCAGCGATGGAGAGTCTTGCGGTGATTCACACACCGCTAAGTCAGCAGATTTTGCGAAATCGCCGAGAAACAGCTCTCTTGGCGAGGCTTTACTCACACCTTCTCTCATGATGGTGGGGGTAACGGTTGTAGTGGGGGACAGTAGTAGAAATAGGCCATACGTTTCGTAGTCAGGCTGCAATTGTTACGGAGCCCCCGGTAGAGCTTAATGCAGAAAAAAAGACGCGAGTTGAAAGCACGTATAGAAGTTTTCTTGCAAAATATTGCAATTCTTCAAAGGCTCATATAAAAGAGAAGTGCGTTAAATATTTTAACACGAAAAATCACGAAACTTCAAATCAGCGATGGACTTTACGCGCATCAACAAGGTCGGAGCGATGGTCGACTGCCGACGAAGAAGTTGGCAGAACTCTCCCTAATAACGGACTATAACATTTCCGATATACGAGTGGTGAAAACGCGCTTCGGGTCACGTCTTATCGCGGAAGTGGACAAGACGTTCGTTTGCTTTCTACCGGCAAGATTCATGAAAGCTCTTGACGAAGACGAGGCGTTGTTCAAGCAGATGGTAGCAGGGGCCCATGCAGATAATCTCGTTATGGAATACCTTGGCTCCGAATACAATAATATGGAGTTCAAGCCATATAACTCTGCGCAACAGCTCTCGTATAGTACATCAGGTTTGTCAGAGTGCGTCAGTCTGCAGGGAGAAGCCATGGCGGGCAAACGTTCATCTACCACTCTCTCGGTACAAAACAAACGGGCCTATAATCTACGACCATTGGTGTTGCAGACGTTTTACAGTCTGAATAGTCAAATGACGAAAAATGTGTGGCTAGGCATAGATGTCGACGACACCGGCCAACTGCATCCCATTATTCGTTTCATGTGTGATACCAACGGCTGGACAACCCTAAATACATCATCATGGCTGACGTTTCAAAAACAGCTGAACATCACCATCGCTGCATACTTCAACGAAGAAAACATTGCATGCGCCTCCGCCTATCCTACTGTTCATACGGTGGTCGCTTGTGATGACTACATTCTGGAATACAGTGAATTTGCCCAACCCGCCGTAACGATTCAAAATTTCAACGACTACAGCGTACACGCTGTACACCGTGCGGTGCCATACTTCACCTTCGGTAAAGATGACTTCATCGCATTGAAATTATTGCAGGATCATATCAACGCGTACGCAGCATGGCTTAACAATGCTTCGACCGACGTGGGAAAATGTAAGGATGCGCTTGTCATCGCCATTGCATCGGAAATTTACAACACCGCGGCGAGACGTTTACGGCGTCGGATTAGAAAGAAACACGCTAAAATTCGGGAGGCCGTTCACCGCACGTTATCCAGTGCCTCCTGCAACCTTTCCACACACACCAGAACAATCGTCACCGATAATCTCATAAATCATCAATTGAAACGCATAATCAATATAATGGATATTTGTAAATAAACCTGTATGTATATGTAATAAAAAGAAAAAATAAATAAAAAATAAAAAAGGGGGCCACTATGGCGACACCACCGTTCCTCCCCACTCTTATCCCCCACCACCTAGGCTGCCCCCACTACGGGCCGAGGAGTGGGGACAGGAGTGGGGGTCGCCATAGTGGCCCCCTTACTACTCAGCTATAACCAAATGTTGAGCGAGAGTACCCCCTCCCGTACCCGCGCTATCAACGACCAGCGCCTGACTAGCTACGGCTTGCGTGCCACTATTTAATATATCTTCCCCTTCTATTGAGGACGGAAGCATTTCATTTTGTGACACGTCAGAGGTTTGGGTAATAGGCATTTCTTTGCAAGGTTCCTCATCTAATTTTGTTTCCCTCCTAGTCTTTCTTTTAAAAGGGGAATTAAATAGAGCTGCCATTTTGTTCCTGATTTTTAAATTATTTACTAACTGGTTGACGACGTTAAATTTATTCTATTCGGGCTATCAATCTGACTCCTCCAATGATTGTCGAATTAATACATAATACATTACATTAAGCGAGAGACGGTTAGTGGCGAACAGACAACGATATAAATTTCGTGAAATATTATTTCACAGTAAGCAATAGCAAGAGATGGTAGAAAAAGTATATTGCCCGCGCGTCGGGATTTAGCGAGGTAGTGTTTAATGTATTCGATAGGTCCAGTGTTTACGTTCGACGCTCGCTCGCTCAAGCGTGACCGGCGCGGACAAAGCGCGTCGAGTCTAGTTCGTCATTGATTCGGATATTTCAACGCAATTTACGAAAATTTTGACCACCGAACTAAATTGATTTCCAATAATTCTCATTTAATTCACAACTAACATCGACTTGATTTAATTACGCACTGTTCAATAAATATAATAAATAACACTTATTTTATACACTGGAGTTTTACACTTTGACTGACAAAATTTTTACAATGGAATTTACAAAATTTCAAACAATAGGATTTCACAATTATTTTATAATTTGTCCAACGCGCCCCAAGTTGGGCGACAAATGAGACCGTCGTATTTGACAGTGAATTTTCGACGAATTAATTTAGCGAAAACTTCCACCTACCGCGGCCGGGGTCTAACGGCTGGCAGAGCTCATGGTTAATACACGGATTTTATTTTTTGAGTCAGATATATTTGGGCGCCAGACAGTTTTTATAAAACTGCCAAAACAAGTTTATATAGGAATGAGATCATCTCAGGGTAGGATCCGCTGGGACACCCAAGAAAGAAAGATGTCAGAGAGAAGAATAGACACTCGGCAGAATATGCAATTGCAACTTACTTGACAAAGTTTATTCCGTGGAACAGGCTCCTTGGACGGTTTAGTCTCGGTTCCGTGAATTTCACAAATCAATTTATATTTGACAATAACGTAATACAAGATTTAGACGATAATAAAGGCGATTGGTCTCCTCGAGGACTGACATCGTCGGTTGTAATTGCTCCTTATTCATTCAAGGGCCCTGACCGAAGTGACGAGACGATACGGTCATCGGGCTAGCTCGGTTTCCCCTTCCACGAGACATATTTCGGGGTATCGCTAGGCGCGTGAAAAGTCTCAGGACTTTTTGTTGAAGGGATGAGGCAATAGCGTCGCTCGCATGTGGACGATCGCCGAGTCCCGCGGTCGATGATATTTGACACGCTTTAAACGATGGTCGATATTATCGTTGGATTGAGCGGCCTAACTGTTTCGGTGGGTAGGGATGAAGAATTAGGGCTAACGTGGAAAATTTCAAGGGTCTCCCGGGCAGTACACGAGGAGACGAAACGCGAGTTGACGTCGAGGAGGTTCATTTTCAAAATATCCGGTCACATCTTACTTCCGGTCACAATGGGTAAAGAAGTCTGAAAATGCTGCGATTACGACGGTAGGAGCTTTGTTGATTTAACAAAGATAAAATCGGTGCTCGGAATGGTTCTCGGGGCCTCGATCGGACATTCCCGATATTACTGCCCCGAATTCGTCTCCGATTTTATCTTACTTCCGATCAGATTCGGTCGAGAAGTCTGACAATGCTGCGAAAACGAAGGTAGGAGCATTGTTTATTTAAGAAAGATGAAATCCGTGTTCGGAATGGTTCTCGGGGCCTCCATTGGACATTGCAGATATTAATGCCCCGAATTCGTCTCCGATTTTATCTTAGAACCGATCAGATTGGGTCGAGGAGTCTGACGATGCTGCGAGAACGATGGTAGGAGGTTGGTTTATTTAACAAAGATAAAATCGGTGCTCCGAATGGATCTCGGGGCCTCGGTCGGACATTTCCGATATTACTGCCCCGAATTCGTCTCCGATTATATCTTACTTTCGGTCAGATTGGGTCGAGAAATCTGACAATGCTGCGATAACGACGGTAGGAGCATTGTTTATTTAACAAGAATAAAATCGGTTCTCGGAATGGTTCTCGGGGCCTGAATACAACATTCCCGTTATTACTGCCCCGAATTCGTCTCCGATTTTATCTTACTTCCGGTCAGATTGGGAAAGGAAATCTGACGATGGTGCGAGAACGAGGGTAGGAGCATTGTTCATTTAACCAAAATAAAATCGGTGCTCCGAATGGTTCCCGGGGCCTCGATCAGACATTCCCGATAATACTTCCCCAAATTCGTCTCCGATTGTATCTTACTTCCGGTCAGATTTAGTCGAGAAGACTGACAATGGTGCGATAACGACGGCAGGAGCATTGTTTATTTAACAAGAATGAAGTCGGTCCTCAGAATGGATCTCGGGGCCTCAGTAGGACATTCTCGATAATACTGTCCCGAATTCGTCTCTGATTTTATATTACTTCCGGTCAAATTGGTATAGAAAGTCTGATGATGGGGCGAGAAGGACGGTAGGAGCATTGTTTATTTAACAAAGATAAAATCGATGCTCGGAACGGTTCCTCGATCCGACATTGCCGATATTACTCCCCCGAATTCGTGTCCAATTTTGTCTTATATCCGGTCAGATTGCATAAGGAAGTCTGACGATGCTGCGAGACCGACAGTAGGAGCATTGTTTATTTAACAAAGGTAAAACCGGTGCTCGGTATGGTTCCCGCGGCCTCGATCGGACATATCGGATATTACTGCCCCGAATTCGTCTCCGATAACATCTTACTTCCGGTCAGATTGGGTCGAGGAGTCTGACGATGCCGCGAAAACGACAGAAGGAACATTGTTTATTCAACAAAAATAAAAGCGGTGCTCGGAATGGTTCCCCGGGCCTCGACCGGCCATTCCCGATATTACTGCCCCGAATTTGTCTCCGATAGAATCTTACTACCGGTCAGAATGGATGAGGAAGTCGGACAATGCTGCGATAACGACGGTAGGAGCATTGTTTAATTAACAAAGATAAAATCGGTCCACCCAATAGTTCTCGTGGCCTCGATCGGACATTCCTGACATCACTGCACTGAATTCGTCTCCGATTTCATCTTACTTCCGATCAGATTGGGTCGAGAAGTCTGTCGATGCCCCGCGAACGACGGTAGGAGCTTTGTTTATTTAAAAAAGTTAAATCGGCGCGGGGCTCGATCGGACATTCCGGATATTACTGTGCCGAATTCATCTCCGATTTTATCTTACTTCTCGTCAGATTGGAAAAGGAAGTCTGACGATGATGCGAGAACGAGGGTAGGAGCATTGTTTATTTAACAAAGATAAAATCGGTGATCGGTGCGGTTCCCTGTGCCCCGAGCGGACATTCCCGAACTTACTGCCTCGTACTCGTCTCCGATTTCATCTCACTTCCGGTCAGAATGGGTCGAGAAGTCTGATGATGCTTCGAAAGTGAGGATAAGAGCATTGTTTTCTTAAAAAAGATAAAATCGGTGCTCGGAATGGTTCCCGGGGCCTCGATCGGACATTCCCGATGTTACTACACGGAATTCATATCCGACTTTATCTTACTTACGATCAGATTGCGAATGGAAATCTGACGATGGTGCGAGAACGAAGGTAGCAGCATTGTTTATTTAAAAAAAAAAAAATCGGTGTTCGGAATGGTTCTCGGGTCCTCCATTGGACATTCCTGATATCACTGCCCCGAATTCGTCTCCGATTTCATCTTACTTCCGATCAGATTCGGTCGAGAAGTCTGACAATGCTACGAAAACGAAGGTAGGAGCATTGCTTATTTAAGAAAGATGAAATCCGTGTTCGAAATGGTTCTCGGGGCCTCCATAGGACATTGCAGATATTAATGCCCCGAATTCGTCTCCGATTTTATCGTAGAACCGATCAGATTGGGTCGAGAAGTCTGACGATGCTGCGAGAACGACGGTAGGAGGTTGGTTTATTTAACAAAGATAAAATCGGTGCTCCGAATGGTTCTCGGATAACGACCGTAGGAGCATTGTTTATTTAACGAGAATAAAGGCGGTTATCGGAATGGTTCTCGTGGCCTCCATAGGACATTCCCGATATTACTGCCCCGAATTCCCCTCCGATTTTAACTTACGTCCGGTCAGATTGGGAATGGAAATCTGACGATGGTGCGAGAACGATGGTAGGAGCATTGTTTATTTAAAAGAGATGAAATCGGTGCGTGGATTGGTTCCCTGGGCCTCGATAGGACATTCCCGATATTACTGCCCCGAATTCGTCTCCGATTTCATCTAACTTCCGGTCAGAATGGGTCGAGCAGTCTGACGATGCTGCGAAAACGACGGTAGGAGCATTGTTTATTAAACAAAGATAAAAGAGGTGCTCGGAAAGGTTCCCGGAACCTCGACCGGCTATTCCCGATATGACTGCCCCGAATTCATCTCCGATATTATCTTACTTCCGGTCAGAATGGATAAGGAAGTCTGACAATGCTGCGATAGACACGGTAGGAGCATTGTTTAATTAACAAAGGTAAAATCGGTCTTCCGAATGGTTCTCTCGGCCTCGATCGGGCATTCACGACATTACTGCCCCGAATTCGTCTCCGATGTTATCATACCTCCGATCAGATTGGGTCGAGACGTCTGGCGATGCCGCGAGAACGACGGTAGGAGCTTGGTTTATTTAACAAAGATAAAATCGGTCCTCCGAATGGTTCTCGCGGCCTCGATCGGACATTTCCGATATTACTACGGACATGCCCGATATTACTCCGTTGAATTCGTCTCCGATTATATGTTACGTCCGATGTGATTGGGTCGAGAAATCTGACGATGCTGCGAGAACGGGAGCATTGTTTATGTAACAAGGATAAAACCGTTTCTCGGAATGGTTCTCGGGGCCTCATTAGGACAATCCCAATATTAATGGCCCGAACTCATCTCTGATTTTATCTTACTTCCGGTCAGATTGGGAAAGGACGTCTGATGAAGCGGCGAGAACGACGGTAGGAGCATTTTTTATTTAACAACGATAAAATCGGTGCTCGGTATGCTTCCCGGAGCCTCGATCGGACGATCCCGATATTACTGCCCCGAATTCGTTTCCGATTTCATCTTACTTCCGGTCAGATTGGGTCGAGAAGGCTGGCGATGCTACGAACACGACGGTAGGAGCATGTTTTATTCAACAAAGATAAAATCGGTGCTCGGAATGTTTCCCGAGGCCTCGACCGGCCATTCCCGACATTACTGCTCCAAATTCGTCTCCGATATTATGTTACTTCCGGTCAGAATGGATAAGGAAGTCTGACAATGATGCGATATCGACGGTAGGAGCATTGTTTATTTAACAAAGATAACATCGGGTCTCCGAATGGTTCTCGTGGCCTCGATCGGACATTCCCCACATTACTGCCCCGAATTCGTCTCCGCTTTTATCCTACTCCCTGGCAGATTGGGTCGAGAAGTCAGACAATGCTGCGATTTCGACAGTAGGAGAATTGTATATATAAAAAAGATAAAATCGGTGCTCGCAATGGTTCTTGGGGCATCGATCGGAGTTGCCCGATATGAGTGCCCCAATCTCGTCTCCGATTTTATCTTACGTCCGGTCAGATTGGGTCGAGAAGTCTGACGATGCTGCGAAAAAGACGGTAGGAGCATTGTTTATTTAACAAAGATAAAATCGGTGCTCGGAATGGTTCCCGGGGCCTCCGTCGGCAATTCCCGATATTAATGCCCCGAATTCGTCTCCGATTTCATGTTACTTCCAGTCAGGTTGGGTCGAGAAGTCTGACAATGCTGCGAAAACGACGGTAGGAGCATTGTTTATTTAACCACGATAAAAGCGGTGCTCGGAATGGTTCCCGGGGCCTCGACCAGACATTCCCGATATTAATGCTATGTATTCGTCTCCGATATTATCCTACTTCCGGTCAGAATGGATGAGGAAGTCTGACAATGGTGCGATACCGACGGTAGGAGCATTGTTTATGTAACAAAGATAAAATCGATCCTCCGAATGGTTCTCGTGGGCTCTATCGGACATTCCCGACATTACTGCCCCGAATTCGTCTCCAATTTCATTACATTTCCGGTCAGATTGGGTCGACAAGTCTGACGATGCTACGAAAACGACGGTAGGAGGATAGTTTAGTTAACAAAGATAAAATCGTTGCTTGGAATGGTTCCCAGGGCCTCGATCGGACATTCCCGATATTACTGCCCCGAACTCGTATCCAATTTTATCTTACTTCCGGTCAGAATGCATGAAGTAGTCTTACAATGATGCGATAACGACGGTAGGCGCTTTGTTAATTTAACAAAGATAAAATCGTTCCTCCGAATGGGTCTCCTGGCCTCGACCGGACATTCCCCACACTACTGCCCCGAATTCATCTCCGATTTTATCTTACTTCCGGGCAGATTGGATCGAGAAGTCTGACAATGCTGCGATATCGACGCTAGGAGCATTGTTTATTCAACAAAGATAAAATCGGTGCTCGCAATGATTCTTGGGGCATCGATCGGAGATGCCCGATATGACTGCCCCAAATTCGTCTCCGATTTTATCTTACTTTCGGTCAGATTCAGTCGAGAAGTCTGACAATGTTGCGATAACGACGGTAGGAGCATTGTTTATATAACAAGAATGAAATCGGTTCTCGGAATGGTTCTCGGGGCCTCGATAGGACATTGCCGATATTACTGCCCCGAATTCGCCTCTGATTTTATATTACTTCCGGTCAGATTGGGAAAGGAAGTCTGATGATCGTGCGAGAACGACGGTAGGATCATTGTTTATTTAACAAAAATAAAATCGGTGCTCAGAATGGTTCCCGGGGCCTCGATCGGACATTCCCGATATGACTGCCCCGAATTCGTGTCCAATTTTATCTTACTTCCTGTCAGATTGCATAAGGAAGTCTGACAATGCTGCGACAACGTCGGTAGGAGCATTGTTTAATTAACAAACATCAAATTGGTGCTCGGTGTCGTTCACGGGACCTCGATCGGACAGTACCGAAATTACGGCCCGAATTCGTCTCCGATTTTATCTGACTCTCAGTCAGATCTATTCGAGAATTCTGACGATGCTGCGATATCGACGGTAGGAGCATTGTTGATTTAACAAAGATAAAATCGGGGCTCGGAATGGTTCCCGGGGTCTCCGTCGGCAATTCGCGATATTACTGCCGCGAATTCGTCTCCCATTTTATCTTACTTCCGGTCAGATTGGGTCAAGAAATGGGACAGTCCTGCGATCACGACGGTAGGAGCAATGTTTATGTAGCAAGAGTAAAATCGGTTCTCGGAATGGTTCTCGGGGCCTCAATAGGACATTCCCGATATTACTGCTCCGAATTCGTCTCCGATTTTATCTTACTTCCGGTCCGATTGAGACGAGATATCTGACAATGTTGCGATAACGACGGTAGGAGCATTGTTTATTTACACGAATGAAGTCGGTTCGCGGAATGGTTCTCGGGGGCTCAATAGGAGATTCCCAAAAGTACTGCCCCAAATTCGTGTCCAATTTTATCTTACTTCCGGTCAGATTGCATAAGGAATTCTGAAAAAGCTGCGAGAACGACGGTAGGAGCATTGTTTATTTAACAAAGATAAAATCTGTGCTCGGTATGGTTCTCGGGCCCTCGATCGGACAATCCCGATATTACTCCACCGAAGTCGTCTCCGATTTCATCTTACCTCCGGTCAGATTGGGTCGAGAAGTCTGACGATGCTGCGAAAACGACGGTAGGAGCAATGTTTATTTAACCAAGATAAAAGCGGTGCTCGGAATAGTTTCCGGGGCCTCGACTAGACATTCCCGATATTACTGCTCTGTATTCGTCTCCGATGTTATGTTACTTTCGGTCAGAATGGATGAGGAAGTCTGACAATGCTGCGATATCGACGGTAGGAGCATTGTTTATTTAACAAAGATAAAATTGGTCCGCCGAATGGTTCTCGTGGGCTCTATCGGACATTCCCGACATTACTGCCCCGAATTCGTCTCCGATTTCATCTTACTCCCGGTCAGATTGGGTCGAGAATTCTGACGATGCTGCAAAAACGACGGTAGGAGCCTTGTTTATTTAACAAAGATAAAATAGGTGCTCGGAATGGTCCCCGAAACCTCGATCGGACATTCCCAATATTACTGCCCCCAATTCGGCTCCGATATAATCTTACGTCTGGTCAGAATGCATGAGGAAGTCTGACAACGCTGCGATAACGACGGTAGGAGCATTGTTTATTTAACAAAGATAAAATCGGTGCTCGATGTGGTTCCAGGGCCCTCGATCAGACATTCGCGACAGTACTGCCCCGAATTGATCTCCGATTTCATCATACTTCCGGTCAGATTGGGTCGAGAAGTCTGACGATGCTGCGAAAACGGCGGTAGGAGCATTGTTTATTTAACAAAGATAACATCGGTCTTCCGAATGGTTCTCGTGGCCTCGATCGGACATTCCCGACATTACTGACCCCAATTCGTCTCCGGATTCATCTTACTTCTGATCGGATTGGGTCGAGAAGTCTGTCGATGCTGCGAGAACGACGGTAGGAGCTTCGTTGATTTAACAAAGGGTTGATTTAACAAAATCGGTGCTCGGAATGGGTCTCAGGGCCTCAATCGGACATTCCCGATATTAATCCCTTGAATTCGTCTCCGATTTTATTTTACTTCCGATCACACTGGGTCGAGAAGTCTGTCGATGCCGCGAGATGGACGGTAGGAGCTTTGTTTATATAACAAAGTCAAAATCGGTGCTCGGAATGGTTCTCGCGAATTCGATAGGACATTTCCGAAATTACTGCCGGGAATTCGTCTCCGATTTTATCATACTTCCGGTCAGATTGGGTCGAGAAGTCCGACAATGCTGCGATAACGACGGTAGGAGCAATGTTTATTTAACAAGAATAAAATCGGTTCTCGGAATGGTTCTCGGGGCCACAATAGGACATTCCCGATATTACTGCCCCGAATTCGTCTCCGATTTTGTCTTACTTCCGGTCAGATTGAGTCGAGAAGTGTGACAATGTTGCGGTAACAACGGTAGGAGTATCGTTTATTTAACAAGAATGAAGTCGGTTCTCGGAATGGTTCTCGGGGCCTCAATAGGACATTGCCGATATTAATGCCCCGAATTCGTCTCCGATTTTATCTTAGATCAGGTCAGTTTGGGTCGAGAAGTCTGACGATGCTGCGAGAACGACGGTAGGAGGGATGATTATTTAACAAAGATGAAATCGGTGCTCCGAATGGTTCTCGGGGCCTCTATCGGACATTTCCGATATTACTGACCCGAATTCGTCTCCGATTGTATCTTACTTTCGGTCAGAATGGGTCGAGAAGTCTCGACAATGCTGCGATATCGACGGTTGGAGCATTGTTTATTTAAGAAGAATAAAATCGCTTCTCGGAATGGTTCTCGGGGCCTCGATAGGACATTCCCGATATTACTGCCCCGAATTCTTCCCCGATTTTATCTTACTTCCCGTCAGAATGGGAAAGATAATCTGACGATGGTGCGAGAACGAGGGTAGGAGCATTGTTCATTTAACAAAAATAAAATGCGCGGTCGGAATGGGTCCCGGGGCCTCGATCGGACATTCCCGATATTACTTCCCCAATTTCGTCTCCGATTGTATCTTACTCCCGATCAGATTGGGTTGAGAAGTCTGTCTATGCCGCGAGATCAACGGTAGGAGCATTGTTGATTTAACACAGATAAAATCGGTCCTCCGAATGGTTCTCGGGGCCTCAATGGGACATTCCTGACATTACCGCCCCGAATTCGTAGCCGGTTTTATCATACTTCCGGTCAGATTGAGTCGAGAAGTCTGACAATGATACGATAGCGACCGTGGAGCATTGTTTATTTAACGAGAATGAAGTCGGTTCTCAGAATGCTTCTCGGCGCCGCATTAGGACATTCCCGATATTACTGCCCCGAATTCGTCTCTGATTTTATCGTACTTCCGGTCAGAATGGATAAGGATGTCTGACAATGCTGCGATAACGACGCTGGGAGCATTGTTTAATTAACAAAGATAAAATCGGTCCTCCCAATGGTTGTCGTGTCCTCGATCGGACATTCCTGACACCACTGGCCCGAAATCGTCTCCGATTTTATCTTACTTCCGGTCAGATTGAGTCAAGACGTCTGAACATGTTGCGATAACGACGGTAGGAGCATTGTTTATATAACAAAGTTAAATCGGCGCTCGGTATGGTTCCCGAGGCCTCGATCGGACTTCCGGTCAGATTGGGAAACGAAGTCTGACGATGCTGCGAAAACGACGGTAAGAGTATTGTTTACTTAAGAAAGATAAAATCGGTGCTCGGAATGTTTCCCGGGGCCTCAATCGGACATTCCGGATATTACTGCCCCGAAGTCGTCTCCGATTTCATCTTACTTTCAGTCAGATTGTGTCGAGAAATCTGACGATGCTGCGAGAACGACGGTAGGAGCTTTGTTTCTTTAACGAAGATAAAATCGGTCCTCTGAATGGTTCTCGGGTTCTCGATCGGACATTCTCGATATTACTGCCCCGAATTCGTCTCCAATTTTATCTTACTTCCGGTCCGATACCATAAGGAAGTCTGACAATGCTGCGAGAACGACGGTAGGAGCGTTGTTTATTTAATAAAGATCAAATCGGAGCGCGGTACGGAACCCCGGGCCTCGATCAGACATTCCCGATATTACTGCCCCGAATGCGTGTCCAATATTATCTTACTTCCGGTCAGATAGCATAAGGAAGTCTGGAAATGCTGCGATAACAACGGTAGGAGCATTGTTTATTTAACAAAGATAAAATCGGTGCTCGCAATGGTTCTTGGGGCATCGATACGAGATACCCGATATGACTGCACCAAATTCGTCTCCGATTTTGTCTTACTTCCGGTCAGATTGGGTCGAGAAATCTGACGATGCTGCGAAAACGACTGTAGGCGCATTGTTCATTTAGCAAAGATAAAAGCGGTGCTCGGAATGGATCCTGGGGCCTCGATCGGCTATTTCCGATATTACTGCCCGGAATTCATCTCTGATCTCATATTACTTCCAATCAGATTGTGTCGAGATGTCTGATGATGCCGCGAGAACGTCAGGAGGAGCTTTGTTTATTTCATAACGATAAAATCGGTGCTCGGAATGATTCTCGTTCCCTCAATCGGACTTTCCCGATAATACTGCTTCGAATTCGTGTCCAATTTTATCTTACTTCCGGTCCGATTCGGTCGAGAAGTCTGACGATGCTGTGAAAACGACGGTAGGAGCATTTTTTATTTAACAAAGATAAAATCCGCGTTCGGAATGGTTCTCGGGGCCTCCATTGGACATTCCCGATATTAGTGCCCCGAATTCGTCGCGGATTTTATCTTACTTCCGGTCAGATTGGGTCGAGAAGTCTGAGGAAGCTGCTAGAACGACGGTAGGACCTTTGTTTACTTAACAAAGATAACATCGGACCTCCGAATGGTTCTCGCGGCCTCAATCGGACATTCCCTCCATTACTATCCGGAATTGCTCTCCGATTTTGACTTACTTCCGGTCAGATTGGGTCGAGAAGTCTGCCAATGCTGCGATGACGATCGTAGGAGCATTGTTTATTTAACAAGAATAAAATCGGTACGCGGAATGGTTCTCGTGGCCTCGATCGGACATTCCCGATATTACTGCCCCGCATACGTCTCCGATTTTATCTTACTCCTGGTCAGATTGGGTCGAGAAGTCTGACACTACTGCGATAACGACTGTAGGAGCATTGTTTATTTAACACAGGTAAAATCGGTGCTCGCAATGTTTCTTGGGGCATCGATCGGAGATGCCCGATATTACTGCCCCAAATTCGTCTCCGATTTTATCTTACTTTCGGTCAGATTGCGTCGAGAAGTCTGACGATGCTACGAATACCACGGTAGGAGCTTTGTTGATTCAACGAAGATAAAATCGGTCCTCGAATGGTTCTCAGGGCCTCGACCGGACATTTCCGATATTACTGCCCCGAATTCGTCGCGGATTTTATCTTACTTCCGGTCAGATTGCGTCCAGAAGTCTGACAATATTGCGATAACGACGGTAGGAGCATTGTTTATTTAACAAAAATGAAGTCGGGTCTAGGAATGGTTCTCGGGGCCTCAATAGGACATTCCCGATATTACTGCCCCGAATTCATCTCTTATTTTATCTTATTTCTGGTCAGATTGGGAAAATAAGTCTGATGATCGTGCGAGAACAACGGTAGGAGCATTGTTTATTTAGCAAAGATAACATCGGTGCTCGGTATGGTTCCCGGGGCCTCGATCGGACATTCCCGATATTACTGCCCCGAATTCTTCTCCCATTTCATTTTACTTCCCGTCAGATTGGGTCGAGAAGTCTGTCGAAGCCGCGAGAACGACGGTAGGAGATTTTTTGATTTAACAATGATAAAATCGGTGCTCGGAATGGTTCTCAAGGCCTCGATCGCACATTCCCGACATTACAGCCCCTAATTCGTCTCCGATTTTATCTTAGTTCCGGTCAGATTGGAACGAGAAGTCTGTCAATGCTGAGATAACGACGGTAGGAGCATTGGTTTTTTAACAATAATCAAATCGGTTCTCGGAATGCTTCTCGGGGACTCAACAAGATATTCCCGATAATGCTGCCCTGAATTCGTCCCCGATTTTATCTTACTTCCGGTCAGATTGGGAAAGGAATCTGACGATGATGCGAGAGCGAGCGTAGGAGCATTGTTTAGTTAACAAAGATAAAATCGGTGCTCGGAATGGTTCCCGGGGCCTCGATCGGACATTCCCGATATTACTGCCCCGAATTCGTCTCCGATTTTATCTTACTTTTGGTCAGATTGCATAAAGAAGTCTTATAATGCTGCGAGAACGAGGGTACGAGCTTTGTTTATTTAACAACGATAAAAGCGAATCTCCGAATGGTTCTTGGGGCATCGATCAGAGATGCCCGATATTACTGCCCCAAATTCGTCTGCGATTTTATCTTACTTCCGGTCAGATGATGTCGAGAAGTCTGACAATGCTGCGTTAACGACGGTAGGAGCATTGTTTATTTAACATGATTAAAATCGGTGCTCGGAATGGTTCTCCTGCCCTCTATAGGACATTCCCGATATTACTGCCCAGCATTCGTCTCCGATTTTATCTTACTTCCGATCATATTGCGTCGAGACGTCTGACGATGCTGAGAGATCGACGGTAGGAGCTTTCTTTATTTAACAAAGATAAAATCGGTCCTCCGAATGATTCTCGGGGCCTCGATCGGACATTTCCGATGTTACTACCCCGAATTCGTCTCCGCTTTTATCTTACTTCCGGTCAGATTGCATAAGGAAGTCTGACATTGCTGCGAGAACGACGGTAGGAGGTTTGATTATTTAACAAAGACAAAATTGATTCGCCGAATGGTTCTTGGGGCATCGATAGTACACCCCCGATATCACTGCCCAGAATTCGTCTCCCATTTCATCTTACTTCCGATCAGCTTGGGTCTAGACGTCTGACGATGCCGCGAGAACGACGGTAGGAGCATTGTTTATTTAAGAAAGATAAAATCGGTGCTCGGGATGCTTCTCGGGGCCTCGGTAGGACATTCCAGATATGACTGCCCGAAATTCGTCTCCGATTTTATTTTACTTCCGATGAGATTGGGTCGAGAAGTCTGACGATGCTGCGATAACGACGGTAAGAGCATTATTTATTTAACAAGAATGAAATCGGTTCTCGGACTGGTTCTCGGGGCCTGAATAGGACATTCCCGATATTACTGCCCCGAATTCTTCTCCGATTTTATCTTACTTCCGGTCAGGATAGGAACGGAATGCTGTCGATGGTGCGAGACCGAGGGTAGGAGCATTGTTCATTCGACAAAAATAAAATCGATGCTCGCAATAGTTCCCGGGGCCTCCATCGGACATTCCCGATATTACTTCCCCGAATTCGACTCCGATTTTATCTTACTTCCTGTCAGATTGTATAAGGAAGTCTGAAAATGCTGCGAGAATGACGGTAGGAGCTTTGATTATGTCATAAAGATAAAATCGATCCTCCGAATGCTTCTTGGGGCATCGATCGGAGATGCCCGATATTAGTGCCCCTTATTCGTCTCCCGTCTTTTCTTACTACCGGACAGATTATGTCGAGAAGTCACACAATGATGCGATGACGACGGTAGGAGCATTATATATTCAGCAAGAATAAAATCGGTGCTCAGAATGGTTGTCGGGGACATTCTCGGGGAGATCGGAAATTCCCGATATTACTCCCTCGAATTTGTCTCCGATTTTATCATACTTCCGGTCAGATTGGGTCGAGAAGGTTGTCGATGCCGCCAGAACGACGGTAGGAGCTTTGTTTATTCAACAAAAATCCAAAAAAGGGGGTCGGAATGGTTTTCGGGGCCTCGACAGGACACTCCCGATATTACTGCCCGGAATTCGTCTCCGATCTTATCTTACTTTCGATCAGATTGGGCCGAAACGTCTGACGATGCCGCGAGAATTACGTTAGGGGCTTTATTCATTTAACAAAGATAAAATCCGTGTTCGGAATGTTTCTCGGTTCCTTCATTGGACATTACCGATATTACTGCCCCGAATTCGTCTGCGATTTCATCCGGCTTCCGGTCAGATTGTGGCGAGACGTCTGACGATGCTGCAAAAACGACAGTAGGAGCTTTGTTTCTTTAACAAAGACAAAGTCGGTCCTCCGAATGGTTCTCGGGGCCTCGAACGGACATTCCCGACATTACTGCCCCGAAGTCATCTTCGATTTTATCTTACTTTCGGTCAGATTGAGTCGAGAAGTCTGACAATGTTGCGATAACGACGGTAGGAGCATTGCTTATTTAACAAGAATAAAGTCGGTTCTCGGAATGGTTCTCGGGGCCTCAATAGGACAGTCCCGATATTACTGCCCCGAATTCATCTCTGATTTTATCTTACTTCCGTTCAGATTAGGAAAGGATGTATGATGATAGTGCGAGAACGACGGTAGGAGCATTGTTTATTTAACAAAAATAAACTCTCTGCTCAGAATGGTTCCCGGGGCCTTGATTGGCTATTACTGCCCAGAATTCGTCTCCGATTTTATCTTACTTCCGGTCAGAATGGGTAAGGAACTCTGACGATGCTGCGATAACGACGGTAGGAGCATTGTTTATTTAACAAGAATACTATCGGTTCTCGGAATGGTTCGCGGGGCCCCAATAGCACATTCCCGATATGACTGCCCCGAAATGGTCTCCGATTTTATCTTACTTCCGGTCAGATTGGGAACGGAAGACTGACGATGGTGAGAGAACCAGGGAAGGAGCATTGTTTATTCAACAACGATAGAATCGGTGCTCGGTATGGTTTCGGGGGCCTCGATCGTACATTCCCGACATTAATGCCCCGAATTCATCTGCGATTTTATCTTACTTCCGATCAGATTGTGTCGAAATGTCTAACGATGCCGCGAGAACGACGGTAGGAGCTTTGTTTACTTAACATAGATAAAATCGGTGCTCGGAATGGTTCTCGGGCCACGGTAGGACATTCCAGATATTACTGCCCGGAATGGTCTCCGATTTTATCTTACTTCCGGTCAAATTGGGAACGGAAGACTGACGATGGTGAGAGAACCAGGGAAGGAGCATTGTTTATTCAACAACGATAGAATCGGTGCTCGGTATGGTTTCGGGGGCCTCGATCGTACATTCCCGACATTACTGCCCTGAATTCGTCTCCGATTTAATCTTACTTCCGATCAGATTGGGTCGAGAAGTCTGTCGATGCCGCGAGAACGACTGTAGGAGCTTTGTATGTGTAACAAAGATAATATCACTGCTTGGAATGGTTTGGGGGGCCTCGATAGGGCATCTACTATATTACTGCCCAGAACTCGTCTCCGATTTCATCTTACTTCTGATCAGATTGGGTCGAGACGTCTGATGATGCCGCGAGAACGACGGTAGGAGCTTTGTTTATTTACCATAGATAAAATCGGCGTTCGGAATGGTTCTCGTGTCCTCCATTGGACATTTCCGATATTACTGCTCCGAATTCGACTCCGATTTCATCTCACTTTCGGTCAGATTGAGTCGAGTAGTCTGACGATGCTGCGAGAACGACGGTAGGAGCATTGTTCACTTAACAAATATAAAATCGGTCCGCCGAATGGGTCTCGGGGCCTCGATTAGACATTCCTGACATTACTACCTCGAACTCGTCTCCGATTTTATCTTACTTCCGATCAGATTGTGTCGAGACGTCTAACGATGCCGCGAGAACGACGGTAGGAGCTTTGTTTACTTAACATAGATAAAATCGGTGCTCGGAATGGTTCTCGGGGCCACGGTAGGACATTCCAGATATTACTGCCCGAAATGCGTCTCCGATTTTATCTTACTTCCGATCAGATTGGGTCGAGAAGTCTGACGATGCTGCAAAAACGACGGTAGGAGCTGTGTTTATTTAGCAAAGATAAAGTCGGTCCGCCGAATAGTTTTCGGGGCCTCGATCGGACATTCTCGACATTACTGCCCCGAATTCGTCTCCGATTTTATCGTACTTCCGGTCAAATTGAGTCGAGAAGTCTGACAATTTTGCGATAACGACGGTAGGAGCATTGCTTATTTAACAAGAATATAATCGGTTCTCGGGGCCTCAATAGGACATTCCCGATATTACTAACCCGAATTCATCTCTGATTTTACCTTACTTCCAGTCAGATTAGGAAAGGAAGTCTGGTGTTGCTGCGAGAACGACGGTAGGTGCATTGTTTATTTAAAAAAGATGATATTAACCAGAATTCCTGTCCAATTTTATCTTACTTCCGGTCAGATCGCATAAGGAATTCTGACAATGCTGCGAAAACGACGGTAGGAGCATTGTTTATTTAACAGAGATAGAATCGGTGCTCGGAATGGTTGCCGGGGCCTCGATCGGCCATTCCCGATATTAGTGCCCCGACTTCGTCCCCGATTTCGTCTTACTTCCGGTTAGAATGGATAAGGACGTCTGACGATGCTGCGAAAACGACAGTAGGATGACATTCTCGGGACATGACGGTATAATGTTTATTTAATAAAGATAAAATCGGTGCACGGAATGGTTCTCGGAACCTTGATTGGGAATGTCCGATCGAGGCCCCGAAAACCATACTGACCACCGATTTTATCTTTGTTAAATAAACAATGCTCCTTCCGTTGTTCTCGCAGCATCGTCAGACTTCCTTATCCGTTCTGACCGTAAGTTAGATAATATCGGAGACGAATTTGGGGCAGTAATATCGGGCATGTCTGATCCATGCCCCAAGAATCATTCCGAGCACCGATTTTGTCTTTGTTAAATACACAATGCTCCTACCTACGTTGTCGCAGCATCGTCAGACTTCTCGACCGAATCTGACCGGAAGTATGATAACATCGGAGACGAATTTGGGGCAGTAATATCGGGCATCTCCGATCGATGCCCCATGAACCATTCCGAGCACCGATTTTATCTTTGTTAAGCAAACAAAGCTCCTTCCGTCGTTCTCGCGGCATCGTCAGACTTCCTTATCCATTCTGACCGGAAGTAAGATAAAATCGGAGACGAATTGGGGGCAGTAATATCGGGAATGTCCGATCGAGGCCCCGGCAACCATTCCGAGCACCGAATTTTTCTTTGTTAAATAAACAAAGACCCTACCGTCGTTGTCGCCGCATCATTAGACTTCTCGACCCATTCTGATCGGAAGTAAGATAAAATCGGAGACGAATTCGGGGCACTAATATCTGGAATGTCCGATTGAGGCTCCGAGAACTATTCCGAGCACAGATTTTATCTTTATTACATAAACGAAGCTCTTACTGTCCTTCTCGTGGCATCGTCAGACTTCTCGACTTAATCTGACCGGAAGTAAGATAAAATCGTAGACGGCTTGCGGGCAGTTATATCCGGAATGTCCGGTCGAGGCTCCGACAACCATTCCGAGCACCGATCTTATCTTTGTAAAACAACCACAGCTCCAACCGTCGTTTTCGCCGCAGCGTCAGACTTCTCGACCTAATCTGACCGGAAGTAAGATTAAATCGCAGACGACTTGGGGGCAGTAATATCGGGAATGTCCGATCGTGGCTCCGACAACTATTCCGAGCACCGATGTTTCCTTCGTTAAATAAACAATGCTCCTTTCGCGTTCTCGCAGCATCATCGGACTTCTCGACCCAATCTGACAGGAAGTAAGATAAAATCGTCGGCGAATTCGGCGCAGTAATATCGGGCATATCCGATCGATGCCCCAAGAACCATTGCGAGCACCGATTTTATCTTTGTTAAGTAAAGAATGCTCCTACCGTCGTTCTCGCGCCATCGTCAGACTTCTCGACCCATTCTGACCGGAAGTAAGATTAATTCGGAGACGAATTTGGGGCATTCATATCGGGCATCTCGGATCGATGCCCTAAGAACCATTGCGAGCACCGATTTTATCTTTGTTAAATAAGCAATGCTCCTACCGTCGTTCTCGCACAATGGGCAGACTTCTCGATCCAATCTGACCGATTGTGTAAAGAATTTTAACCCACATTTCGCGAACCTGAGTCGTTTTCGTCCTGCCCAAGATGATTTTCTTCGCAGGTGGCTTAATATTTAATTTAAAAAAATATTAAACATTAGAAAGGAAAGAACCTTATTTTTCCTTGAGAAGTGCGGCCTAAAGATTGACCATGCATTTTTTCAGATGTTTTTTATTGACAATTGTTGGTTTGGTAGTGCAAAAACGAAAACGATCCAGGTTCACGGGATTAAGGTGATTAAAATACCTTCACGGATTGAGCTTTAAGATAACCGATTGAACTTCATCGATCGATTGTGAACTTTATTGAAAATAATGTCCATTTCGAAAATGTTTGAGGATTTCATGCTCCGCAAGTAATATCTTAAATCATATGAGATTCGCGAACAACTTTTGAAATAAATAATCCTATCACTACATTTTTAAGTAATTTCGCGTGAAATTATTAATTTTCACCAAATTCTACGAGTATTTTTGTTTTTTTTTACTGTTTCATGCATTATCTTGAAATCCTGTAACAACAGAATTCTACGATATTTATTTTTATATTTAGAATTTACAATTTAAATTTTATGTAACTACAGAATGTTCAGATTATTTATGCAACATTAAAAAACAAAAATGCTCATAGTATTTGGTAAGAAATAATAATTTCACGACAAATAACTTAAAACTTTATTGCTAGAATTAATTATTCTCAAAGTTATTAACGAATCCTCGAACATTTTCGAAATTGGCATTCTTTTCAATAACGTTCTCGAATAGGGACACATTCAGATCCCTCTTTTCGACCGCGTGTCATAGGACCAACTTCCTGTGACACCCGAACATTGGAAAGTTGCAGCTGCGACATCGGCGGACTAGCACTCCCTATAGCGCGCCTATGTCTGATTTAGCTCATCTGCTCCACTGATAAAATTCCGATCTATCGACTTTAAATCGTATGTTTGATATTTTTTTCTGCATGCATGGGGGCTCGAATAAAGTGTTTCGGGAGTGTTCCGTATTCGGAATTTTCCAGACTTCATTCTCCTGCACGCAGAATAGAATTTTCGTTTTTTTCCAGAATACGCTATTTTCTATGGCAAATACTGTTTATGACAAAAATACGATATATTTTTTTCAAAGGGAGCTTGAAAAACCATTAAAAATCATATTTGTTTCAGTCGCAAAATCACCGCGCAAGACCCTTAAATGACCCATGCCCACCTTATAAAAGGCACCCTGTCTACGCTAGCGGTAACTTATTGGGGAGTATTCCCACGGTAGCGTATGGAGATCGCCCCACATCGCATCCCCTGGTGCACAACGAGAACAGGGCATCTAACCCATGGCAAAATCGGCACGAATGAGTTTCATGACCCTTCGCCCGGAACTCTAACCTCCGCCCGTTCTCCAGCGTTCATGCACCTTATCCATGGGGCGCCGGTACTACGCCCGGACCTCGGCCGATTCTGGGCGACCTCCGTCGAGCGCTCCTCTCTGTCGCGCAGCTCGATACATTGAGCCCTCCTCCCCTCGACGGATAAAAATGCCCGAACCCCAACAAAACCCAAACGAAATCTCAATCTCGCTATCGGTAACGCATAATCTGAACTGTAGCCGACGCGAATCGGGGCGACCAAACCATTCAGGAACAGAATTGTTCGGTAACTGCTCGGGGAGTTCTTTATGACCGTGAGTTTAAAAAAATCACGTCTCAACTCCCCACCTCTTTGGATAGTTTTCGGCATCGAGGCCGAAAACGGGATGTCGTTTTAGAAGACGGTAAATTCTGGCGCTGACCTTAATCCGACCAACTGTTCGGTTTGGGGTGAGTGGGCCAGAAGAACAAGGCCAACATCATCGCCATCGGATGAGAACGAAACTCAACCACGCAACAATAAGGCGTATCTTTTCGTGAGCAACCAAACCAGAGCAGCGCGACGAACTTACTTTACGAATCGTCGACGAACCTCTTCAATATTGGAGTGGGATCACTAGTGGGCGTATCGAGAACCACATAAACATATTCAATTTGTAAAGCAGGAGCATACATCTTCCCCCAATGTTACGACGCGAAAGCTTAAACATTCATAAATAAATGAATAGGGCATGGGAAAACGTGATCGGCACGAAACGTAATCTCTAGAGCTAGAGCGAAGCTCTAGCATAGATTTTTTCCCTCAAAATTACCACGCGAGAGCATCATGATTCATAAATAAATCCATAGATTATGAGGGAACGTGATGCGGCACGAGACAACTTTTACGACGGACACAGATGAAGCAAAAAAAAATTCGTAAACACCCAATTAAGGGCGACGCAACGAACGTAGATTAAGGATCGTTTGCGAGCCTCTTTGATGATGAGGCGAGACCGCCATTGAGCGTATGGAGAACAGAAATACACCTTATTCTTAAAACGGTAGCATAAGTTTTTCCTCCATAGTTACTACGCGACAGCATGATTATTCAAAAACAAATCGACCGATTAAGGGGGAATGAGATTGGCACGGACATGATGCGGCCCGAGAAAAACTTTCTCCAAAACAAAAAAAAACAAGACAAAACAGAACAAGCAAAAAAAGAAAAAGACTACGCTACCCCTTCCGGAGACTGCCTCTTGTCCTTTGGGAACGACGACGTTGGACCTACTGACGGTTGATGAGACCGTGGCGAGATCGGCATGTGGATTCCTGGCGGGAACGGGAGCCGCTCGTAGGACGGTGACCCCTAGGTGTCCATGTCGGGAACGGGCCTTCTGACCCGAATTGCGAGAACTAGGGCCTTTTGGCCCCTATTGCGCGAGCTGAAGGATTTTGGCCCTTATTGCGAGAACTGGGGCCTTTCGGCCTGTATTGCGAGAGCTAGGCTTTTAGGCCACACGTCGAGAATAATGGCTTTTCGGCCCGTTACGGGAACAGGGCGTCTGTCCGCTCAAGGGACTGGGTGAGCCCCACCTCCGTGGGCTACTCCGCGGGTAGGGACCGCGGCCCTCGCAGGGTCGCGCGCAGGTGGTCCTCCCGCACCCCCAAGGGGAGCTGTCTTGGGGTGCCGCGACCTTCGAGACCTCAGTTCCGACGTTCGGAGCGCCCTCAACTCGTCACGGGGAACGTTCCGACTCCACCCGCGGGACATACGGCCCTTGAGCCTTCCATCCCTCGCTGCAAGCGGAGCAGATCCGCAAGGTTGCGGCCACAGCGTAGGCAGGAGGTGGTGGTCGGCGGACCCAACGGGTACTGCGAGTACCGGTGACCCGGTTCCCGCAGCTGTAGTAGGTCCGTTCGTAGGACTGCCGGCGGTCCTGCTGGTCCGGCCGCCGTGATTCGGGAGCTTCGACCCGAGACGTCGTCTCGATCGCGGCGAAAACAACTCCCGAGGGGCCGGCCACCGTTGGACCAGCGGCTTGAGGCGCCCGAGTGAGTGCTTTTCGCCGGGGCCTTCGAGTCCGACGAGGCGTCAGGAGCGGGTCCAGGCCGGGCTCCAGGCTTTCCTAGGCCACGTGCGTGATCGCCCGGACCAATGCACCCGTCGAATCGGGGTCCCGGGTATGGGTAGCGGCAAGCGTGGCCGCGCCCGCTCGGATTAGCTCCGTCGCCGGTAGCCCATCGAGCCACTCCTCTTCCGACTCGATCATCAGCACTTCGTTGTCCGAGACTTCGGTAGCTGGATCCATGTCGTTGACCTGCAAGGGTAAAACACGATTGGGTCGGTAATTCCGGGGGTTGGTAGGGCTTCAAGTCCTGAACCGAGACTTTTCCCAATGATCGCCGGTCAAGATTGGTGACCTCATAGACAACTCGAGAGCGTTGTTTCGATATTGTGTACGGCCCCTCGAAACGGGGAGCCAGCGTCGCGGACGTGTCTCGCAGCGGCCGATAACCAATGCGCCCGGCGCAAGTCGAGATCCCTAACCTCGAACGTACGATCCCGACGATGGCGGTTGTACTATTCGGATTGTCTCCGGAAGCTTCATCGGGAGCGTAGACAAAAGCTGTCCTCAGGGTATCCAGGCGAGACATTCATCTCATCCACTCCTCAGGGGGTCGTGGGATAACCTCGGTATCTCCCTCGACCTGTCGTAGGACGAGGACAATGGTGATTCGCGATCAAAATTCGCGAACGCAGGCGTAGCCTGAAGAGAGCTATGGTGTGCCGTATTATAGGCAAACCGAAACGCGTGCAGGTGACGGTCCCAACCCCGATGGTCCCCGTCGAGAAACGCACGGATCATCGTCTTGACCACCCGATTCACCCGCTTGGCAGGCTTAGCCTGTGGGTGATACGGTGGCGTTGTGGTATGCCAGATCCCCACGCTCGGTAAATCGGCATTTGTCATGATTAACAGACTCCGTGCCGTTATCCATGATCAATACCCGGGGTGCACCCCATCGGGTAACGACGAACTCATCGAGAGTCTGCGAGATCGACTTACCATTGGCTCTCCGAAGGGGGCAGACTTCGATCCATTTCGTGAATAGATCCGGTATTACAAGAACGTACGCGTGACCTATATTTCCAGGTGCAACTGGGCCTATAAAGTCCGCAGCAATGGTCGTCCGATGTTCCGCGACTACGCGGTGGCCCATCAGGCCTACGCGACCTTGCTGCTCTACCTTGCAACATTGGCAGGTATAGGACTACCTAACGTATGCTCTCCCACGGGTCGCCCGGTGTCACGGGCCCAGGTCAGCGACACTGGGCGATTCGGGAAGTAGTGCTCCCGGGGTTTCGAGCTCCATCTAATTCTGGGGTTGGAGTGACGTGCCTCGGATGCGAGATTACCAAGATGGAAAAAACGGTGGTAGTCACAAGCGGCCTCCCTGGTACCGTTGGGGCGGGTTCGCGGGTGTATTATAAGTCCTCTTACCCGGTAAGGCGGAAGGCCGGGGTGGACCTTTATAACCGACCACTATTGTGGGAATAAAAATGGAACACTTAAAAACAAAAGAAACAAGCAAAACCGGAACAGACAGGGCAACGACCAAAGGCACACCAATGGATAAGGCAAAGGAAACGGACAAGGCTGAACCGATGAAACCAGGCATATGCAGAAGTTCCAGTGTGGCGTCGATCGCTTCTGAGGGAGGACACTTCCAAGGTAGCGTGAAGCGCTCGCGAGAGGAACTCATTTTCGACAGTGATTCGACGGGGTGCCGCGGACGCGGGGGCACTCCGGAGAATCCTGCCGCAAATCGGATACGTGCTGGACCTAAATCAAAGAAGAAGGCCAAGGGCTGGCTTGAGGATACGTTCCTGAAGCCAGCGGAGAAGACCCCCGAGGTGATGGAGGCGCCGACCACACCCTTGGAGATGGAGAAGCGGCTGGAGGAAGGTCGCATGGAGAAGGAGAAACCCCGGCAGACGTACGCGTCTGCCGTCGGGAAAAGTGGCTCGACTGGTAGTGCGCAAGCCAAAGAGTCTCCTAAGTACGTCAATTATTCGCAGAGCCGAAGGGAGGATGTGACGCAATCGTCGAGGAGCAAGCTGAGAACAGCGCTGGCCTATCTCATAGGCATTGTGTGTTGTATCGTTCACGCTTGGCCATGGGCAAGTGCGACGATTTTTCTCCTTAGAGACATAGTGACATTTTCATGTAGTGTTGTGCTGCGTGTGGTGTTTCGGTGTTGTGTCCGTTCCTGGCCTCGGCCAGTGAATATGACAATTTTTTCTGTCGTTAAGGTGACTTGTACATTTGGACTGCGACATTTTTGTGCGTGCATCGCAAAGTGTTTTGTGTTTTTTCGCCGTCGGACATTTGAGACTCTTGAGATCCTTGGGGTCGCGGCCTCACGTTGTGACTTTCCCGGCAGGAGGGTTCGCGCAGTCTGACTCCTACGGGACGATGCCTATGGAAACCTCGGTGGGCGATGACACCGCCATTCCAGCTGGCCTACCACGGCCATCGGTCCGGGACCCGCGAATTGCAGTAGCATGATTATGTGTCACGAACACTCCACTAGTGATTTAAACTGATACCATCGGGGGGGGGGGGGGGTGGGAAGCCATCGGCGAGTAGTCGTCCTAGCCATTGAGGTTGGTCTCTTAGGGGCAGTGGTTGGCCGCATGCTGGCCAGAAACCGTAAGTGGTTTTGACGTATGAGCTGCGCACCGACAGTTCGGGCAGCAGTCGGCAGAGCTGTTAGAGTGTTGGAAAGTCACTCAGCTTCACCAGTAGTTACAGGAGAACTCGCATCCGTATGTAAACTGGAAGGCTTGCATATGCTTGTCATGTAGTTGGACGTATCCTGGCCCCAAACCCGTGGGGGTCGTGTTGTTAGGTCCGACGGCTAGGTACATCACGTTGAGTCAAAACGACATTATGTGCCTAACATATGCAAAGACAGCCTTGAACAGACCTGGCCAATAGTAGGTGCCCACCAGACGTCGGTACGTCTTGTCGACACGTAGATGGCTGGCCTGCGGGAGCGCATGGCACGCGTGTAGAGCCACATGCCGGGACTCACGGGGAAGCACTGGCTTCCACACATCGAGATCCTCAATTCGAGGTTACGAAGTTCGGAAGACGTCGCGAAGACGCCGCCGATACCACCTGTCCTGGGTCTCGCGAACGCATGCGACCGCGTCGGCCTGACCCTCAGGAATTCTCAAACGCGCATCGGGAACGTGGTGTAACGCGCCCTTGCGATGGACTATGGTGAAGCTGTATTCCAGCAACTCCAACGCCCACCGGACTAGTCGACCAGTCGGGATCTTCAGGTTGTGCAGCCATCGAAGGGTGCTGTGGTCGGTGACAACCGTGGAAGAATACCTATCGAGGTAACAACGGAACTTCCGTACGAACCATAGCACAGCGAGACACTCCTCTTCCGCGACGGAGTATTTCTTCTCCGGTGCGGACAGAGAGCGTCTCGCGTAAGCGATGGCACTTTCATGGCCGTCTATGATCTGCGTAAGCACCGCGCCCAGACCGACATCAATAGCGTAAACGGGAGCATGAAATCAGGGCACGTAAGCCTGGAAGTCCTCGTCAGTCCCTGTTTCAAATTATCGAGAGCCTGTTGTTGGGCGGAACTCCACTCCCAAGCAACGCCCTTCTTCGTGAGCCGGGTCAGCGGCTCCGCTATAGTGGCGAATCCTGGTACAAAGCGTCGGTACCACGACGCCATGCCAAAACGGCGCAACCGCCGAATATTCTGCGGAGCTGGAAATTCGAGAATAGTCGAGATCTTTTCGGGATCGACCCCTGGGCCCTCGCTATTCACGAGGAAGACGAGGTAGCGAATGCGAGATCGACAGAACTAGCTGTTATTGCGGTTAATTGCCAATCCCGCATCTGAGACCTTCTGCAGAATTCTCTGAAGCCACGTTATGTGTTCCTCGAAGGTCCGCGTGACGATAATAATATTATCGAGATATACGAAGACGTGCGAATATATCTCCGCACCGAGAAGCCGGCCCAGCATCCGCTGAAACGTGGCGGGAGCGTTTGTCAGGCCATAAGGCATCCGCTTGAATTGGAATAAGCCTCTACCTGGCACTATGAAAGCGGTGATTTCCCGGGAATCGGAATTCATCGGGACCTGCCAATATACCTGACTTAAATCTAAAGTCGAGATATAGTTGGCTTGTCGTATCTCGTCGAGAATGCCGGTCATGTTTGGGGATGGGGTAGGCATCCTTTTTCATGCCGGCGTTAACCTTCCGGTAATCGACACAGAAGCGGTACTTGCCATTTAGTTTCTTAACCATGACTACGGGACTCGCGCAGTCGCTTATGTAGGGCTCGAAAATATCGGTTGAGAACATCCAGTCAACCTCCGCCCATACGATGTCGTGGATGACCGGCGTTACGGGTTACGGCTTCTGTTTTACCGGCAGACTACCCCCTACCTTGATGCTATGCATAACGAGGGAGGTCATCGCCGAGTCCGCGGGACCTTTAGGAACGTGAGCGTCGACGAGGTCATGCAATCGCGTCGCCTCTTCGTCGGTAATGCGGAAGCCATGACACATCGTGATGCATGGCACGTCCGCTTCGGGAAGAAAGGAGTATTGGACTCCCGGATCGTCCCGGAAATGTCAAGACTCGCCGAAGAGTCATGGCATTCCATGAAGCCTCCAATCGGATGACCAGGGGAACAGGATTTTTTTAATAATATTAATAATAATATCTTATCTACTAATGTATATATTTTCTAATTTACAATATAATAGTAACCGTTTTAATGGAAAAAAGAACAATAATAAATGCAATTAAAACCAATGAATAAGCGAGCAAAGAAAGGTTGTAAAGAACTTTAAAGAGAAACTAACGGCAAACGAAGAATGGGGTAACTGGAAAGAAAGCATTGAAGAACGACAAAAGAAGAAGAAAGGGGAGGAAAAAAAGAATCAAGCGAAAGGAAATTAGAAAAAAAAGAAAAATGGAAAATAAGATAGATTATCTGGAACAGCGAAAAGAGGAAAAAGAGAAAAGAAAAAAATTGAATAATGATGACAATCGCAAATAAAAGTACCTATACAAGGTAATAAAAATGAGAGGAGGGCAAAGAGGATTAAAATAAAATAGCGTTTGACGAACTTTCGTTAGAAAGGGAAAAGAAAAAAAATTGGGAAAGAAAGAAGATGGCGATAATGATTTAGAACAAGAATAACAAAAATAGAACAATATCACTTATAAAATAATGAATGGTAAAAGAATGGGCCAACTCATCGCGGAGCGTCGCGAGAACTGATCGCAGGCGGGGGGGGGGGGGGGGGGGGAGACATTTTGCCCTCTGGCGTCTGGCGATACGCGGGGCGTCAGGTATCAGCGCCCAGACGCGACAGTTTTTTTTTATTTTTCCTCGGGGAACATGTGGGAGGCTGGACACGTAGCCCTCGGCAATCGCGAGCCGGTCACAGGCAGGAAGAAAAAGAATACAAAATTAATTATAGTTTTGAATTATACAAAAAAAATAACAAGGTCATTTTTTAAAAAACTAGATAACTAAGAAGAAAGATGATTTTTTGTTTCAATCTCGAAAACGCGAAAACGGAGCAAAAAGGTGTTAACCGTCGAGAACACCAGATGAAATAACGAGAACAAACAAAAAAATATTTTTAGTCGAGAACCTCCTAAAAAAAAGAAGAAAAAAACCGTGCGAAACGCCGCGGCAACAAGGGACACGACGCGCAAAGATAACTTTAACGGACGCACGCAAAAAATAAGTCTTTACGCGTCACGAAATCTCCACTCCCGAAGCGAAAGGGAAAGAGGGAAAAAAATCCACTCTATAATTCGGCGCTCAACAGCCTAACGCGAACTCTGGAAATCAAAGGAAAATAAAAAATAAATATATCGGCGGAAAAAATAAAAAAAAATTAACTCTTATTCCACGGTAACGCGACGCTGGGAGCGGCGTCGCGAAAAAAAAATTTACTCGGTATCGCGGTACATCTAACAGTCGAAAAAGCTCGGAGCGAGGATTTTTCAAGCCTTCCTCCTTCGAGAACTTCCGCCAACGGTTTCCCCAAGTCGGAGCCAACAATGGCAGTTCGAACGAGAGCGTCCCGAGTTTTTCGACTTGGCGAAGCGACGGGCAAAAAAGAGAAAAAAAAGATTTGACGAAAAGAAAAAAAAATGAAATTTCCTGGACAGGGAGGAAACAACGAAAATTCTCCCTTCGCCCTTGAACACACCGAAAGCGTGCGCACCAGGGCGTCCAAAATTACGGAGATACCCCACCCCTGAACTCGTCCCCGAAGGGCGACCGCTGGGAGAACGGGCAAAAGTTATCACGGGAAACTAAAAAAAACAATAACTTGAGCTGAGAAGTCTTCGAGAAGCAAGTTTGCACTTACGTTATCTCGAGAGATTCGACAACTCCACTGAATCATTAAAATAGCCGAAAAAATTTCTTGACCGTACGGATCTAAAATTCGCGATGTAATGATCTCGATGTCTCCGTCCAACGGCAATCGAGCGTCGATCGCTCCGAAATTCAACTAAAAAATCTGTTCGAGAACCTTCCGATAAAGTTCTAAATTCGAACAATAGATCGGTGGTACCCATACTTTTCCCCGAAAACACTTTCCCGAATTGACATTTCCCCGAATGACACTTCTCCGAAAAACAGTTCTCCGAATCGACACTTCCCCGAATGACACTTCCTCGAAAAACATTTCACCGAATGAACACTTCCACGAACGACACTTCCCCGAAAATGAGTGAAAAAGTTATTTATTTAAAGTCAAAGTCAAATTGGGTCAAAATGGGTAAATGCGTAAATGGGTCTGAGCGCAGGGCACCTCGGATATGCGTGGGGAATAGTGGGGTCCGTGGAACACTGGTGTGGGCTCAAGGCACTTCCACAGTGCGTGTGGAATATTGGGGTGCGTGAAACACTGTTGTGGGCGCAGGGCACCTCGAATGTGCGTGTAGAATAGTGGATTGCGTGGAACACTGGTGTGGGCGCAGGGCACCTCGGATATGCTTGGAATAGTGGGGTGCGTGGAACCCAAACAGACCCAAACAAACTGTTTTTCGGGGAAGTGCCGTTCGGGGAAATGTCGATTCGGGGAACTGTTTTTCGGGGAAGTGTCGATTCGGGGAACTATTTTTCGAGGAAGTGCCGTTCGGGGAAGTGTAATTTGGGGAAATGTCGATTCGGGAAACCGTTTTTCGGGGAAGTGCCGTTCGGGGAAGTGTCATTCGGGTTAATGTCGATTCGGGGATATGTTTTCGGGGAAGTGTTTCGGGGAAGTGTTTCGGGGAAGTGTCATTCGTGGAAGTGTTTTCAGGGAAATATACTGATACGTAGATCGGTAGCTACGCCTGCTCGCTCACGCGGAACGGCCTTCACGCGCGCTGGGCGCGGGGCGCGAGGGCGAGAATCTTCGCACCTGAAGATTTCCCTTGGAAAATCGATGAAAATCTCAATTTGCGTGACAATTATTCTGTCACCGAGAACTAGGGAGGGAGAGAAGCGATAACTTCCCTTCCCTTCCTCTCAAGTCCGAAAGCGAACATTTTTCGAGAGCTGGAAATAAAACTTCAAAATCGAGAACGTAATTCCCAATCAGGGTTAATAATGTCGAGAATGAGAAGGGAAAAAAGACAATAGAAAGAAATTAAAAAAAAAATTAACAAAGAAAAAAATGTGCTATAGCTGTCTTCGAGAGCGCAATCGTAATCAAGGAGGGGCGGAGGATATAATAATTTCCTCTCCTCTCCGAGAAAATTGGTAGCGTTAAATTTAAGCGCAAAAGCCGGGGGAATTAATTAATACTTCCCTCGTGCAAGCGAGAACGCAAACGAGAACGCCACAGACCGTGACAAAAAAATTAAACAAAAACAACAACATATCGACATCGGAAAGGCACGGAAACTCCCTATCCACCGTCGAGCCCCAAGTTGGGTGCCAATTGTGACGTTAATATTTTCCTTCGGATCTTTTGATCCTCAGGAAAACACTCGCGTCACCTTCGGCCGTCCACTTTCTCCGATGCACCCGCATGTTCCGATGGGCGTCAGCTAATGTTATTTCACCACGTTAGCGACCGGTACGACCTGGGGGGTGGGTGGAACTAGGTCCATCCCCATCAAAAGGCACAAACACGAAATCCGAAAAATAAAATAAACAAAAACGCGGGTTCAAAATGGAGCTGTCCAGTTATTGGCGGTCTCGGAACTGGAAAATCGTACCTGGATGCATGAGCGGACGGTAACGGCAGTGCATGGCCGCTCAGACTGAAAAGTTTGGTAGAGAGGGTCGGAATCTGATTTCAACAGATAGGGAGTATCGAAACGATATCAGCGGGAGCATAAACGAATTGTTTGTTATTTTGTTTACAGGAGCTAGACGGGAGCGAAATCTTTCAATCATAAATTCGGGAACTCACCAAAAATGCACTATAATCCTTAGGCTCGTACGAGAATTCCTCGATCACGTTAGCGGAAACATTTCACGAAAACGTAGGGAAACGTACTCGATAAAGCGAGCTTACATAGCGCGATCGGAAACTAACCGAGCGTGTCGACAGAAAAACTGTCAACATCCCCAGTCGACATTTTCAGCCTATTTTAAAGGCTTTTGATCCTATGTCAGCCTCACTTGAGTCAGTTTACTGCTAGAAGTCCTACTATGGGCTCCTAACATGCTCTTTCTTTGCTGCTTACCTCCTGCATAGACCCTTATACTCCTACCTAACCTAGCTGAATTCGTTGCATCTCCTCTTTTGCTACTAGAAGTCCTACTATGGGTCCTAACATGCTCTTCCTTTGCTGCTTACCTCCTGCATAGGCCCTTATATTCCTACCTAACCTAGCTGAAGTCGTTGCAGCTCCTCTTTTGATTACGTTTGGGCCTATCGCGCATTTGGCTGTTTCGACGAGTCGAGGGTGGGGATGGTCGCATTCGAAAGAGGAGGTGTGATAGTTTTCAGTAACCATCATGCGTTGGCCTAGGTAGGACCGCGCATTCGACGTACAGGCGTACTTTTCCAATGGCATTTCCATTATCTCCACCCAGCGAACCTTTCGCATTCGCTTCAAACTTGCCCCTGCAGCTCCAGCAACTCTCCCAAGTGGAAGAAATGGACCTTGGGCAAACAGTGACAATATTTTTTATAGGAATTGCCCTCACGTATGCATGTATACGCGGATCCCTACAGCAGGCAAGCATGCATACGTATAGGTACTAGTATACGTGTGTTGGTGTATGCTTAGGCGTATATGTGTGTGGGTATATCCGTGTGTCTACGCATGCGCATATTCAGGTATATGTATCGCTATATGCGTAATAGATTGTATGCATGTGCGTGTATACGTGTGCCAATCGACGTCCTCCTTAGCGCCTGCAAGTGGAGAAAAGGGAAATTTGTTCCCGTTTTAGGCCCTAAGTAGGAGCTCATTTTATATGGAATACGAAGCTCCTTTGCTGCCTTTATCTCCTACCACTGTGAGGATCTAGAGGGGCAAAAGAGGCTGAAAATTTCGACTCGGGACGGGAGCGCGAGATCAAAGCCGAGTTGCCGGGACGGCAGCTCGAGACAGACTGTCGCTTCAAGTCCTTTTCGCAAAATCGCGATCGAAACGTCAAATCCCTTGACTGATAACTCCTGCCCTCTAACGCGAATAGCCTCTAGACGCTGTCGGTAACTTATCGGGAAATATTCCCGCGGTAGCGTGTCGAGATCGCCCAAGATCGCATCCCCTGGTGCACAGCGAGAAGAGGGCATCTAAGCCAACGCAAAATCGGCACGGAGGGGTTCCATGACCCTTCGCCCGTAATTCTAACCTCCGCCCGTTCTTTAGCGTTCATGCGCGTGCATGCAATATATATATATATATATATATATATATATATATATATATATATATATATATATATATATATATATATATATTATGACGGGTATCGCGTGTTACTGTAGGCGGAGGGAGGGGGAAAGGAAAATTAATACTGGTTCGACAACTGATAAATCCAAATATAATTTAATTAACACAAATACAGCTAGGCTCGATACAATAAAAAAAAGAAGTTAATTTATTAATTACAAAAAAAATGATAAATGTAGACTTGATATAATAAAAGAAATTCCGTAATAATGATAATTTACTTTGACTATAATTTGACGGGTTACTGGACACGCGAAGTCCTGACTCAATTTCTCGACCCGTTTCAAATTTCTTTGCTTTATAAATTCCGTAAATTTATGTTGGGCGCCAGCCTTTGTCGGGCAACGCGCTTAACGCGTACGCAAAGTTTCAACTCAAGACAGAAAAAAAACTAAAACAAACACGGCCTTTGGTCGGCAAGCGAGAGACTCGATTTTAATCGCAATGGGGACGTCTCAGGGTATCTGGGGACGGACGGGGTTCTCGAACACAATAGCCACTTATTACTTGGACCACGACTGTTTTAAATTTTATTTCATATTACTCAATGAATGCCGCGTACCAAAAAAAGGAGATAGCAAAATACGAATTGCTCAATCCAACCTTTCGCAATGTCTTCTCGCGAAAGGTGTCATTCGGTTCAGCCGACGGCCGTGACTACGCGCCGCCGGGCCGCGGATACGCGCGCGCGCGAGAGAAATTCTCTCGAGGGACAACGGGGGTCCACCACGGCACCTTTTCACAACGTATTCGCGATTACTGTTAGCTCTAATACTCGAGCCAATGGCTCGGATTGACTTGCACCGATTTTATGTTTCTAACTCCACATTACACACTTTATTCACTTGCGACGCGCACGGAGGAGGGACGTCGATCGGGGGATTCACACGGGGAGGGGTGAAGGGAATGACTCTAAAGTCGCCCGTGAGACACATTTTTCCGGGCAAATATTAGGACTTACAGGTTGTAGAAAGGACTTACAGGTTGCGCTGAGAACTCTCTCAGTCAATTTCAATGAACCCTTTGTCCTCGACTCTACTCGATTCCCTTCTTCCTACGCCGGGGCTTGCGATCCGTCGCGTCCGGCGCTGACCATGTTCGGAGACTCAATCCTCGACCACGCCGGCCGGCTTCCTCGTCTCGCCCAATCCCGTACTAGATGACGGACCTCCGATTGATTTTCGTGATCGATCGGTGTGGCTCGCTCTTCCAGCCGATATCCTCGATGGCTTTTCTCTCTCCCGAGTCGTTGAGCGCCCCAGTCGGTACGGCGCTCGCCAGCCATACCGCACGAGAGCTGCAGTCTCTCCTGACGCGCGGGAGGTCGGAGACTCGGGAGATGGCAGCAGGATGCCCTCGGACGGCGAGCTCGATATTCCTCGTTGTCGAGTTGACAGCCGGGCCGACGTGGCCCCAGTCGACGGTCCGCGTAGTCCTTTTGTGTGTCGTCGTAAAGGGGGTACAGGGGAGGAACGGGAGGGATTTGTCGCAGACTCTATACAACAAAACACATAAAACTAGCTTAAAATTAACAAATAAATCCTTCCGTAAAGGTGCGTGGCGGAGATTAAGCCCGAGCGTGGTCACGCGGGCTATTTCTCGAATCTCCTTGTGACGCAATGTCACAATATATATATACACACACACACACACACACACACACACACACACACACACACACACGCACGCACGCACGCACGCACGCACGCACGCACGCACGCACGCACGCACGCACGCACGCACGCACGCACGCACGCACGCACGCACGCACGCACGCACGCACGCACGCACGCACGCACGCACGCACGCACGCACGCACGCACGCACGCACGCACGCACGCACGCACGCACGCACGCACGCACGCACGCACGCACGCACGCACGCACGCACGCACGCACGCACGCACGCACGCACGCACGCACGCACGCACGCACGCACGCACGCACGCACGCACGCACGCACGCACGCACGCACGCACGCACGCACGCACGCACGCACGCACGCACGCACGCACGCACGCACGCACGCACGCACGCACGCACGCACGCACGCACGCACGCACGCACGCACGCACGCACGCACGCACGCACGCACGCACGCACGCACGCACGCACGCACGCACGCACGCACGCACGCACGCACGCACGCACGCACGCACGCACGCACGCACGCACGCACGCACGCACGCACGCACGCACGCACGCACGCACGCACGCACGCACGCACGCACGCACGCACGCACGCACGCACGCACGCACGCACGCACGCACGCACGCACGCACGCACGCACGCACGCACGCACGCACGCACGCACGCACGCACGCACGCACGCACGCACGCACGCACGCACGCACGCACGCACGCACGCACGCACGCACGCACGCACGCACGCACGCACGCACGCACGCACGCACGCACGCACGCACGCACGCACGCACGCACGCACGCACGCACGCACGCACGCACGCACGCACGCACGCACGCACGCACGCACGCACGCACGCACGCACGCACGCACGCACGCACGCACGCACGCACGCACGCACGCACGCACGCACGCACGCACGCACGCACGCACGCACGCACGCACGCACGCACGCACGCACGCACGCACGCACGCACGCACGCACGCACGCACGCACGCACGCACGCACGCACGCACGCACGCACGCACGCACGCACGCACGCACGCACGCACGCACGCACGCACGCACGCACGCACGCACGCACGCACGCACGCACGCACGCACGCACGCACGCACGCACGCACGCACGCACGCACGCACGCACGCACGCACGCACGCACGCACGCACGCACGCACGCACGCACGCACGCACGCACGCACGCACGCACGCACGCACGCACGCACGCACGCACGCACGCACGCACGCACGCACGCACGCACGCACGCACGCACGCACGCACGCACGCACGCACGCACGCACGCACGCACGCACGCACGCACGCACGCACGCACGCACGCACGCACGCACGCACGCACGCACGCACGCACGCACGCACACACACACACACACACACACACACACACACACACACACACACACACACACACACACACACACACACACACACACACACACACACACATATATATTGTGACGTGATATATACACTGTAAAAAATCTGTATTTAAATTAATATAAAAGTGCAAAAAGTCTTTTTACAGATACCGTTTATGAACTTTAATATCGTCGATTAAAAATCAATACACTGCTTTTTGAATGTCTAATAATCGTTTGGTAATACCGCAAAACTATTATATCTATTATCTATTATAAATATTAATATGCACAGATTGTATTTTTAGATAAAAAAAAGTAACTTTGTCATAGAAAAATGTATTCATTTTACGGTGTTAGGTTAGTTTACTTGTTATTATTTACTTTCTTCGTCGTTTATAAACTCTGTACGAATTTTAATATACAAATTCCGAAAGTCTTTTTACTGATTCAGTCTGTGAAAGCTAATAATCGTTATTTTAAAATTAATACACTACGTTTTGAATGTCTAAGTAATGTGTAGTAATACGATAATATCAAAGTCCTGGAAAAATCATATACCTTCTTAAAAGGATGAGTTGTGGATATATCAAAATTAATGCGCACAGATTTTAGTTTGTTTAGGTTTGATTGGGTCTGTGTGGGTTTAATTAGACTTGGTTGCTTGTTCGGTTAATTCACCACTTCCTTATTTGTTTTTTCCTTAGGTACACGCTTTTCGGGTTTGATACCTATTCTTCCCCTCATTGTGACCGTTTCTTTCCTCTACTGTTTACTCCTGTAACGTCGCGAGAAAAAGCGCTATCTATCTCTTTTTCCTCTCCTATTTTATTTAACTCCGGCGAAAACGCGGGCTTACCCGATTCCACATGGAAATCGTGGAAAACTACGAAAACCAATACACACGATAACGGCATTCTCATTTTTCGACGGGTTCTTATATTTTCTTTAGGATTAGGCGTACTACAGTCGAAACGAAATATATCGATAAGAAGCGAGCGTCGCATAATTTCCCACACGAGAGCACAGTCGGTCTTGAACATATCTACACGCAACCGTCAAACGCAGTTGATGATAAAATCCTTAGCCATAAGAACGTACAACACACGAAGACACACGAAAATATCCAAATCCTTACTCTACAAAATGATACATTCTCCAAAAGAAAATCCGGCAATAAAACTACGCTGGTATTTCCCATGCGCCTCACACCTGGGTCAACAATGCCTATCTTGAGGCAAGCGCGGCGACGCGACCAAGGCCCTTTTACCTCCCTATATTTTTCCAACGCTCCAGATAACGAGACGCGGACTAGTTTCCGAGAATCGAGAGGGAGATCACGAATTATAGTCTCCAAAAATATTTCCCCTTCCTACTCGACCAATCATATGCACTCGGAAGTTTCCTACATCCTTTCCACCAATCGAAAAATTAACGCATGACGAAAATGCACTTTTCGAGAAACTTCTCCCACCATCCCAGCATCCAAAATATCCTACAAGCTAGGATGGAAAAATTTTGAAGTCAGTGTTCCATCACCACTCGTTCAGACCTAGTCTCCCAACAGAGTGTTCCATCATCACTCGCTGAGTCAAAGTCTCCCAACAACTTTCATCGGAATAAGTAGAACATCTATCTCCTGACAGCAAGCGCGAACTTGAACTTTGAAATTGGTCCTCATAAAAACGCGAAACTTGAACTTTGAAATTGTTCCTCATAAAAACGCGAAACTTGAACTTCGAAATTGTTCCTCATAAAAACGCGACCTGTAAGAAATCATTTAACTGTCTTCGTTGAGTGTGTACATGTGAAACTCGCATGTGTGAAAATTTGTATCAACGTGTAATTTCAACGTTGTCACGGAGCGTGCGCAACCGAGGGGTCCGACCTGTCTGCGGAGGCCCGAACCCAACCGCTGTAAACCGATTATCGTATCCACGGCGCATCATAAATGTAAGCGAACCTCTATGTATTTTCATGTTGACGGAATTAACTAAATTGGTTAATTTCAATAAATCCCAAATTGTTAATTATTTGTATAGATCAATTAATTTCTTAATCGAGTCACTACGTCACTCCCATCTTTGCATGCACCTTTCCCTTTTTCACCCTCATCCCGAGCTATTGCGCTAGGCGTAGGCTAAAAAGAGGGAACCGCGATAAAACATATGCCCACGTCCCCTCAGGACGTGACATATAAATTTTTGGGGGCTCGTCCGGGATCGTAAAAAGGGTATGTGCTGTTGCAAATTGCCTTAATGGATAAGGAATCTACATGCGAGTCGCTCGATTTAAACATTACTGAGGATTTACCGCATTCAGAAACAGACGAACCAGGTCAATCCCGTAGTACAGGGTACGCATTGAGAGGATCAAACGCTAATTTATTATCTGGCCTCGAAGCTCCTAAAAGACCCATCAAAAAATTAGCATTACCAACTAAGGGAAATCCAGATAATTCAAACAATATGGCTCTAGGAACGAATCAATTAATATCTTTGAAGGAAGCTGTTAGCGTTGTTCCGGAATTTGACGGGAAAAATATCCCCTTCTCAGAATTTACGACCGGTTGTGAAGATGCCAAAGATATGCTTCCAGCCGAATCAGAAAAGTATTTAGTAAAATTATTAAGGAACAAATTGAAAGATCTAGCCAGAGAAAGTATACATGGAATTAAATTCGAGACAGTAAAAGACCTCGTAGATTTTCTAAAAAAAATATACGCGCCAAACAAATCCGAGATTCAGCTGTTGGGAGAACTCAGCAATATCTACCAGGCAAGCGGCGACAGCGTTATGGAATTTGCCGCGAGAATTAGGAAAAAGGCAAGAGAAATATTAGAAGCAAGAAAACTAGCTAACAATGGGGAAGAGGACCAACTATTTAGGAGACAAATGGATGAATATTTTCTCGCGAGTTTTAAACGCGGATTAAAAGAGGAGATCGAACACCGACTCCCACCGTGCGTAGACATGCCCACCGCCATCGATCACGCGGTTAGAATCGAACGCGATCTCAAGGCTCGAAGGGAATTGGAATCGCGTTCCACCAAATCTGAAAGAGCTATTCCGACTAGACCTGTGAGGATATGCAATATTTGCAAAAAAGATAATCACGCGACCGAAGCTTGTCGATTCGCGACTCTCACCTGTCAAAATGATAAAAATCAAGAACACAATGCCAACGAGTACCAAAGGGTTCTAAATGAACAAAACTCAGTTGTTTGTCAAATATGCAAAAAAATTGGTCATTCAGCAGATAGATGTTGTCAGTTGAAGAACAAAATGCCTAAATCCAAGCGACCCATTTGTCGGTATTGTAAAAGGATAGGACACAGTATCGAAAACTGCCGTACCCGCCAATATAATAACTCGCGAAATGGTCCGAATAGCCCTCGGGCAGCCGCGCTGCGAGAACCTACGATCTCAACGCGTCCAGTTTCGATAATCATTCCGCCCGAACCTATCTTACCTACACTATAAACGCGGAAGATTTCATTAACCTACCCTCGGTGTGTATCGGAGCGCACCGACAAAAAGAAATATCGATGTTGTTAGACAGTGGCGCTATCACAAACCTAAATTACCAAAAAAAAAAAACAATACAATTTCGAACTTTATTGTATATCATACCTGACGAGGTTCGAATCCCTCACCCCGGTTCATTGAGGTCCCAATTGTTTTTTTTTTGCGGCAAAATCTAAAATAAATTTCAAGACGGAATGCCTTGAATGTAAAGACAAGGCATGGCCGTTTAAACGAATAAACGAACCCGACGAGGTAGTAGAAATCCCCGCGCGTTCGAAACCTCTCTCCACATAAAAGTCGAAAACCGCACGTTAAAGGAAGGGTATATTCCCCCTTTAAAAATCCGTCGACTGTCAACAAATATCGACGGAAAGGCCCATTTGAAGGTTTTCAATCACACAAATGACGTCGTACGACTGATCGTGCCGGTCATAAAACTACAGGAATTCGACATCGTGGAAAACCAAATCAAACAAGAAACACAAAATCAGATTGCCCGACAATCTGCGATTCCAAACAAAAACAAAATCAGATTGCATGACTTCCATCTCAACTTCTTCAATTCTTCCACTCAATTTCTCGCGATGCTAATCCCATTTTCTCGCGATGCTAATCCAATTTCTCGCGATGCTAATCCAATTTCTCGCGATGCTAATCCAATTTCTCGCGATGCTAATCCAATTTCTCGCGATGCTAATCCGATTTCTCGCGATGCTAATCCCAATTTCTCGCGATGCTAATCCCAATTTCTCGCGATGCTAAATCCAATTTCTCGCGATGCTAATCCCAATTTCTCGCGATGCTAAATCCAATTTCTCGCGATGCTAATCCCAATTTCTCGCGATGCTAATCCCAATTTCTCGCGATGCTAAATCCAATTTCTCGCGATGCTAATTCCAATTTCTCGCGATGCTAAATCCAATTTCTCGCGATGCTAATCCCATTTTCTCGCGATGCTAATCCAATTTCTCGCGATGCTAATCCGATTTCTCGCGATGCTAATCCGATTTCTCGTTATGCTAATCCCAATTTCTCGCGATGCTAATCCCAATTTCTCGCGATCATTCTAATCCAAAATCATATTGCATGTCAATTTAAAATTCCATGCAAATTCCTCGTGATCCTTCTATTTCAGTCGTAGATTGCAAGACAACTACGCTATTCCAGGGTCCAAAAGTGGCCAATCCAAGACATTCGGCAGAAAAAGTCGAATCAAAACCCCGGTGCAGCTCCGATGAGGGCACTGATCAGGGAAAAATAAATAAAAATTCTAGTAGCGAGGAAACATCAAAAACAAAAAGGAAAATGAAAACAATACAAAATCGAGAAAATATTCAAAATCAAAAACAAAAACAAAATCAAAATAAAAATTCACATCAAAAACAAAGTCCAAATCAAAATGGAAATCAAAACCAAAATTTGAATGTAAAAACAATTTTTGAAAAAAGCCTTCCGACCTTATATTTATGGCAGAAGGTTCACTCTCGTTACAGATCACGAGACCTTAGTTTGGTTTAAAACTGCCAAAGACGCGAACACACGCGTCCTAAAATGGTGACTCAAACTTTCAGAGTACGATTGCGACGTCGTGTACAAGCCAGGGAAATTGAATTCAAACGCCGACGCCTTATCGCGTAACCCAATTGAAAAATTCGAGGATGTCAAAGCCATCCCTCATTGCGAACAGGAGAACGATGAAAATCTAGATAAAATAGTACAAGATGTACTCCGCGAATTAGCAGAAAACAGTGTTAGCGAAAACGAAGACCCTATACGTTTTACTACTCAAGCAGAAATTCATGAAACCCCCAAAATAGAAGAAATAAATGTCGTCACTCGCTCGCAAGCGAAGAACTACGTATCTCAGGTAGCTAAGAAAACAAAACAACAGGTTGAAGAAAAACTCGGTGACGATGTATCGGAAATGGTTGACGTACCTGCCTCCAAGGAGACAGATGCGCGCTCCAAGTCCCGGCGCCATGCGCTCCGAAATCGTAGGGCCATAAACTACGAGGAGAGTAGTAGCGAAGAAACAAAAGCCGAGATAACAAGGCCCGCGCGTGTTAGGCGACCCCGAAAGGACACTGACCCCGAATCAGCTGAAAGGCCTAACCTGCGCAAAGCACCTCAAATTCCCAACTCCAACAGCTCCACTGACCTAGATTCCGATTCCACCAATGCCTCAATATCCTCTGAAGACAAAGAAATCCCACTCCGGGAAGATAGAACCTCTGAATTTAAAATCGCAAATTGCGTAACGACCAAAGAATTATTTCACTATCGAAACGATAATTTAGTATATTTTGTCGACTCAAACGGAAAACCTTGCGACTCTGGATCGCAAAAATTATTTGAAGTAAATAAACTTCCCCTCTGGAAGAATTTAACAGAAGGTCGTGCCTACAGTAAACAGGTTGGAAAAAAATATCACATTGCCCTAGTCATCAAAGGCGAGTATTCTGGTTCACTATCCTTCGTATCAGAAAATATTAAAGAAAGCGTAAGGGAATTAAAAGATCTTTGCGAAAATCTCAAGCTCCAATCAGTGAGTATTTGCCACAGTAACCACGTCGAGCGCCTAATATGGGCTGACGTCTTGAACATAATAAAAGAAACATTCAAGTCCAGTGAAACAAGAGTAATCATCTGCTTAGGGACACTACGCTACGTGCCAACTGAAAAACGAGATTCCATTTTCTACGAGATGCACAAGTCCCCTATAGGAGGACACAAAGGCGTCTCCAAGACATATAACAGAATTAAAAGAGAGTATTTTTGGGAAGACTTGAAATCGGACATTCAGAGAAGAATTCAACAATGCTTAGATTGCCAATTAAAGAAACTGGTTAGAGTAAAGACAAAACAACCAATGATTATAACGGATACGCCAGGTACGGTTTTTGAAAAAATATCGATGGACATAGTAGGTCCAATGCAACGTACGTCCAATCAGAACGAATACATTCTGACTATCCAAGACAACCTTTCAAAATTTTGTGTCGCTATTCCACTTCCAAATGCACTAGCGACAACGGTCGCCGATGCATTTATAAAGAAATTTATATGCGTTTTTGGTGCACCCAAAGCGCTATTAACAGATCAAGGAAGTAATTTTTTAAGTGGCCTCATGAAACGAATCGCTAAACGATTTCGAATCAAGCGATGTCGGACAACGGCATTTCACCCTCAATCTAACGGATCCCTTGAGAGATCTCATCATGCATTGGCTGAATTTTTGAAACAATACACAGATAAAGATAACGAGTGGGATCAATGGCTAGAATTAGCGACTCTCTCATATAATACCAGCGTTCATGAGAGTACAAAGTATACTCCATATGAAGTAGTTTTTGGCAAACTAGCGAGAGTTCCATCAAGCGAACCACTTCGAGAATCCGATCAGTTGCCCACTTATCGCGGGTATTTAATCGAATTAATTACGAGAATAAATGGAATCAGGAACCTCGCCTATGAAAACCTAGTTTCGTCCAAACATCGCTCGAAGAAATATTATGATAAAAATGCTAATCCAAAGAGTTTTAAGGTTGGAGATTTTGTCTATCTCCAAAAGGGTCCCAAACCAGGTAAACTTGGAGACCATTATACGGGACCACATAAGGTGCTAGAAAAACTGGACAAGGGTAACGTGAAAATCCAATATTACAACAAAGCACGCATCGTTCACGAGAATAGATTACGGTATTCGCACATTAACGTCGAAACAAAGCCGAAAAGAAAAACCAAGTCGACCAGAATCGGCGATTCCGAATTTAACCTTAATTAAACAAATAATAATAATTACCCTGTTTTTCAGGTGGCCGTTATCATCTATTCAGTATCAACAATATCACCTTTGTACTTGCAACCAGAGAAAAATATTACATTTTTAGTTACAGTATCCTCAGTACAGAACACCGGAAACTACTTATATTCAAACCACGCCGAAATAACTGTTTCACAATTTGAGAAAGATTTCCTGTCGCGAACTTAGATATAATCGCTTATGACAATTCAATTTTATATACGTAGTTATTATATTATATTAGAAAATCATTACATTACTATATGCATACGCAACATTGTAGCAAAGAGCGTCAAATATTCAAAAATAGCTGTTATTAGTGGTATAAGCCTCGGACGGATTGTATACAATTCAATGAAGAAGTCGATTAAAATAACCTGTTGGCGAAATAGTACACGTTATTCATTAGATAATAATACAAGTAAATCTGATCAGGTTAAAAGAATATTACGATCAACCTGTCACTCGTGGGAACGAAAAATATCTCCTTACTCCTCGAACTCTTATATTACGAAAAGAAGAACTCAAACAACCTGTACTTCCTTACTTCCTCCATATTACCTTGACGGAGACATCTGGTACAAGTTCATGGCTGCTCCTCTCGAAGCCATGGTACCTACAAGCATGAAGCCGACGACAAAGTCTACTTGGCGATACACCAATCCAGAATCACCCTGTGGGATCTATTCCGCAGGACATCGACAACGTACGAAAACATATCATGTTTCCTGTGGAGCAACCCGCTGCTCTAAACAACATGGCACGGGGCATCAGTGGTCAAAACACTGTCAATCAAGAGGAGAAGTTGTTACATCTCCTGGATAACAACGATATATAAACACCACGTGGACTCCATCTGGAATCGCACCTGGGAAAAATTCATTCAATTCGGTACAGCAAGCGCTGGTCTCACCCGAATGTTACCCATCATGCGACCAATCAAGCTCCTCGTAGATACGGTGATCCACGCATACAGCCAAACACACTGTGTGTGGCTGACTGATCTACCTCGTCGATGCAGGTGCAAGAAGAAAACCTCAACAGATGCAGAGACTGGTCAAGAACTTCATAAACTCGTGACGGCCCCTTCAGCCGAACCAAGAAGTCACACCAAGGCCAACGCTGCAACACATGATTTCCACCTTAACATCTCCACTAGTCTAAAATATGATGAATCCTCCAAATCGCATTCCTTCCGTTGAGTTCACGCGAGAAGACATATTCAGGTATAAAAAGATCATCATGATTAATCATTTTTTTAAATTACTTTCATTGTCATTATTGTTCTTTTAACCTTGTCAAGTAAGATAAGTTAAAATGAGTAAATAAGTATCTATCCGCAAAGAAAAAAAAAGAAGAAACCGCGTAAATATACATCTTACAGTAAAAAAAAAATTATATACATAATTTTAAAAAAAGAAACAAAAATCTCGTACGAAAATCTTTTAAAAAGAAACACACACGCTTTCTCATAAGGTGACAATGAAATTCATGCGTACCTCCTAAGCGCAAGATAACCATAAGCCACACCGTCATATTAAATACACATTGTAAGTCGATCAATGACAATGCCAATTCATACGATCGTGCCATTATACTTTTGATCACCACTCCAAACGACTACGATCGAGCGAGACGCTCAATCCTAAAGGGGGGAGGTGTAACGTCGCGAGAAAAAGCGCTATCTATCTCTTTTTCCTCTCCTATTTTATTTAACTCCGGCGAAAACGCGGGCTTACCCGATTCCACATGGAAATCGTGGAAAACTACGAAAACCAATACACACGATAACGGCATTCTCATTTTTCGACGGGTTCTTATATTTTCTTTAGGATTAGGCGTACCACAGTCGAAACGAAATATATCGATAAGAAGCGAGCGTCGCATAATTTCCCACACGAGAGCACAGTCGGTCTTGAACATATCTACACGCAACCGTCAAACGCAGTTGATGATAAAATCCTTAGCCATAAGAACGTACAACACACGAAGACACACGAAAATATCCAAATCCTTACTCTACAAAATGATACATTCTCCAAAAGAAAATCCGGCAATAAAACTACGCTGGTATTTCCCATGCGCCTCACACCTGGGTCAACAATGCCTATCTTGAGGCAAGCGCGGCGACGCGACCAAGGCCCTTTTACCTCCCTATATTTTTCCAACGCTCCAGATAACGAGACGCGGACTAGTTTCCGAGAACCGAGAGGGAGATCACGAATTATAGTCTCCAAAAATATTTCCCCTTCCTACTCGACCAATCATATGCACTCGGAAGTTTCCTACATCCTTTCCACCAATCGAAAAATTAACGCATGACGAAAATGCACTTTTCGAGAAACTTCTCCCACCATCCCAGCATCCAAAATATCCTACAAGCTAGGATGGAAAAATTTTGAAGTCAGTGTTCCATCACCACTCGTTCAGACCTAGTCTCCCAACAGAGTGTTCCATCATCACTCGCTGAGTCAAAGTCTCCCAACAACTTTCATCGGAACAAGTAGAACATCTATCTCCTGACAGCAAGCGCGAACTTGAACTTTGAAATTGGTCCTCATAAAAACGCGAAACTTGAACTTTGAAATTGTTCCTCATAAAAACGCGAAACTTGAACTTCGAAATTGTTCCTCATAAAAACGCGACCTGTAAGAAATCATTTAACTGTCTTCGTTGAGTGTGTACATGTGAACCTCGCATGTGTGAAAATTTGTATCAACGTGTAATTTCAACGTTGTCACGGAGCGTGCGCAACCGAGGGGTCCGACCTGTCTGCGGAGGCCCGAACCCAACCGCTGTAAACCGATTATCGTATCCACGGCGCATCATAAATGTAAGCGAACCTCTATGTATTTTCATGTTGACGGAATTAACTAAATTGGTTAATTTCAATAAATCCCAAATTGTTAATTATTTGTATAGATCAATTAATTTCTTAATCGAGTCACTATGTCACTCCCATCTTTGCATGCACCTTTCCCTTTTTCACCCTCATCCCGAGCTATTGCGCTAGGCGTAGGCTAAAAAGAGGGAACCGCGATAAAACATATGCCCACGTCCCCTCAGGACGTGACACTCCTTTTTCTCCCTGCCCCCCCCCCCACCCTGTATTATATTCCCCCACTGTATTATATTCATTATGACATTTCTGTCATAGGTATAGGGAAACTGCGGAAAATCTATACCAATACAGTGTCACGTCGGGAGGCACATTGAACTCCGAGGTGACCAAGGTCTCCCACGGTTCCCTTCGAACTCACGTGCACCAAAATAAGCACGATAAGAATATTCTCATTCCTCGACATATTTCCAAAGGCACTCTATAGTTAAGTTACCGCTCGTTAATAGAACCTGAGCGTCGCGCACTCTCTCCATGCGGCCTCGCCTTTTCTGTCTATTCGACGGCCGTGTCGGACACTGGGCGCGACTTCTCAGAAAAGCCGTAAAAGAAAAACACGTAACGCGCCTTCAGGGCAACGTCAGTCAGGCCCGGGAAGGTTTCCATCAATCCGATTGTAAAATTAAGAAGTACCAAAAAGGGATATGCATATGGAAGGATCACGTAGCGCCTAACCGCTACGCTTTCCCCGATAGAAATCCGGTCACAAAAATGGATTCGTATGACCTCTGCATAAGAACCCATCAATGCGTCCCCACGTTCTCTCTAATTGCATACAACCAACATACAAATGAATCTCATTAAGGCCCCGGAAAACTCCCAGCGGCCCGATCGGAAAATTAAGCAGCACAGGAAAAGAATTCGTATGCGGAGAATGCAGATGCGCCCTCCTCCACAAAAACCTTCCACCACATACAGGTTCATGCGTTCGTTACGTATGATACTTCTATTTCCAAATTAAAAGAGGTCAATGCTCTATCTCTCCCACTCTATGAATTCGGGAGACCAAGAAATCACATATAAAGGGAGCAACCCAGCAGTTTTTTAGTTAGAGAGTGGTAGTCGCGACAGTAGTCGGTAGTAATCTTCAGTCTGCAGTAGTCTTAAGTCTATCAGTGCACGACGGTCTCCTTATTTTCTATCTACGTTCAAAGTCCTTAATCGAATTAGTCGCGTTCATACCGTCGAACCTAGAAAAGAATCAGTATACCCGAAAATTGTACGCGTGCCACCGATACCATCTGCAACCGCATCTGGCCCATTAGCGAAGGCCCTACCTTTTACGACCGACACCCGCTACCTGAACGACAGGGTCGACACCGAACGAAATCATCAATGTAAGTGAATCACATTTTTACACTCTATGTACTTGAGCGTTAATAGAATTAGCCAAACTGGCCGATTTCAATAAATCAACTGTTAATTAGAAACGAGTAATTTCCAAACAACCAGATTATTTCCATAAATTCCTTAAAAATCCTTCCTTCCTCCAGCACATCCTCTTTTTACCTTCATCCCGTGCTATTGCGCTAGGCGTAGGCAAGAAAGAGGGAACCACACTTTATATGCCCACGTCCCCTCCGCACGTGACATATTAATGTTTGGGGGCTCGTCCGGGATATTAAAAAGAGAATGTGCTTTTTCGATTTTACTCAATGGACAAAGAATCTACCTGCGAGTCATTAAATTTGAATATCAGTGAAGATCGATCAGATTCCGAATCTGCTCAAACCATAAATACAGGCTACGCCTTGAGAGGATCGAATGCTAACTTATTCCCTGGTCTTGAACCTCCTAAAAGATCCGTCAAATCATTAGCATTACGCCCTAAAAAGAATCCAGACAACTCAGGAAACATGGCTCTAGCAACGAACCAAGCTATTTCCCTCCAAACAGCTGTAGACTGCATCCCCGAATTCAATGGAAAGGATACCTCTTTGGCGGACTTCATTCGCGGGTGTGAAGATGCAAAAGACATGCTTCCACCTGAAGCCGAAAAACATTTAGTCAAATTAGCTAGAAACAAATATAAAGACCCCGCAAGAGAAACAATATATGGGGCAACATTCGAAACGATAAACGAACTCACAAACTTCCTAAAAAAAATATATACACCAAATAAATCAGAAATGCAATTATTAGGAGAACTCGGTACATTTTTACAGGCAAGCAACGAAAGTGTCGCAAATTTCACTTCCAGAATTAGAAAAAAGGGCAGAGAGATAGTTGAGGCACGAAAATTAGCTAATAATGGCACGTGTCAGTGAAGTTAGCAGAGCATTTGCCAGCAGATCAAATTCAGTGAGAGTTCTCTTGGCATGCAGTTGAGTTCTATAGTTCTTGATGGTTTTTAGCAATAGTTCTGGTGATTTGGACCAAAAAAAGGAGATTGAAAAATGCTCTGCTAACTTCCCGTAGCAGATCATTTTGCAGAAAACCATAAATTAGCGGGAGTTCTTTGTACATGCGGATGAGTTCTATAGTTCCTGATAGTTTTTAACAATAGTTCTGGTGGTTTTAGCAAAAAAAAGTTACGGATTTTTTTTTTTTTTTTGTATCTTCCTATAGAAATATGCGGATGGATAGGCGTGAGTTTTAGGTGCTATTTATATGAGATATTATAGTTTTGGTATTGTTTGATGGATTTGAGAACAGTTTTGGCTTCCAGCTATTTTTAAAAAGTTGTTAAAAATGTTTATTAATATCCCAACTATACAAGTATTCTCTGCTAATGTATTGACGTTAGTTCCAGGTGCGTTTTGTGTGAGATATTATAGTTTTTGTATTGTCTGATATATTTGAGAATAGTTCTGGCTTCCAGCCATTTTCAAATAATTGTTAAAAATGTTTATTAATGTCCCAACTATACAAGTATTCTCTGCTAATGTATTGGCGTTAGTTCCAGGTGCGTTTTGTGTGAGATATTATAGTTTTTGAATTGTTTGATATATCTGAGAATAGTTCTGGCTTCCAGCCATTTTCAAATAAATGTTAAAAATGTTTATTAATATCTCAACTACACAAGTATGCTCTGCTGATGGATAGGCGTTAGTTCCAGGTGCTTTTAGTGTGAGATATTATAGTTTAGGCATTGTTTGATATATTTAAGAATAGTTCTGTCTTCCAGCAATTTTCAAATAATTGTTAAAAATGTTTATTCATGTCTCAACTATACAAGTGTGCTCTGCTGAGGGATAGGCATGAGTTCCAGGTCCTTTTTGGGAGGGATATTATCGTTTTAGTATTGTTTGATGTATTTGAGAATAGTTCTGGCTTCAAGCTATTTTGAAATAATTATTAAAAATGTTTATCAGTATCTCAACTATACAAGGGTGCTCTGCTGATGGATAGGCGTTAGTTCCAAGTGCTTTCTGTGTAGGATATTATAGTTTTGGTATTGTTTGATGTATTCGAGAATAGTTCTGGCTTCCAGTCATTTTCAATTAATTATCAAAAATGTTTATCCGTATTTCAACTATACAAGGGTGCTCTGCTGATGGATAGGCGTTAGTTCCAGGTGCTTTTAGTGTGAGATATGATAGTTTAGGCATTGTTTGATGGATTTGATAATAGTTCTGACTTTCAGCTAATTTCAAATAATTGTTAAAATTGTTTATTAATATTTCAACTATACAAGGGTGCTCTGCTGATGGATAGGCGTTAGTTCCAGGTGCTTTTAGTGTGAGATATTATAGTTCAGGCATTGTTTGATGGATTTGAGAATAGTTTCGGCTTCCAGCTATTTTAAAATAATTGTTAAAATTGTTTATTAATATTTCAACTGTACAAGGGTGCTCTGCTGATAGATAGGCGTTAGTTCCAGGTGCTGTTTGTGTAGAATATTATAGTTTTGGTATTGTTTGATGTATTCGAGAATAGTTCTGGCATCCAGTCATTTTCAAATAATTATTAAAAATGTTTATCAGTATTTCAACTATACAAGGGTGCTCTGCTGATGGATGAAGTTCCAGGTACTTTTAGTGTGAGATATTATAGTTTAGGCATTGTTTGATGGATGTGAGAATAGTTCTGGCTTCCAGCTATTTTCAAATAATTGTTAAAGGTGTTTATTAATATTTCAACTATACAAGGGTGCTCTGCTGATGGGTAGGCGTTAGTTCCAGGTGCTTTCTGTGTAGGATATTATAGTTTTGGTATTGTTTGATGTATTCGAGAATAGTTCTGGCTTCCAGCTATTTTAAAATAATTATTAAAAATGTTTATCAGCATCTCAACTATACAAGTGTGCTCTGCCAATGAATAGGCGTGAGTTCTAGGTACTTGTTGTATGGGATATTATAGTTTAGGTATTGTTTGATGTATTTGAGAATAGTTCTGGCTTACAGCTATTTTGAAATAATTATTAAAAATGTTTATCAGTATCTCAACTATACAAGGGTGCTCTGCTGATGGATAGGCGTTAGTTCCAGGTGCTTTTAGTGTGAGATATTATAGTTTAGGCATTGTTTGATATATTTGAGAATAGTTCTGGCTTCTAGCTATTTTCAAATAATTGTTAAAATTGTTTATTAATATTTCAACTAAACAAGGGTGCTCTGTTGATGGATAGGCGTTAGTTCCAGGGGCTTTTAGTGTTAGATATGATAGTTTAGGCATTGTTTGATGGATTTGTGAATAGTTCTGGCTTCCAGCTATTTTCAAATAATTGTTAAAACTGTTTATTAATATCTCAACTATACAAGGGTGCTCTGCTCATGGATAGGCGTTAGTTCCAGGTGCCTTCTGTGTAGGATATTATAGTATTGATACTGTTTGATGTATTCGAGAATAGTTCTGGCTTCCAGGCATTTTCAAGTAATTGATAAAAATGTTTATCAATATCACAACTATACAAGTATGCTCTGCTAATGGATTAGCGTTAGTTCCAGGTTCTTTTCATGTGAGATATTATAGTTTTTGTATTGTTTGATATATTTAAGAATAGTTCTGGCTTCCAGCTATTTTTAAATAATTATTAAAGATGTTTATCAGTATCTCAACTATACAAGGGTGCTCTGCTGATGGATAGGCGTTTCCATCAGCGGCGGTTCCACCAGCAGGCGGTTCCAGGTGCTTTTAGTGTGAGATATTATAGTTTAGGCAATGTTTGATGTATTTAAGAATAGTTCTGTCTTCCAGCTATTTTCAAATAATTGTTAAAAATGTTTATCCGTATCTCAACTATACAAGGGTGCTCTGCTGATGGATAGGCGTTAGTTCCAGGTGCTTTTAGTGTGAGATATTATAGTTTAGGCATTGTTTGATGGATTTGAGAATAGTTCTGGCTTCCAGTTATTTTCAAATAATTGTTAAAGGTGTTTATTAATATTTACACTATACAAGGGTGCTCTGCTGATGGATAGGCGTTAGTTCCAGGTGCCTTCTGTATAGGATATTATAGTTTTGATACTGCTTGATGTATTCGAGAATAGTTCTGGCTTCCAGGCATTTTCAAATAATTGATAAAAATGTTTATTAATAACCCAACTATACAAGTATGCTCTGCTAATGGATTAGCGTTAGTTCCAGGTGCTTTTAGTGTGAGATATTATAGTTTAGGCATTGTTCGATGGATTTGAGAATAGTTCTGGCTTCCAGCCACTTTCAAATAATTATTAAAAATGTTTATCAGCATCTCAACTATGCAAGTGTGCTCTGCTGATGAATAGGCGTGAGTTCTAGGTACTTTTTGTGTAGTATATTATAGCTTAGGTATTGTTTGATATATTTGAGAATAGTTCCGAATTCCAGCTATTGTCAAATAAATGTTAAAAATGTTTATTAATATCTCAACTATACAAGTGTGATCTGCTGAGGGATACTCATGAGTTCCAGGTCCTTTTTTGGAGGGATATTATAGTTTAGGCATTACTTGATGTATTTGAGAATAGTTCTGTCTTCCAGCTATTTTCAAATAATTGTTAAAAATGTTTATTATTATCTCAACTATACAAGTGTGCTCGGCTGATGGATAGGCGTTAGTTCCAGGTGCTTTATGTGTGAGATATTATAGTTTAGGTATTTTTTGATATATTTGAGAATAGTTCCGGCTTCCAGCTATTTTCAAGTAAATGTTAAAAATGTTTATAAATATCTTAACTATACAAGTGTGCTCTGCTGAGAGATAGGCATGAGTTCCAGGTGCATTTTGGGTGGGATATTATTGTTTTGGTATTGTTTGATGTATCTGAGAATAGTTCTGGCTTCCAACTATTTTCCAATACTTGTTAAAAATGTTTATAAATATCTAGACTATTCAAGTGTGCTCTGCTGAGAGATAGGCATGAGTTCCAGGTGCCTTTTTGGGTGGAATATTATAGTTTTGGTATTGTTTAATGTATTTGTGAATAGTTCTGGCTTCCAGCTATTTTGAAATCATTATTAAAAATGTTTATCAGAATCTCAACTGTACAAGGGTGCTCTGCTGAAGGATAGGCATGAGTTCCAGGTGCTTTTTGGGAATGATATTATTGTTTTGGTAATGTTTGATGTATTTGAGAATAGTTCTGGTTTCCAGCTATTTTGAAATAATTATTAAAAATGTTCATCAGTATCTCAACTATACAAGGGTGCTCTGCTGATGGATAGGCGTTAGTTCCAGGTGCTTTTAGTGTGAGATATTATAGTTTTGATATTGTTTGATATAATTGAGAATAGTTCTGTCTTCCAGCTATTTTCAAATAATTGTTAAAAATGTTTAAATATATCTAAACTATACAAGTGTGCTCTGCTGAGGGATGGGCATGAGTTCCAGGTGTTTTTGGGTGGGATATCATTGTTTTGGTATCGTTTGATGTATTTGAGAATAGTCCTGGCTTCCAGCTAATTTTGAAAAATTGTTAAAAATGTTTATTAATATCCCAACTACACAAGTATTCTCTGCTAATGTATTGGCGTTAGTTCCAGGTGCGTTTTGTGCGAGATATTACAGTTTTTGTATTGTTCTATATATTTAAGAATAGTTCTGCCTTCCAGCCATTTTCAAATAATTGTTAAAAATGTTTATTAATATCCCAACTATACAAGTATTCTCTGCTAATGTATAGGCGTTGGTTCCAGGTGCGTTTTGTATGAGATATTATAGTTTTTTTATTGTTTGATATATTTGAGAATAGTTCTGGCTTCCAGCTATTTTCAAATAATTGTTAAAAATGTTTATTAATATCTCAACTATACAAGTGTGCCCTGCTGATGGATAGGCGGTAGTGCCAGGTGCTTTATATGTGAGATATTATAGTATAGGCATTGCTTGAAGTATTTAAGAATAGTTCTGTCTTCCAGCTATTTTCAAATAATTGTTAAAAATGTTTATTAATATCTTAACTATACAAGTGTGCTCTGCTGATGGATAGGCGATAGTTTCAGGTGCTTTATGTGTGAGATATTATAGGTTAGGTATTTTTTGATATATTTGAGAATAGTTCCGGCTTCCAGCTATTTTCAAATAATTGTTAAAAATGTTTATAAATATCTCAACTATACAAGTGTGCTCTGCTGATGAATAGGCATGAGTTCTAGGTGCTTTTTGGGTGGGATATCATTGTTCTGGTATTGGTTGATGTATTTGAGAATAGTTCTGGTTTCCAGCTATTTTCAAATAATGATTAAAATTGTTTATTAATATTTCAACTATACAAGGGTGCTCTGCTGCTGGATAGGCATTAGTTCCAGGTACTTTCTGTGTAGGGTATTATAGTTTTGGTATTGTTTGATGTATTCGAGAATAGTTCTGGTTTCCAGGCATTTTCAAATAATTATTAAAAATGTTTATCAGTATTTCATCTATACAAGGATGCTCTGCTGATAGATAGGCGTTAGTTCCAGATGCTTTTAGTGTAAGATATTATAGTTTAGGCATTGTTTGATGGATTTGAGAATAGTTCTGGCTTCCAGCTATTTTCAAATGATTGTTAAAAATGTTTATAAATATCTCAACTATACAAGTGTGCTCTGCTGGGGGATTGGCACGAGTTCCGGGTGCTTTGCGGGTGGGATATCATTGTTTTGTTATGGTTTGATATACTTGAGAATAGTTCTGGCTTCCTGGTATTTTCAAATAATTATTTAAAATGTTTCTCAACATCTCAACTATACAAGTGTGCTCTGCTGATGAATAGGTGAGAGTTCTAGGCGCTTTTTGTGTGGGATATTATAGTTTGGGTTTTGTTTGTTTGTTGTATTTGAGAATAGTTCTGTTTGCCAGCTATTTTCAAATAATAGTTAAAAATGTTTATTGATATCTCAACTATTCAAGTGTGCTCTGCTGATGGATAGGCGATAGTTCCAGGTGCTTTTCTCGTGAGATATTATAGTTTAGGTATTGTTTGATGTATTTGAGAATAGTTCTGGCTTCGAGCTATTTTGACATAATTAATAAAAATGTTTATCAGTATCTCAACTATACAAGGGTGCTCTGCTGATGGATAGGCGTTAGTTCCAGGTGCTTTCAGTGTGAGATACTATAGTTTAGGCGTTGTTTGATGTATTCAGGAATAGTTTTGTCTTCCAGCCATTTTCAAATAATTGTTAAAAATGTTTATTAATATCTCAACTATACAAGTGTGCTCTGCTGAGGGATGGAAATGAGTTCCCGGTGCTTTTTGGGTGGGATATCATTGTTTCGGTATTGTTTGATGTATTTGAGAATAGTTCTGGATTCCAGGTATTTTCAAATAATTATTAAAAATGTATATCAACATCTCAACTATACAAGTGTGCTCTGCTGATGAATAGGCATGAGTTCTAGGTGCTTTTTGTGTGAGATATTATAGTTTTGGTATCGTTTGATATATTTGAGAATATTTCTGGCTTCCAGCTATTTTCAAATAATTGTTATAAATATGTATCAGAATCTCAACTATACAAGTGTGCTATGCTGAGGGATAGGCATGAGTTCCAGATGCTTTTTGTGGGGGATATTATTGTCTTGGTATTGTTTGATGTATATGAAAATAGTTCTGGCTTCCAGCGATTTTGAAATAATTATTAAAAATGTTTATCAGTATCTCAACTATACAAGGGTGATATGCTGATGGATCGGCGTTAGTCCCAGGTGCTTTTAGTGTGAGATATTATAGTTTAGGCATTGTTTGATGGATTTGAGAATGGTTCTGGCTTCTAGCTATCTTTAAATAATTGTTAAAATTGTTTATTAACATCTCAACTATACAAGGGTGCTCTGTTGATGGATAGGCGGTAGTTCCAGGTGCTTTCTGTGTAGGATATTATAGTTTTGGTACTGTTTGATGTATTCGAGAATAGTTCTGGCTTCCAGGCATTTTCAACCAATTGATAAATATGTTTATTAATATCCCAACTATACAAGTATGCTCTGCTAATGGATTAGCGTTAGTTCCAAGTGCTTTTCGTGTGAGATATTATAGGTTTGGTATTGTTTGATGTATTTGAAAATAGTTCTGGCTTCCAGCTATTTTTAAATAATTATTAAAAATGTTTATCATCATCTCAACTATACACGTGTGCTCTGCTGATGAATAGGCGTGAGTTCTAGGTACTTGTTGTGTGGGATATTATAGTTTAGGTATTGTTTGATATATCTGAGAATAGTTCTGGCTTCCAGCTATTTTGAAATAATTGTTAAAAATGTTTATAAATATTTCAACTATACAAGTGTGCTCTGCTGAGGGACGGGCATGAGTTCCAGGTGCTTTTTGGGTGGGATATTATTGCTTTGGCATTGTTTCATGTATTTGAGAACAGTTCCGGCTTCCGGATAATTTCAATTAATTGTTAAAAATGGTTATCAGCATCTCATTTATACAAGTGTGCTCTGCTGAGGGATAGGCATGAGTTCCAGTTGCTATTTGGGTGGGATATTATTGTTTTGGTATAGTTTGATGTATTCGAGAATAGTTCTGGCTCCCAGCTATTTTCGAATAATTATTAAAAATGTTTATCAACATCTCAATTATACAAGTGTGCTCTGCTGATGAATAGGCGTCTGTTCTAGGTGCTTTTTGTTTGGGATATTATAGTTTGGGTTTTGTTTGTTGTATTTGAGAATAGTTCTGTCTGCCAGCTATTTTAAAATAATAGTTAAAAATGTTTATTAATATCTCAACTATACAAGTGTGCTGTGCTGATGAATAGGCGATAGTTCGAGGTGCTTTTCGCGTGAGATATTATAGTCTAGATATTGTTTGATTTATTTGACAATAGTTCCGGGTTCCAGATATTTTCAAATAATTGTTAAATATGTTTATAAATATCTCAACTATACAAGTGTGCTCTGCTGAGGGATAGGCATAAGTTCCAGGTGCTTTTTGGGTGGGATATTATTGTTTGCTGTATTTGAGAATAGTTCTGGCTTCCAGCTATTTTGAAATAATTATAAAAAATGTTTATCAGTATCTCAACTGTACAAGGGTACTCTGCTGATGGATAGGCGTTAGTTCCAGGTGCTGTTAGTGTGAGATATTATAGTTTAGGCATTGTTTGATGTATTTAGAAATCGTTCTGTCTTCCAGCTATTTTCAAATAATTGTTAAAAATGTTTATTAATATCCTAACTATACAAGTGTGCTCTGCTGAAGGATAGGCATGAGTTCCAGGTGCTTTTTGTGTAGGGTATTATTGTTTTGGTATTGTTTTATGTATATGAAAATAGTTCTGGCTTCCAGCTATGTTGAAATAGTTATTAAAAATGTTTATCAGAATCTCAACTGTACAAGGGTGCTCTGCTGAAGGATAGGCATGAGTTCCAGGTGCTTTTTGGGAATGATATTATTGTTTTGGTAATGTTTGATGTATTTGAGAATAGTTCTGGTTTCCAGCTATTTTGAAATAATTATTAAAAATGTTCATCAGTATCTCAACTATACATGGGTGCTCTGGTGATGGATAGGCGTTAGTTCCAGGTGCTTTTAGTGTGAGATATTATAGGTTAGGCATTCTTTGATGGATTTGAGAATAGTTCTGTAATCCAGCTATTTTCAAATAATTGTTAAAAATGTTTATTAATATCTCAACTATACAAGGGTGCTCTGCTGATGGATAGGCGTTAGTTCCAGGTGCTTTTAGCGTGAGATATTGTAGTTTAGATATTGTTTGATGTAATTAAGAATAGTTCTGTCTTCCAGCTATTTTCAAATAATTGTTAAAAATGTTTATAAATATCTCAACTATACAAGTGTGCTCTGCTGAGGGATAGGCATGAGCCACGTGCTTTTTGGGTGGGATATTATTATTTTGGTATTGTTTGATCCAACCCAAACAAACCCAAACAAACCCAAACAAACTCACGCCTATCCTCCAGCAGAGCACACTTGCGTAGTTGAGTTGCTGATAAACATTTTTAATAATTATTTCAAAATAGCTGGAAGCCGAAACTATTCGCAAATACATCAAACAATACCAAAACAATAATATCCCACCCACGAAGCACCTGGAACTCATGTCTATCCCTCAGCAGAGCACACTTGTATAGTTGTGATATTGATAAACATTTTTATCAATTATTTGAAAATGCCTGGAAGCCAGAACTATTCTCGAATACATCAAACAGTATCAATACTATAATATCCTACACAGAAGGCACCTGGAACTAACGTCTATCCATCAGCAGAGCACCCTTGTAAAGTTGAGATATTAATAAACAGTTTTAACAATTATTTGAAAATAGCTGGAAGCCAGACCTATTCACAAATCCATCAAACAATGCCTAAATTATCATATCTAACACTAAACGCACCTGGAACTAACGCCTATCCATCAACAGAGCACCCTTGTATAGTTGAAATATTAATAAACAATTTTAACAATTATTTGAAAATAGCTAGAAGCCAGAACTATTCTCAAATATATCAAACAATGCCTAAACTATAATATCTCACACTAAAAGCACCTGGAACTAACGCCTATCCATCAGCAGAGCACCCTTGTATAGTTGAGATACTGATAAACATTTTTAATAATTATTTCAAAATAGCTGGAAGCCAGAACTATTCTCAAATACATCAAATAATACCTAAACTATAATATCCCATACAACAAGTACCTAGAACTCACGCCTATTCATTAGCAGAGCACACCTGTATAGTTGAGATGCTGATAAACATTTTTAATAATTATTTTAAAATAGCTGGAAGCCAGAACTATTCTCAAATACTTCAAACAATACAAAAACTATAATATCTCACATGAAAAGAACCTGGAACTAATGCTAATCCATTAGCAGAGCATACTTGTATAGTTGGGTTATTAATAAACATTTTTATCAATTATTTGAAAATGCCTGGAAGCCAGAACTATTCTCGAATGCATCAAACAGTATCAAAACTATAATATCATATACAGAAGGCACCTGGAACTAACGCCTATCCATCAGCAGAGCACCCTTGTATAGTTGAGGTATTAATAAACAATTTTAACAATTATTTGAAAATAGCTGCATGCCAGAACTATTCTCAAATCCATTAAACAATGTCTAAACTTTAATATCTAATACTAAAAGCACCTGGAACTAAGGCCTATCCATCAGCTTTATCCTATCCACCCTTGTATAGTTGAAATATTAATAAACAATTTTAACAATTATTTGAAAATAGCTAGAAGCCAGAACTAGTCTCACATCCATCAAACAATGCCTAAACTATAATATCTCACACTAAAAGCACCTGGAACTAACGCCTATCCATCAGCAGAGCACCCTTGTATAGTTGAAATACTGATAAACATTTTTAATAATTATTTGAAAATGCCTGGATGCCAGAACTATTCTCGAATACATCAAACAATACCAAAACTATAATATTCTACACAAACAGCACCTGGAACTAACGCCTATCCATCAGCAGAGCACCCTTGTATAGTTGAAATATTAATAAACAATTTTAACAATTATTTGAAAATAGCTGAAAGTCAGAACTATTATCAAATCCATCAAACAATGCCTAAACTATCATATCTGTCACTAACGGCACCTGGAACTAACGCCTATCCATCAGCAGAGCACCCTTGTATAGTTGAAATACGGATAAACATTTTTGATAATTAATTGAAAATGACTGGAAGCCAGAACTATTCTCGAATACATCAAACAATACCAAAACTATAATATCCTACACAGAAAGCACCTGGAACTAACGCCTATCCATCAGCAGAGCACCCTTGTATAGTTGAGATACTGATAAACATTTTTAATAATTATTTCAAAATAGCTTGAAGCCAGAACTATTCTCAAATACATCAAACAATACTAAAACAATAATATCCTTCCCAAAAAGGACCTGGAACTCATGCCTATCCCTCAGCAGAGCACACTTGTATAGTTGAGACATTAATAAACATTTTTAACAATTATTTGAAAATAGCTGGAAGACAGAACTATTCTTAAATATATCAAACAATGCCTAAACTATAATATCTCACACTAAAAGCACCTGGAACTAACGCCTATCCATCAGCAGAGCATACTTGTGTAGTTGAGATATTAATAAACATTTTTAACATTTATTTGAAAATAGCTGGAAGCCAGAACTATTCTCAGATATATCAAACAATACAAAAACTATAATATCTCATACAAAACGCACCTGGAACTAACGCCAATACATTAGCAGAGAATACTTGTATAGTTGGGACATTAATAAACATTTTTAACAATTATTTGAAAATGGCTGGAAGCCAGAACTATTCTCAAATATATCAAACAATACAAAAACTATAATATCTCACACAAAACGCACCTGGAACTAACGTCAATACATTAGCAGAGAATACTTGTATATTTGGGATATTAATAAACATTTTTAACAACTTTTTAAAAATAGCTGGAAGCCAAAACTGTTCTCAAATCTATCAAACAATACCAAAACTATAATATCTCATATAAATAGCACCTAAAACTCACGCCTATCCATCCGCATATTTCTATAGGAAGATACAAAAAAAAAAAAATTCCGTAACTTTTTTTTGCCAAAACCACCAGAACTATTGTTAAAAACTATCAGGAACCAGAGAACTCATCCGCATGTACAAAGAACTTCCGCTAATTTATGGTTTTCTGCAAAATGATCTGCTACGGGAAGTTAGCAGAGCATTTTTCAATCTCCTTTTTTTGGTCCACATCACCAGAACTATTGCTAAAAACCATCAAGAACTATAGAACTCAATTGCATGCCAAGAGAACTCTCACTGAATTTTGATCTGCTGGCAAATGCTCTGCTAACTTCACTGACACCAATGGCACAGAAGACCCCGTTTTTAGAGTCACAGTTGGCGATTACTGCCTAACGTGTTTTAAGCGAGGGTTAAAGGTAGAAATCGAACAACGCCTTCCCCTGTGTAACACCATCGAAGACGCCATTGAACACGCGATAAGAATTGAACGCGAGGTTAATGCACGGGAAGAATTACTAGCCTCTGCTAAAAAGGAAGAAACAGTTCCATCACAACCAGCTAAGTCATGTAATATTTGTAAAAAGAACAATCATTCAACTGAAGCTTGTCGATTCAAATCTCTTACATGTCAGATTTGTCAAAATCAATCCCATAGCGCCAACGAATGCCGAAGACTGCCAAACGAGCAAAGCTCTGTCTCATGTCAAATCTGTAAAAAACCTGGTCACACTCCAGATAGATGCTATAATAATCAAAATTCCCGTTTCATAAATTGTCAATTGTGCCAAAAACCAGGGCACACTGCTGAAAAATGCAATTTCCAAAATAAATTCACAACTTTCGCAGCCAATTGGCAACGCCAGTCGGACAGTCTTCAGTGTCAAATTTGCAAAAAAATTGGACATACTGCCAATAGGTGCTTCCAGGTAAAAACCGAAACGTCTAACTCCAACCCAAACTTCTGCCGGTATTGTAAAAGGGTAGGACACGTAATTGAAAATTGTCGTACTCGCGAATATTATAATTCACGAAATCAGCCGGGAAACGGCCCAAATCCCCCTCGGACGGACGCGCCGAGAGGGTCCGGGCTTCCAACGCGTCCGGTGACAACAGTCACGATGACTGCGCCGAACGAAGATATCCAACCTACACAATAAATTCAGAAAGATTTGATAAACTACCCTCGGTGTGTATCGGAGCACTACCGGAAGTGGGAAAAATATCGATACTATTAGACAGTGGCGCTATCCCAAATTTAATTAAAAAAAAGTATGTAAAGAATTTGGCTGGTATCGACGAACAAGATATCATTAGATTAAAGGGACTATCCGAGCCTCCGGTCTTTGGATTAGGAAGCGTAATGTTGCGAGTATTCGGATTCGAAGCCTTATTCCATATTATACCTGATGAGGTAGGAATCCCTCACCCCGGTTTATTAGGGACCCGTTACTTTTATCAAACAAAATCCAAAATAAATTTCGAGACAGAGTGTTTCGAATGTGGAAATAAGGTAGTGCCTTTCGAAAAAACGAACGAACCCGACGAGGTAATTGAAATCCCCGCGCGTTCGGAGGCGGCCTTCCATGTGAAAATCGAAAACCGCACGTTAAAGGAAGGTTATATCCCACCTTTAACCATCCATAAAGGTGTTTATGCTGGCGATTGCCTGGTAACGAATACTAACGGCAAGGCCCATTTAAAAATTTATAACACCACTAATGAGATCATAAGACTGGTCGTACCAGTCATAAAATTACAAGAATTCACCACTGTCGAAGATTCGATTGAAAACGCGGATTGCATGACGATCTCTAGTCCTCGTCCGATCCCTCGTGATCCTCCTATTCCAAACGCCGATTGCAAGACAATCGCGCAAATCCAGAGCCCAAAAGAGGCCAATTTGAAATTAAATAAAAATTCTCGTAGCGAGGAAAGGGCAAGAACTAGAATCAATGAAGTGTCGAAAATAAATCAATCAGAGACAAGTCCAAATTCTATTATCAATTCCAATTCGAGTCCTCGTGATCCTTCTATTTCAGTCGGAGATTGCAAGACAACTACGCTATTCCAGGGCCCAAAAATGGCCAATCTAAAAAATTCGACGGAAAAAGTCGAATCAAAACCCTGGCACAGCTCCGGTGAGGGCAATGATCAGGGGAAAATAAATAAAAATTCCAGTAGCGAGGAAACATCAAGAATAAAAAGGAAAATGAAAACAATCAAAAATCAAGGAAATATCCAAAATCAAAATCAAAAACAAAATCAAAATCAAAAACAATGTCCAAATCAAAATGAAAATGAAAATGAAAATTTGAATGTAAAAACAATTAAAAAAAAAAGCCTAAACTCCATTTCTATCCCCGAATCAACATCACACATAATTGAAGAAAATTCAGAACGTCCAGAAATCATTAAAAATCTCTTGCGTCTAGACCACCTGGGAGACGAAGAATTAAAACATGTGGAAGATATTATCGAAACTTATGCTGACCGGTTCCACATAAAAGACGAACCTCTGGGAGCTACCCATATACTCAAACACAAGATTCCGACAGTCGATGACCTTCCGATCAACACCAAGCAATATAGGTTTCCACAAGCCCTTAAAGGCGAAGTCCAGAATCAGGTAGACGAGCTGTTAAAATCCAACATCATAAATCACTCGGAATCCCCAAACAACAGTCCTGTTTGGATTGTACCAAAAAAACCGGACTCCAATGGCAACAAGCGTTGGAGGATGGTTATAGATTTTCGAGCCCTTAACGAAAAAACAATCGGCGATTCCTATCCGCTACCAAATATTACTGACATCTTGGATCAATTGGGAAATGCAGCTTATTTTTCCATATTCGACTTAGCATCTGGCTTCCACCAGATAGAAATGAACCCTGCAGATAAACCAAAGACAGCCTTCTCCACGCCATACGGGCATTATGAGTTCGCTCGAATGCCTTTTGGGCTTAAAAACGCTCCAGCAACCTTCCAGCGCTTAATGGACGTTATCCTTAGCGGACTCCAAGGAGTATCCCTATTTGTCTATCTTGATGACATCGTTGTTTACGCAAAAGACTTAAAGGAACACGGTGACAAAATCCACAATTTAATGGAACGATTACGAAACGCTAATCTCAAACTGCAGCCGGACAAATGCGAATTTCTTAGGCCGGAAGTAACTTACCTCGGCCACATAATTGGGAAAGATGGATTAAAGCCGGATCCTAACAAATTAGCAGCAGTAAAAGAATTCCCGCTTCCAAAGAACGTTAAAAGCATTCGCCAATTCTTAGGTTTGACGGGATATTACCGCAGATTCATTAAAGACTTCTCAAAAATCGCGAAGCCCTTAACTCATCTCTTAGAAGATAAAACTGACTTTGTATGGACAAACGAAACGCAAACAGACTTCGAAATTCTTAAAAATAAATTATGCGAAGCTCCTATCCTCCAATACCCCAATTTCGACAAACCATTTATCATCACTACTGATGCTTCCGGATACGCTTTAGGCGGAGTCCTATCACAAGGCGAAATCGGAAAAGATAAACCTATAGCATACACATCGCGAGTGTTACGCGGTGCAGCCCTTCGGTATGACACAGACGAGAAAGAAGCTATGGCAATCGTTCACAGCGTAAAAGCCTTCCGACCTTATATTTATGGCAGAAGGTTCACTCTCGTTACAGATCACAAGCCCTTAGTTTGGTTTAGGACCGCTAAAGACGCCAACGCACGTGTGCTCAAATGGCGACTCAAGCTTTCCGAGTACGATTATGAAGTCATCTATAAACCCGGTACACTTAATTCGAATGCCGATGCACTATCGCGAAACCCAATAGAGAAATTAGAAGACATAAAAACGATAATCAATAGTCAACAAACTCAAGCTGAAAGTTCAAAAGTCACGATACAAGATTCCCTATATGAAGTAGAAGAGATTGACAGTAATAATAAAAAACCTGAAAACCATACAACCTTCACGACTAAAGCCGAAATCCATCATATACCTTATGAAGAAGAAATTAACGTTGTTACTCGCTCGCAAGCAAAAAACGATATACCTCCGGAATTAGGGAAGTCAACGCAACAGGAAAATGAAACATCAAGCGAAGAAACCATGACCAGGGTCAATGCACCTAGCCCTAAACAGTCAGACTTGCGTCCCATACCTCGACACCAGGCCCGCCGCGCACGTAAACGCATAAACTACGAGGAGAGTAGTGACGAGGAAACAGAAGCCGAGGTTCTTAAGCCGGCACGCGCCAGAAGGCCCGTGAAGGCCATTGATCCGAAAACAGCCGAGGGCCCTAGCCAGCGCAAGGCACAGCCTTTTCCCTTTTCCCGAAAACACACTGACCCAAATTCTGATACCTCCACAGACTCAGATGCCAGTTCCAATAATCCATTGACCTCCGAAGACGAGGATCATCCTGCAAAGGACGCGACGACGTCCCAATTTAAAATCGCTAATTGTATTGAGACAAAAGAATTATTTCATTTCCGTAACGACAATGTTGTTTATTTTATCGATTCTCAAGGAAATCCTTGTGATCCTGGATCACAAAAATTGCAAGAATTAAATAAGCTACCTTCTTGGAAAAATCTGACAGAAGGTCAAGCCTACCGTATCAAAGTTGGAAAAAAATATCATTTTGCTCTAGTTATTAAAGGCGAGTATTCCAGATCATTATCTTTCATATCGGAAAACATTAAAGAAAGCGTAAAGGACTTAAAGAATCTTTGCGTAAACCTCAAAATTCAATCGCTTAGTATTTGCCACAGTAATCACATCGAGCACATGATATGGGCCGACGTCTTGAACGTCATAAAAGAATCATTCAAAGCCAGTGAAACAAAAATAATAATCTGCTTAGGAACACTCCACTATGTGCCACTTGAAAAACGAGACTCTATTTTTTATGAAATGCACAAATCCCCAATTGGAGGTCACAAAGGGGTTTCAAAAACATATAATAGAATTAAACGAGAATATTATTGGGAAGATCTAAAGTCCGATATCCAAAGAAGAGTTCAACAATGTCTCGAATGTCAACTAAAAAAATTAGTCCGGGTAAAAACGAAACAACCGATGATAATTACTGATACTCCAGGTACAGTCTTCGAAAAAATTTCAATGTATATAGTGGGCCCAATGCAACGAACCTCCTGTCAGAACGAATATATTCTCACAATTCAAGACCACTTATCAAAATACTGTGTCGCAATCCCGTTACCAAACGCTCTGGCGACAACCGTCGCTGACGCGTTCATAAAACGTTTCATATGTATTTTTGGTGCACCCAAGGCATTATTGACGGACTAGGGAAGTAACTTCCTTAGCAGTCTAATGAAAAGAATCGCCAAACGCTTTCGCATAAAGCGATACCGAACCACGGCATTTCATCCTCAATCCAATGGATCCCTTGAACGGTCTCATCACGTACTTGCTGAATTCTTGAAACAATATACTGATAAAGATAATGAATGGGACCAATGGTTGGAGTTAGCCATGCTTTCGTACAACACCAGTGTTCATGAAAGCACAAAACATACACCCTACGAAGTCGTCTTTGGGAAATTGGCAAGAGTTCCATCAAGTGAACCTCTTCGAGAGTCAGATCAATTACCCACCTACCGCGGATATCTAATCGAATTGATTACAAGAATAAACGGAATCAGAAACCTTGCTTACGAAAATTTAATCTCATGCAAACATCGTTCAAAAAAATATTATGATAAAAATGCCAATCCTAAAAATTTTAAAGTAGGAGACTATGTCTACCTCCAAAAAGGACCGAAACCAGGTAAACTCGGAGACCATTATACCGGACCACATAAGGTTCTAGAAAAACTGGACAAGGGTAACGTAAAAATCCAATATAATAACAAAACACGAATAGTGCATGAAAACAGGTTGCGATACTCACACATTAACATTGAAATCAAAAACAAAAAGAGGAACAAACCACCAAGAGTCGACGAATCCGATTTTAATCCTAATTAAATAAATAACCACAACAATTACACTTTTTTCAGATGGCTGTTATCCAACTATTCAGAAATATCAAGGGGTATAACTTTTATGAAATCTCAAAAAAACAACTTCGAAATTCCAAAAACAAATTCAAATTTCCAAAAACAACAACGCTCTCTATTAAGAATTATCTAACAGCAATTTAAAAGATATCCGCCCAATGTTAACACTACATTTATATTCGATGAGCGACACATCCAGAAACAAATTTAAACGCTATACTACGATATACTTATTCAATAATGTAACCGAGAATGTTAAATGTTTCAAAATAATTTACCTCCTGCGATACAACCACTAGACGAATTTACATATACTTTAATGAAAGCTCCACGCCATATGGCGGTACTAGTTAGCGAAGTATTACACGTTATCAAATGTATACCAATAGAAGTAAACCTGATCAGGTTAAAAGAATGTTAAAAGAAGGTTATAATAATGCTAAAACAATGTTAAAAGAATGTTAAAAGAAGGTTAAAATAATGCTAAAAGAAAGAATGTTATTATGATTAACCTGTCACTCGTGGGAACGAAAAGTATCTCCTTACTCCTCGAACTCATATATTACCAAAACAAGAACTCAACAACCTGTAATTTCTTCCCCCATATTACCTTTACGGAGACATCGGATACAAATTCATACCTGCTCCTGTCAAAGCCATACTACCACAAGCATGAAGCCGACGACGAAGTCTACTTGGCGATACACCGACCCAGAACTACCATGTGGAATCTATTCTGCAGAGGACATCGACAACGTACGAAAACACATCATGTTTCCTATAGAGCAGCCCACTGCCATAAACAATATGGCACGGGGCATCAGTGGTCAAAACACTGTCAACTAAGCGGACTCCATCTGGAATCGCAACTGGGAAAAATTCTTTGAATTCGGTACAGCAAACGCTGGTGTCACCCGAATGTTACCCATCGTTCGATCGAGTACACTTCTCACGGTGATCCATACGTACAGCCTATACACTGTCTACGGCTGTTCGGTCTACCTCATCGGTGCGGTACGAGACTCGGTTACGCACCTCCTGAAGCACCTGACTAAACGACCTAAGAGGAAAACGTCAACGGTGGAACTGGTCAAGAACTTCATAAGCTCGTGACAGCTCCTTCAGTCGAACCAAAGGATCTAGTCGAGGCCAACGCTGCACCACATGTACTCTACATTAACATCTCCGATCGTTCAAGGTACAATCAACCTCCTAAAACACGTTCCTTCCCTTTGAGTTCGCACGAGAAGACATTCGAGTATCAAAACGACCACTCTGATCATGCTAAATAACCTTTTTCTCGATCCTCATTATTATTTTCTTTTAACTTTGTCAAGTAAGATAACTTGAAATGAGTAAATAAGTATCTATTCGTAAAGAAAAAGAAAGAAGGAAACGCGTAAATATACATCTTACAGTGAAGAAAAAAACATATATACATCATTTAATAAGGAGCAACAAAAAATCTCGTAGGATAATATTTTTAAAAGGAATACACACGCTTTCTTATAAGGTGATAATGAAATTCATGCGTACCTCATAAGCGCAAGATAACTATAAGTCACACCGTCATTATAGATACCAATCCTCGAATATATTTAAGGAGTAAGGCCACTGTAACGGCCCAAAAAAACGGTTTTTTCACTAATTTTTTGCTCCCGAAATTGAAGGTATTTGAAAAAAAACTTTTAATGGTGTTATCGGGCATACATTAAACTTTATTATAAAATTTTTTTACAGTGAAAAAAAAACAAAATGGCGGTTCCACAGCTATCTTCCCGGGACATGTTTTGCTTCCAGGGCTCTGCGGCACGCAGCACCACTGGTGCACTTTTGAATCTAGAACAAAAAAAAACCATTAATCTAGAGGGCTATAGCTAGAGAATGTCGATCGGATTTTAAAAAGTATCAATTTTTGTGGATTTGGCGTGCGTTTGAAAAAAAAAATTGATTTTTAACGAAAAAAACGGCAAGTTTTTTGTTAATAAAAAATCAATAAATAAAGTTCTTGAAAATTCCGATCGACATTCTCAAGATAATGTAAATGTTCACATCTGGTTAAAATTTCAAGTAAAAAAAATGAAAATTGTTCGAGTTATGCTGCGTGCCATTTTGAAAACATGTCCCGGGAAGATAGCTGTGGAACCGCCATTTTGTTTTTTTTTTACTGTAAAAAAATTTTATAATAAAGTTTAATGTATGCCCGATAACACCATTAAAAGTTTTTTTTCAAATACCTTCAATTTCGGGAGCAAAAAATTAGTGAAAAAAACCTTTTTTTTTGGGCCGTTACAGTGGCCTTACTCCTTAAGTCAAATTGTAAGTCGACGAATGACAATATCGGTCCGCTCAAGCATGCTCCTGCAATTTCGATCACCACCCTCGATTACGGATCAAGCGAGACGCTCGATCTTAAAGGGGGGAGGTGTCACGTCGGGAGGCACATTGAACTCCGAGGTGACCAAGGTTTCCCACGGTTCCCTTCGAACTCACGTGCACCAAAATAAGCACGATAAGAATATTCTCATTCCTCGACATATTTCCAAAGGCACTCTATAGTTAAGATACCGCTCATTAATAGAACCTGAGCGTCGCGCACTCTCTCCATGCGGCCTCCCCTTTTCTGTCTATTCGACGGCCGTGTCGGACACTGGGCGCGACTTCTCAGAAAAGCCATAAAACAAAAACACGTAACGCGCCTTTAGGGCAACGTCAGTCAGGCCCAGGAAGGTTTCCATCAATCCGATCGTAAAATTAAGAAGTACCAAAAAGGGATATGCATATGGAAGGATCACGTAGCGCCTAACCGCTACGCTTTCCCCGATAGAAATCCGGTCACAAAAATGGATTCGTATGACCTCTGCATAAGAACCCATCAATGCGTCCCCACGTTCTCTCTAATTGCATACAACCAACGTACAAATGAATCTCAGTAAGGCCCCGGAAAACTCCCAGCGGCCCGATCGTAAAATTAAGCAGCACAGGAAAAGAATTCGTATGCGGAGAATGCAGATGCGCCCTCCTCCACAAAAACCTTCCACCACATACAGGTTCATGCGTTCGTTACGTATGATACTTCTATTTCCAAATTAAAAGAGGTCAATGCTCTATCTCTCCCACTCTATGAATTCGGGAGACCAAGAAATCACATATAAAGGGAGCAACCCAGCAGTTTTTTAGTTAGAGAGTAGTAGTCGCGACAGTAGTCGGTAGTAATCTTCAGTCTGCAGTAGTCTTAAGTCTATCAGTCCACGACGGTCTCCTTATTTTCTATCTACGTTCAAAGTCCTTAATCGAATTAGTCGCGTTCATACCGTCGAACCTAGAAAAGAATCAGTATACCCGAAAATTGTACGCGTGCCACCGATACCATCTGCAACCGCATCTGGCCCATTAGCGAAGGCCCTACATTTTACGACCGACACCCGCTACCTGAACGACAGGGTCGACACCGAACGAAATCATCAATGTAAGCGAATCACATTTTTACACTCTTTGTACTCGAGCGTTAATAGAATTAGCCAAACTGGCCGATTTAAATAAATCAACTGTTAATTAGAAACGAGTCATTTCCAAACAATCGGATTATTTCCATAAATTCCTTAAAAATCCTTCCTTCCTCCAGCACATCCTCTTTTTATCCTCATCCCGTGCTATTGCGCTAGGCGTAGGCAAGAAAGAAGGAACCACACTTTATATGCCCACGTCCCCTCCGGACGTGACAATAGCCAGTCATCGAGTTCGCCCCCCAGTCGTGGAACTAGTCTTATTTCGCCGCGAAATGCCGAAGAAAAACATTTCACGACGAAATGTACGCGACTGGGATTCGAACACGGGACCTCCCGGACCGCTGGTTTAGGGCTGGATTAGCCCTATACAACTTCGAAAAAGGACTTCGAAGGGAATACCAAGTCATCGGAAAGGCTCGAAGATTCAAGGATCTCGGATCAGCCCGTAAAGGAGCAATGGAAGAGGAAAAATCGCTACAAGGAGGCGAATCCATAAACAGGCAGACTTATCTGGAAAAACGAACGCCGGTAACGTGCAATAAATGTCACAAAATGAGACACTTAGCAAAGGATTGCCGATCCAACACATCGTCTTACGGAAGATATAGCCTACCAGCTCCATCGAAAAGCGTGCATCAAATAAGCATCACTTGCAATTATTGCAAGAAACCGGGACACGTGTACAATGATTGCCGAAAAAGGAATTGGCAACAAGGATAAGGAAACAGATATCGACAGACACCGGGAACCGGCTATCGTCAAAATCATCAAATGAATTATCAGCAGGGCAAAGGAACCAGCTACTACAACAAGAATCGTAGTAGTTGGTTCGGTAGTAGAGATTTGGGCCCAAATCAGTATCATTGGAACGCAAATAAAAATAAGCCAAAAGAAGACAGACCGAAGGAAGAAAATCGCAACGACAGCGAAAAGAAAAAGAACAATTGGGTCATTTTCGCTCGATATGGTAACGGCAACGAACGAAGACAAAAAACGCAACATCAGTGAAATAATCGAAGGATCGGATACAGGTCCGTCCAAAAGAAAAAATACAAAGAAGTAAAAAAATCGTACTGGATAACGACGATCAATTCTGGAGGAGCCACTAGCGACTTCCACATCGCGTCTCCCCAGGCCAAAGATAAAATTCTTACGTTGAAAGGAGAAACCGGAGCCTAATGTAGTCTCACAAAAAAGAGTGTATTGAAAAAGGACACAGAAATAATAGAAGAAACGATAAAACTCAAAGGAATTGGAGGAAAAAAATTCTACGCACTGTGTAAAATTATGGTTGTGCTCGAAACACCCGCAGTAAACGTAGAACACGGATTCTACGTAATAGATGACGCAGGACCACTGGAAGTAGACGGAATAATGGGTCATCGTTCGAAGAACATAAAAGGCTGACAGAAGTATTTGATCGACTGAGAGAAGCCCAATTAGAGGTTCAACCTAGGAAATGTCAATTTCTGCCAAAAGAACTCTTGTACTTGGGACACAATATTACCGAAGTAGGAGTAAAACCCGAAACGGAAAAAATAGAGGCTGTACAACGATTTCCAGCCCCAAAAAACGTAAAAGAGGTTCAATCATTTCTGGGACTAGCCGAATGTTACCGAAAATTCATACAAGATTTTTCAAAACTCTCAAAGCCGTTATCAGAACTGATCAAGAAAGAAAACAAATTCATTTGGGACGAAAACTGCGAAAAAGCTTTCCAAAAATTGATGGAAACCCTCAGCATCGCACCGATCCTGCAGTATTAGAATTTCGAAAAACCCTTCGTGGTGATAACTGATGCCTCTGACAAGGCAATCGGCGCAATTTTTTCGCAAGGGAAGAACGGAGAAGATCTACCCATCTGTTACGCGAGTCGTACTCTGAACAAGGCAGAAATGAACTATTCAACAACGAAGAAGGAAATGCTAGCAATAATTTGGGCAGTAGCGCAATTCCGACCATACATTTATGGAACAAAATTCACCATCGTAACGGATCATGGGCCCCTCACTTGGCTTTTCAACGTAAAAGATCCAGGATCACGACTGATGCACTGGAGAATAACGATAGAGGAGTTCAACTATACCATCGAGTATAAGGTTGGCGAGAAGAAAACGAATGCGGATGCTTCAAGCCGTATGTATGTATTTATGCTGACGCGGTAAGAACTCGAGGCGGTGGTACGTCACTAGGACGCTGAGAAACGAGGTAGAGAAAGGCCGCGGCAGGCCCCCCGCTCCGCGCCAACGCCGCCAGCATCAGCAGACCCGAGCCATGATGGCCGTGGTCAGCTGGTCCCGCGAGCACGTGGCCGGCCAAAAAAAAACAATGCAGCCCGCTAGAGAGGAACGCCCGCGCAAGGCGACAGAGGCCCGCGCGAGGGAGAGCGTACCGCCACTCCCACCAAACGAGGCGGACCGGGCAGCAGGCCCGAGCGGAAAAGAGAAGGAAATAGAAAAAGACTCGAGTGCAAGTGAGACAACAAGCGACAGCGAGACAGAGACGGAAATACGAAATCGAGAGTGCCCGAGTGAGGAGGAGCAAGGTACGATTCTGCAAGAATACCTCGAAACCCCTCTTGGAGGACACCCAGGCAAAAAAGGATGAAACAACGAAAAAAGATAAAGTACTGCTGGCCGGGAGTGAATAACGAAATAAAAAAATACGTAAAATCATGCGACAAATATCGGAAAAATAAAATCACGCGACGCAAGCATGCTCCCATGACTATTACCGACACACCCAAGACATCATTCGACAAATGTGCAGTCGATATAGTAGGTCCCTTCCCCGAGACCGAAGCCGGGAACAAATACATCCTGACTTTTCAAGACGCATTGTCCAAGTATAGCGCAGCTATACCGCTAAAAACTCAAGAAGCCAAGGAAGCAGCCAAAGGATTTGCACCTCAAATTGTTTGCAAGTACGGCACTCCAAAAGAATTATTATCAGACCAAGGAACGAATTTTCTGAGCGAAACTTTCAAGATGCGCCAAATATTCCGAATAAAAAAGATGCAAACGACGGCATATCATCCCTAATCAAACGGAGCATTGGAGCGTTCACACCGAACTCTCGCAGAATACCTGAAATGTTTGATAAAGAGAATCAAACGCATTAGGTTGAGTGGTTGCCATTCGCAATGTTCATCTACAATACCACTCCGCACACAGCAACGGGTTTCACTTCGTACGAGTTGGTGTCTGGAAAGGTAGCCGATTTACCGACGGCGCTTAAAGAAACACCACGAAAGACGTCCTCACGCGACGATTATGTCTCCGAGTTACGTTAACGGCTTCGAGCCACCTGGCACAATGCGAAAGAACGATTGGAAAAAGGAAAAGAAAGGGTAAGGGAGGGGCATTATATTACCGCTGGTACGGTGGAGTACCGCCCCGGCGACCGAGTCCTCCTCCACGACACTACCATACGCCGAGGCCGATCAGCGAAGCTTTCCCCCAAGTGGACAGGGCCTTACAAAGTACAGAGCAAAGACTCCAAAGTGAACTACACTATCGGCCGTGGACGTAAGGCAGTCGGGGTACATGTAGACCGGATTAATCCCTACGTTACCCATTGACCGGTGGAGTAGGAGGGACTACTCGCCCGGCCCACGGAGGCCCGCGAGCGGCCCACGAGGCTTACAATTAGATCGACGCCTCGCCGTCTCGTGCCGTTGCCAAGCAACGGCCGAGCGGCCATCGTCACGCGATGGATTTGCGTACGGGTGGTGAGCTGCCACCCGTAAAACAAAAAAAAATAACAAAAAAATAAAATGAAATCATAAAATAAAAGGAAATGAAATACAGTGATAGAAATAAAAGAATAAATAAATAAACTAATATAAAATGAAATGAAAAATAAAGTAAATAAGACAAAATAAAATAACGTTCAAATGAATGAAAGAATTTACAAATAAAATAAGCGAATGGAATTGCCGAAAAAAGAAAATAAAAAAGGTAAATAAACTAAAGATAGCGAGTCTAAAATAAAAATGAAAAAAATGAATAAGTAATATGCATATAAATTTTTCGCGTAAGTACAACAAGAAATGATTAATAAAAAGAAAAATAATAATCAAATTAAGAATCTACAATTACGAAAAAAGGGAAATTTATAAATATGCATTTTCCAAAATTATAATTCCATAATAATACGCATGATAGTCAAATAAAGAGAGGATAATGAAAGGAAAAACAAATATAAACCAAATTTTTCGTGTATGGTTACATTCCAAGTTAAAAAAGAAGAGAGAGAGATTAGAGAGAGAAGAAATTGCAATGTAAGCAAAAAAACAAGTATTCGAACTGGCAAGAATAAAAAAGGAAGAACATTATTGCACGAACAAATCGGAAAACAAGCAAAAAAAATATTGAAAATGAAATGGCAAACCCCTTTTCCAGGTTATTAATCTCAAGAGTTAGGATGACAGAAGGGACTACCGAAAGAAAGAAAAATACAGAATCCCACGCAATTTTCCGCAACCCCAGGAATTTATTACGAGGAAATCGGAAAACTGCTCACGATTCAGGAAATGTGGAAACTGGTAATCCGTATGGATCTTCTGCCAATAGCAAATGGAGAAAAGAGTATTAAGGAAAGGCTGGAAAAACTATTAGATCTACGTCAAACGATGTCAGAGGACAAGCTATGTGCTCTCGTGACGAGTTCCCTCGAAACAATGAAAGGAAAAATAAATTCCGAAATGCGGTCCATTAACGATATAACTGGCACAAAGGGTAGACTAAATAAAAGAGGATTAATAGACGGATTAGGATCCATTATAAAATCGATAACAGGTAACTTAGATGCAAACGACCCTGCGAACATCGAACGGCAAATCACAGCGATAACGAAAAAACAAGAAGCAACAGAAGATGCGTGAAAAGAAAGTTTGCAAATCCAGCAAATTACACTGGAAATGTTCAATCGCACAACGAATCGCCGCGCGGCAAACGAAGAAACACTAGGCCGCTAAATAAACAATTTGCACCATGGAATGAAAAATATCGCAAAAGATATTTTAACACGCCAACAATTGGCCAACAGTCCTTATTAAACCATATACGTCAACTATCTAACTTTTTAGTAGGCTGCCCAAAGGAATCGTTAATCCTACAATATTGCCGCCTAGACAACTCTTCGCGTATCTAATAGAAACATTACCAAATCTACCAAAAGAACTGAATTTTTCGACAAAAATATGTCCAGAAATAATTAACGAATTACTGGAAATTCCCGAATTAGGTGCATATAGTATTCAAAATATCCTCACCGGTGTGATAAAAATTCCATAAATCAACAACAACGAGTTCAATGTGAATAAAGTCTATATTCTACCCATAAGAGTAGAAAAAGACACGTTTCGGTTCATAGAAACGACCGTTAAAAATCTTATAAATGATCGAGAGCGTCGAAAATATCTGTGATTCTCAGAAAATGAATTATCCAAATGTAAACGACAAAATTATCAATATTACTGTCATCCGAAAAACGCGAGACAAATTATACGATCAGGAGCGCCATGCGAACTATCGATATTTTTTAGAACAGACCCCGAAAAATCGAATTGTACACACCGTTTAGTTAAATTAGAAAATTCTTTGGTGATTGCTCTGGAACAAGAAGGGCAATGGAAATATGTAGCCCCAGAGACAGTAGCTCTCACGATAAACTGTAAACACTCTGCGACAACTCATGCAACAATTACTGGAACAGGATTATTGGCTTTGGATTGGAAATGTTTCATCACCTCCATAGATTTTAAGATTTAAAATTTGAAGGAAACTGTACACGAAAAATTCCTGCTATTTTTACCGCTATTCAATCTATACTTTCTCACTACAGAAAACGAAATACCTCAACCCTTAATATTGGAAAATATTCCTCATACGATAATTAATGATCCATACGAAGTTAACAAAATTGGCGAACGACGACCTTGCTGATGTAGCTCCGGCCAGATATGCAGTGGCAGACTACAGGGGGAGGGGGCGGTCCGCCCAGGTCTCTGGTCCTGGGGGGCCTCCAAATCTCAAGAAGTCATTTTTAGTCGAATTCCAACTAAGGTCGAAATATTGGGTTGGTACAAAAATCTTGCAACACTTTTTTTTCAATTAAAACATTTTTCCTAATAACGAAGTTCGAGAACATTCGAGAATAGGAAATACAAGAATGGTCCAGAACCTTCCATGCCGCAGGATATATAAGCGAGTCAGTTGTTCCGTGGAGTCAGTATGAGCAAAGATGGATCAACGTGCACTGCGAGCAATCGCATATTACGAATTCTTGCAAGGACATTCTGCAAGAGCCGCAGCCCGTAATATGTGCAGTGCATTCAAGGCTAATGTAGTTACTTATTCAACGGTCTCCCGTTGGTATCAGCGTTTTTATTCTGGCGATACATATTTTGAAGAAAAACCTAAGTCCGGCAGGGAATCGATTGTGGACGATGAAGAACTGCGAGCACTTATAAAGGCAAAGCGTAATATGTCGTCACGAGAATTAGCCAACAAAGTCAACTGCAGTCATCCCACGATCCTTCGACATTTACAAGAGATGGGATATAGGAAAGTTGTTTCGTCTTGGATACCGCACCATCTCAGCGAATCAAACAAAGCAACACGCATGTCCATATGTCTTTCACTCCTGCATCGTTTGCAAAGAAAGGATTTTCTTCAAGAAATAGTCACTGGGGATGAAAGCTGAGGGTTGTATGTTAATCACACGCGCAAGCGTCAGTGGCTACCGAAAGGGGAAAAAACAGAACTGACCCCTAAACGGCCCCGTGAAATGAAGAAAATTTTACTCTGTTGTTGGCGGGATTATGAGGGCATGCTCTATTACGAATTTCTGCCAACCAACACCACAATACAGGCAGAGATTTATTCTGCACAATTGCAAAAGGTAGCTAAAATTATGAAACAGAAAAGGCGTAAACGTCTTCAAGTTCGACTTCTCCATGACAATGTTCGACCCCACGTCGCTAAGATGACACAAGAAACTATTTCGCAGCTAAGATGGAAAGTTCTACGACACCCACCGTATTCACCAGTCTTAGCACCTAACGACTATCACCTGTTTCGAGCTTTGAAGAACTATTTACGGGATACAAATTTTTGATAAGCTGTCGGATCTCAAAAATACATTGGACGACTTTCTTAATTCACGATCAAAAGAATTCTGGTCTGCGGGCGTGCAAAGTCTACCAGAGCGTTGGGCAAGAGTTGTAGATGCAGAGGGAGCCTACATTACTGAATAATCGTTTATGGTTAAAATAAAACATTTTTCTTTTTTACTCGTGCTGTGTGTTGCAAGATTTTTGTACCAACTCAATATGTTCCGTAAGGGGCAGTTTGGGGTTGGAGGCCCCGTACGTATGCAAAATATAAACATAGATAGGTAGGTACTAATTTACCTGTTATCATATCACGATAGTAATTGTCAATATAACATAAAGCTTTACCTACTTATAACCAGCGCCATAAAAATGGTGCGCCCCGCGCGGTGGGCCCCGCTCACTCTATGGTGACTTTGGCGCGAAACATACAGGGTGTCCAATAGGAAGTTGATGAAACTAATCGATTGTCATTTTAAAACACGTGCACAGAATCAGAAAAGCCAAATTGCTTTAAATAGAGGAAACTCTGCAGTTTTAAACGCACATAAATAAAACCCAGTTAAATATTTTTTTGTCAATTTATTACATCTCATAAAAATAACGAAAAAGTACAGTGATTAATGATAGATATTTTCGAAGTGCGAACCGTTAGATTGTGCATAAAAATCAATTCTCTTTTGAAAACCGTGAAAAACAGTGTCCAACATATCGTTCGTAATGCCGCGAACCACTTCCTCGATGGCCGCGATCAGTTCTTCTACTGGGCTGGGGTTTTTAGCGTAACAATGATCTTTAATGTAACCCCACAACAAAAAATCACAATGGTTCAAGTCCGGTGAGTACGGAGTCTAGTCCGCCTTGAGCACATTATGGGTGCCCCAGACCGGTTATTCGAGTCCCATATACGCGATAAATAGCTTCAAACACCTCATAAGTCCGGTGCGGCGTCGCTCCATTTTGCATGAAGTAAACATTTTTAACCAGTCCCCTCTTTTTTGCATAAGGAAAGAATTTCGTTTTCAAAAGCTGTTTGTAACTCTTTCCTGTTGCCGTAGATTCCAAGAATTGCAAATAAATTCCTTTTGCTGAAATCGCTGCCCATGCCGTTACTTTATGTGGATGAAGGGACTTCGCTAGCGATATGTTGGGATTTACCGTTCCCCAAAACCGGTAATTTTGCTTGTTTACGTACCCATTCATCCAAAAATGTGCTTCATCGGAATAAATAATCAATTTCTCATTAAGTTCTTCGGCTTCGAACATTCCCGTAATAGTGTTACAAAATTCGATGCGTTTCGTCATGGCATGTTCAGTTAACAATTGATGAGTGCTTATTTTATACGGATGAAACTTTAAAACATATTTTAAAATGTTGTCTAATGATGATTTGATTATTTTTAATGCTTGAGCAGCTTTCCGAATCGAATCATTTGGATTTTGTTTAAAATAATTCTCAACTTCGTTGATCTTCTCTGGTGTAGTCACCGTAACAGATGGACCTGGCAACTCGTGTCTACGGTCCTGGAGTGTACCATACTTCACGAAGTTATCGATTATCCTATAAAAATTAACGTAAAATTACTTCAATGCAGTTTAATTGAATTGAAACACAAGTTGTGTGATAGATGAATATGAATAAATATTAAATTCTTACCTTTTCAGAGTGTTTTTGCTGGCAACTCGATGAGTTCCATGCCTAGTACGAAACCCTCTATACGCATCACTATAAATTTTTCCCCTCGAGAAGAAGCACTCGATAAGATATACATTTTTTTCCGTGGCGAGCTCACACATTTTGACGCGCGCGTACTTGCTTCAACCACGGCTGGAATAAAACTGCGGGGCCTCAGGTATGCGCCTTAGAAAAAGGGACCCCTATTGAATTCATGGAGGGAAGAGACACCTATTTATTTTTACCAACTTCCTATTGGACACCCCGTAAATACTAGATCCGAACAATAGCGAAATTTCGTTAAAAAAAATTACATCCATCCGTACTAAAGAAATTACATCCATACACCGAAAAAAAATCATTGATCCAATATCATTGGTGTTATTGAATAAAATTTAGTTGATTCAATTGTAAAATTGTTGGTGTAAAAAATTGGATTTATTAGTTCAAACAAAACGCTATTGACTTCAATAACATGATAAAATTGATTTTTTTTCATTCAAAAGATATATTGTAAGCCGAGAACAATATATTATTGAAACTATTTAAAAAATTATCGCGAACAAATCATATAGTTTTGAATGCAATTTCTGCAACGAACGAAAAAAGCGTTTCAATTCATAAAATGAATATTGTTGATTTGAGTACACGAGAAAAATTGAATTTCGCTCGTTTGATTCAAATAAAATGACAGTAGAGGGGCTATGCCGATTCTTACTCCAGTGGTGGCATCTCAGGGGGGAGTGGAGGAGTCCAGGGGGGAGGGTCCACGGGCGGTGTACAGGGGGGGGTTCAGAGGGCGGGGTTTCCGGGGGGTCCAGCGTGGTGAAGCCAAGTGCGGGGGTACGGCGGAGGGGGTCATCGGGCGCGTGTGAGGGTGGGCGTTTAGGGGGGAGGGGCGTCCATGGCGGGGGGTCCGAGACGTGTTTATGGGGAGGGGTCAGAGGGAGGAGTGCCATGGGGGGGGGGGGTCCAGAGCGGGGAAGCCAAGTGCGGCGGAGGGGGGTCGTCGGGCGCGTGTGACATCACAGAGGGGGCCTCCTTGGGGGGGGGGGGGGGGGGGCATGTGGTCCGTGGAGTGTCTGGCAGGGAAGCCGCCGTCGATAAGAGTTGTGTGTGTGTGAAGAGCGGCCTTTCAAAGCCCAATATTTATGACATGTAGCTGGTTCCATTCTGAAAGACAATGTCAATTGCATCCACCCCGTCTCAAAGATCGCCGACAGACAGGTCCTGACAGGTTTCTTGGAAAAGCGTGTATGACAACCATATATGGGTCGGAAAATTTTCGGTAATATGAAAACGCTAGGCGCCACATGAACGGCGGCGCCTTTCAAAGCCCATTATTTATGACATGCAGCTGGTTCCATTCCGAAAGACAATGTCAATTGCATCCGCCCCATCTCAAAGCTCGCCAACAGACAGGTCCTGACAGGTTCCTCGGAAAAAATTATAATCTGTAGGGATCAAAGGGACCGCGGATGGACCACTTGAGCGCAGCTCTTGAAAAGTCGAGGTCTCCATTCCGAAAGATAATGTCAAGATGGTTGCATGCGAGCCCACCCACCACGAATCTCGCCAACACTTTAGACAGGTCTCGACAAGTCAGGATTTCTCGGAAAAACTATAAACTTTAGGGATCAAAGGCGGTGACCGCCGATGCACCACTTGAGCTGCAGGATCCATCAAATCTTTCGACCCGATGCATCCCGACTTCCTGTTTTTTTGTCTCATGTTCTTCGAGCGATCTACGCGTTATCGGGAAACTCCGTTTTCCTGAGAGAGAGGGCCAATTTTCCCCCCGAAGAGCCTTTTTAATGATCCGCTCCACTCAAATCTGGCCGCACTTTGCATGAAGCAGTCAGTCTGTTAACATCGTGGAAGTTTTTTCATACTCGTCAACATGGAGCAAATATTGCCGTGCTTTTACGCTCAATCGAAGATTTTGCCGCGTGGGAGCAACGATGCGTCGAGTTCATCGAAGGGCTGGAAACGCAAAGCCGGATTAAGCGCCTGCGATTATTAATCGGACATCGACAGTCACTAATAGCCCAAATAGCGCGTCTGGAAGGATTGAGGAATTGTGTGCGGAGTCGTTTCATACACACGGGCGCAGGACACGGCGATCATGAATTAATCCGGCGGGAGATTGAAACATCCTTCGAGAGTCGGATACTGACCGGTTCCATCATCAATCGCAGCCACATTGAGCCGAGACACTTGCTAAATGATGCTCGCGTCCTAGTGCTTCAACATGTACAAAATATTATCGGCAAGCACAAAAGCCGCTGTGGTTAACATCAAATCGGGCGGCAATGCATGTTTCGCATGGGCAGTTGTCGCTGCTCTATACCCAGCTGACCAAAACAGTGACCGTCCATCTTCTTACCCGCATTATTCGACAGTACTGAATCTCCAGGATATCGAATTCCCGGTGACGATACATCGAATAAAAAAATTTGAACTTCAAAACAATGTGTCGATCAACGTGATATCACCACCATCAAAAAGGACATTGTTCCGATTCGAATCACTCAAGACAAAAAGGAAAAGCACATCAATTTGCTGTACCTGCAAGATACCGAGGACAGCAATGTGGGGCACTTCGTATGGATCAAGAACCTGTCGAGACTCGTGACGAAGCAACTGAGCAAAAACGGGCATCAAAAATATATCTGTGATCGGTATGCAGTTAACATAATATATATATATACACTAAGCGCAACAATTAAGGGATCACTATTTTTTCGACGAAAAATAGCCCTTTTTCAAACCGCTGTAACTCGGTGAAAAATGGTCGGAGGAAAAATGAAAAAAAAAAAGCATTTTGTAGTGTAAACTTTCGACTTTGATAATCTGATTATAAATATTTTTTTTCGTTTCGTTTAAATAAAGAAATTCGTTGTTAAACAAAACAAAACATAAAATCAAAAAATTTGCTCGAGTTTGACAAGGTACACGGGGAACAGAAATTTTTTTTTGGAAAATCTGTTTCGACCATTCGAAAGCTTGTATCTTTCCCAACAATTTGTTTTTTTTCAATTTCTGTGCGATTTTTTTAGCCAAGTTATCGCAGCTTTACGAAAAAATGCATTTTGCAACTTTGACCGGTCATAACTCTGGTCCAAATCATCGCACAGCATCCAAACCGGCATCGTTGGAAAGCTTGGATTTTCCCCTACAAAACTGTTTATTTTTCGTATTTTTCAGAAGCCGTTTTCAATATTGTAAAATTGATTGTTTAAAAGTGTGTAAAATGCCAATTTTTACACTTTTTTGTTTGTCATGTTATAACATTACCACAAATGCAGAGGCGCCAAAGGTTTTTGCGTTTTTTTTTAGTTCAGGGTATGTAGAAATACTCCACCAAATAGCAGATCGCTGCCTTTATTCTTTATTCGGGTTGCAACCCGGTTCTTTTGGAGAAAATCGAGATCCGTCAATTTTCACGAAAATCGAGGTTTCTCAGGTATCAGCGCGGGGTGAAATTTCTCGAAAAAAAAAAATCAGAAAATTACGAAATTTGGTATTCAAGGATTTTCGAGGTTGCTGATTGCGAATCTGGGATAAAAAATGGAAAAATTCAAAATGGCGGATCCAAAATGGCGGATCAAATGCAAAAATTCTTGCAATCGGGCGAAACTCGATGTTTGGGGGTTTTCGAGGTCATTCATTACGGATCTGAGGTTTAAATTGAGGATCGCAAATTCGAATTGAATCAAACTTTGCATTTCGGTTCGCCATATTGGACCCGTCGTTTTTTTTTATTTCTTCGACCTGAGATTCGTAATTAACGATCCCTCAAAACCCGCAGATTACCGAGTTCCATGCGATTCAGATCCATCAGAAAAATTGTAAAAGTACCGCCGGCATTCGCGTTATCCAAAGCGTACCACGAGGAGGTTGCACGGTCGGATTTACGCTTCGGGGGGGGGGGGGGGGGGCATTGGAGAGATAAGAACTCTGATCCGGTCAGTTCGAAGTGAGTTTTTATCTCTGAAGTGAGTTCTTATCTCTGCAATGCCTTTTTAGGGATGGGGAGAAGAGAATATGCACTCATAACATTAAAAAATAAGGAATACAGAGATCAGGACCCCGCGGTTCGTCAATTCCGCAGCATTTAATGACTCCAAACCCTCTCTGTAGGACGGAGAAATATTGCAGAGATCAGGACCCCGCGGTTCGTCAATTCCGCAGCATTTAATGACTCCAAACCCTCTCTGCAATAGGGGGTGAAAAGTGAGGGAGGTAGGACCGCACTAGTAGCGTGCGTTGCCACGTCGGTTGCGGATCACTGCCAACAATCGATCACGCATATTTATGCACCTTCGGATTGCTGCCTGTGGAATTCGGCGCCAAGTATGAATGAGCGCACTCATGACTTAACTCATTCGTATTGGCGACATTTGGATAATTCCGCCGCAAAGAGCGCCCAACCATATCCCAAACATGCTCTATTGGGTTCAAGTCGGGGCTGTTCGCCGGATGGTTGAGAGTAACAATCCGATTCTGCTCCATAAATGCACGTGTAAATGCCGCTGTGTGACAACGTGCATTATCTTGCATTAGGAGGAAGCGACCTCCGATCCGCTGCCGAAATGGCACAACATATGGTCTCACGACCTCGTCAACGTATCGTCTTGAATTTAATCCCGGTGCTGGTATGATAACCAACTCAGTTCGCGTATAACGAGTGATCCCCGCCCATACCATTATGGAACCACCGTTAAACATTCGAACAGAGCGCGAACATTGTGGGGCAAAACGTTCGCCACTTCGACGCCAAACTCGTATCCGACCATCATTGCCATAGAGCATGAATCTCGACTCGTCGGTAAATAACACCCGACCCCATTGACTCGAATTCCAATGTACGTGAGCACGAGCGTAATTTAGTCGAGCCCGTTGATGGTCGCGAGTTAAAAATGGAACGCGATTTGTCCGGTAGGAACGTACGTCAGATTCGCGCAAACGATTCCTCACCGTCGATCGTGAGATGGGCCTTTGAACTACTTGACTCACGATTTGCGGTGTTGTTATGAAATGATTGTGGCGTGTACTCTGTACAATCCGCCGATCTTCGCGCGCACTCGTTACTCGCCTCCGTCCTTGCCCCCGTCGTCGCCGATATCGGCCAGTTTGCCGATGTCGAGTACTTACACGGCTGACAACGGATTGGCCTTGCCCCAAAACAATTAAAACTCTACTGATCTCAACTTCCGAAAGCTGTCTTCGCACCATGATAAAAATTCAGCCATCCGCGGAACAAACACAAAATTGAGAATAATTGTAAGGTTTGTTACGCAGAAGACTGGAAAGAATGAGTGGAGAAAAGATCAAAACGAACAAATATTGTGTGAAACGCACGCAAATGAAGTAGCTGACAAAACAAAAATATTGTAGGTACCTTTGCAATAACGTATGTGTACGTCTTTTGTACGACCTCTGCTTTCTTCACACTTGAAGACTAGTTGTTGTCAATCAATGTTTGTGTCAATGAGAGTAACGAGACAAATTTCATAGTTATTCCCCAAAGTACGGGGAAAAAACTCAAGTTCAAAATAAAAAACAAAATTAACAGATCACATATGGCGAACCGAAATGCAGAAAATAAATGAAATCGCATGGAACTCGGTAATCTGCGGGTTTTGAGGGATCGTTAATTACGAATCTCAGGTCGAAGAAATAAAAAAAAAACGACGGGTCCAATATGGCGAACCGAAATGCAAAGTTTGATTCAATTCGAATTTGCCATCCTCAATTTAAACCTCAGATCCGTAATGAATGACCTCGAAAACCCCCAAACATCGAGTTTCGGCCGATTGCAAGAATTTTTGCATTTGATCCGCCATTTTGAATTTTTCCATTTTTTATCCCAGATTCGCAATCGGCAACCTCGAAAACCGTTGAATACCAAATTTCGTAATTTTCTGATTTTTTTTTTTCGAGAAATTTCACTCTGCCCAATCTGTACCTGAGAAATCTCGATTTTCGTGAAAATTGACGGATCTCGATTTTCTCCAAAAGAACGGGGTTGCAACCCGAATAAAGAATAAAGGCAGCGATCTGCTATTTGGTGGAGTATTTCTACATACCCTGAACTAAAAAAAAACGCAAAAACCTTTGGTGCCTCTGCATTTGTTGTAATGTTATAACATGATAAACAAAAAAGTGTAAAAATGGGCATTTTACACACTTTTAAACAATCAGTTTTACAATGTTGAAAACGGCTTCTGAAAAATACGAATAATAAACAGTTTTGTAGGGGGAAATCCACGCTTTCTAACGATGCCAGTTTGGATGCTGTGCGATGATTTGGACCAGAGTTATGACCGGTCAAAGTTGAAAAATGCATTTTTTCGTAAAGCTGCGATAACTTGGCTAAAAAAAATCGCACAGAAATTGAAAAAAAAACCAAATTGTTGGGAAAGATACAAGCTTTCGAATGGTCGAAACAGATTTTCGAAAAAAAAATTTCTGTTCCCCGTGTACCTTGTCAAACTGGAGCGAATTTTTTGATTTTATGTTTTGTTTTGTTTAATAACGGATTTCTTTATTTAAACGAAACGAAAAAAATTATTTATAATCAGATTATCAAAGTCGAAGGTTTACACTACAAAATGCTTTCTTTGCATTTTTTCTCCGACCATTTTTCACCGAGTTACAGCGGTTTGAAAAAGGGCTATTTTTCGTCGAAAAAATAGGGATCCCTTAATTGTTGCGCTTAGTGTATATATATATATGTGTGTGTGTGTGTGTGTGTGTGTGTGTGTGTGTGTGTGTGTGTGTGTGTGTGTGTGTGTGTGTGTGTGTGTGTGTGTGTGTGCGTGCGTGCGTGCGTGCGTGCGTGCGTGCGTGCGTGCGTGCGTGCGTGCGTGCGTGCGTGCGGGCGTGCGTGCGTGCGTGTGTGTGTGTGTGTGTGTGTGTGTGTGTGTGTGTGTGTGTGTGTGTGTGTGTATATATATATATATATGTGTATGTAATCATATATACTAGACGAATTAAACAAAACAATCTTGTTTCCTTTTGCAGGTGTTTGCACTACTTCGGATCAGAGGAAAAATTGCAATCACACGAGGTCGATTGTGGAGCAATAAATGACTGTGCGATCCGACTACCAAACGACACCAACAAGTGGCTCCAGTTCAGCAACTTTAGCCGGAAAGAGCGACATTCCTTCATCGTGTATGCTGATTTGGAGTGTGTTCTGGCAAAGACCGATGGGGAGAACATATATATATATATATATATATATATATATATATATATATATATATATACATATATATATATATATATATATATATGTATGTAATCATATATACTAGACGAATTAAACAAAACAATCTTGTTTCCTTTTGCAGGTGTTTGCACTACTTCGGATCAGAGGAAAAATTGCAATCACACGAGGTCGATTGTGGAGCAATAAATGACTGTGCGATCCGACTACCAAACGATACCAACAAGTGGCTCCAGTTCAGCAACTTTAGCCGGAAAGAGCGACATTCCTTCATCGTGTATGCTGATTTGGAGTGTGTTCTGGCAAAGACCGATGGGGAGAACCTAGCGAAAGATATGTATCAACACCATGAAGTATTTAGTATCGGATACTATGTGTGTTGTTCGTATAACGACTCACTATCTTCGTATCACTCACGCCGCAGTGCTGATTGCGTATCGTGGTTTGTGGAAGAACTAAAAAATCTAGCACTGCGGATAAAATAAACTTTCTGTGATAATGTACCAATGGTGCATTTAACACCGAGTGAGTGGGCTAGTTTTCGAGCAGCGACTCAATGTCACATATGTGGGAAACCATTTGCGCAAGAAGATGTACGCGTTCGAGATCATTGCCATCTGACTGGGCGGTATAGAGGCCCCGCCCATTCCAACTGCAACCTAAATTAAAAGCAGTCATTTTTCATTCCAGTAGTTTTCCATAATTTATCCGGTTACGATGCACATTTTATAATCAAGAAAGTAGCCACAGCCTTCGAAGGAAGAACCGATGTGCTTCCAATCACAAAGGAGAAATACATCTCATTCACAAAGCATGTTGAAATTGAAGATGATTCAAAACACAAGATCCAATTGCGCTTTATCGACTCATACAAATTCCTCAACACGAGTCTCGACAAATTAACCTCATTCTTGACCGAGGACAAACTAAACATTTTACGCACACAATTTTCAACTCTCTCGACAGACGATTTCAATTTGCTGACGCGGAAAGGGGTCTTCCCTTATGAATATATCGATGACGTGACGAAGCTAGACGACACTTGCCTACCACCACGCGACGCATTTTACAGTTCCCTGACAGATGCTACAGTATGTGAGAGCGAGTACGCACATGTTGAGAACGTTTGGAAGCGGTTCTCCATTCGAACGCTGGGTGACTATAGCGATTTGTATCTGAAGACAGATGTCTTGTTATTAGCCGATATTTTCGAAAACTTTCGTAACACATGCGTTGAGAGCTATGGCCTAGATCCCGCGTATTACTACACATTGCCGGGGTATACCTGGGATGTAATGTGAAAACACTCGAATATCAAGTTTGAATTACTAACTGACATCGACATGGTTTTATTCGTTGAGCGGGGTATACGCGGTGGTCGGAGTCAATGCTCGAACCGGTATGCACGTGCCAATAACAAGTACATGGAGCCGTTTGATCCATCGAAAGCATCATCATACTTGATGTATTTTGATGTCAATAATTTGTATGGATGGGCAATGTGCCAACCCTTGCCATATACAGATCTTCGATGGGTCAACGACGTGTCCAATTTTGATCCATCATGCATCGCGCTAAACTCACCTATAGGCTACATCCTTGAAGTCGACTTGGAATACCCCAATCTCTACATGATGCGCACAAAGACCTACCGTTTTGTCCAATACATGAAAAACCGCCGGGTAGGCGGGAAGAAAAGCTGTTAGCAACCGTCTGCGATAAAAAACGCTACATCATACACTACCGGAATTTACAACAGTGCTTACGCCATGGGCTTCGCGTCACGAAAATCCATAGAGTCCTACAGTTTACACAATCCAATTTTGGCAAAACGATGGAGAATGTGCGCAATCATGTAGATGTAAAGCTTTTGACAAAATGGGAGGGCAGGTATAGCGCGGAGGCAATGATTGCGAAGCCAAACTTCCACAGCCGAAGCGTTTTTTCCGAAAACCTCGTTGCCGTAGAATTGCGCAATCTCGAGGTGAAGTTCAACAAGCCGATATATGTGGGTATGTGCATACTCGACATATCCAAAACGTGCTTGTATGGATTTCATCACGAGTATATGGTACCATTGTATCGGAATAAATGTAAAGTGATGTATACCGATACAGATAGTCTCATATATGCCATTGAGAGCGAAGATAGTGCGACATTGAAAAATTTGATACGAGCGACTATTCAGCGGACAATAGGTATGATATGCCGCTTGTCAACAAGAAGGTACCCGGTCTCATGAAAGACGAATGCAATGGTGCAATTATGACCGAGTTCATTGGACTTCGATCGAAAATGTATGCGACACGTGTCGAGGGTAAGAAGGACACGAAAAAAGTTAAAGGTGTCAAGAGCAGTGTTGTGGCTAGGACAATCACGTTTGACGATTATGCCCAATGCTTGAAGGAAAACATTGAAATGATGCGTAGTCAAACGTGTATTCGATCAAAGTTGCACAAGGTCTACACCATTCGTGAGACAAAAATCGCTCTAAGTCCTCATGATGATAAGCGGTATATCATACCTGGGACCGCTGATACCCTACCATGGGGGCATTACAGAATACCATCGTGAAAAGTTTTGTAATTTTTTTTTCCACAACCTTGATGGGAAATTGTGTATATTTTTGTGAATATCGATGTATAAAACTCGTGAAAATTATGTATATATTTTGTTCACTCGATGTTAAAATTATGTTTGTTGTATATATTGTGCAAGAATGGATTTATTATTTTCCGTAAATAAAGAAGCGGACTTTTTATAATCACATGTGTTTATTCACTCTATCCATCTCCTCACGTTTAACGAAAAAGGGCGACGGCGAGAAGGGGGGAAGCAAGCCTGCTGTGGAGTCGGAGGGATGCGGGGACGACCAGCAGGTCAAGAGTCATAAACATACATATTTTTCCATTTTCTTTATTATCGACTACAAATCGAATTTGCTTATCCAACTATAGTGGCTATTGTCGAAACCTAACCACTTTACAAACATTCGATTACCGCGCTTCTTCAATACCGCTTCAATGAGATAGATATCGGGGTGCTTGACCCTGAGAAGCTCTTGTTCGTAGAAACCACCGGCGATCGTTTCATCTTTATGGTCCTTCAAGTGGTACGTGACGGGATGAGTTTTTTTTACACGATAGATTGTAAATATTTCCGTTGTCCAGTTTGGGGTGTAACCTTTTTCGAAAACAGTCTTACATTTGCTGATTCTCACTTTATCACCAACGGCGAATTTCGGCGTTCTTTTCATTGGAGGTTTATTGAAAATCTGCTGCATTTGCTTCTCATTTTCCGCGTTGACATTTCTCGGCTTTATCTTAATGGTGCGGTGTACAGAATCGTTGTACTCGGCAATTAGATTATCGAGAATATCGATCCACTTATAATTACCACGAGGACTAAATTGCATCCACATCTTGTTCTTCAATGTACGATTGAAACGCTCGCAAATGGATGATGACTTCAAGTTGCTAAATGTTGAATACATGTGAATATTGTACTTCTTCATGATGGTCTTGGAGTCACAATTGTAGAATTCTTTTCCCCGATCAACGTGTAATCTCTGCGGTATGCGTCCCTTAACGAGTATCGACTCTATTGCAGCGGCTGCATCTTTACCACTTTTACTCAGCATTGGCACGGCCCAGGCGAACTTTGAGAAGGTATCGATGACGGTGAGAAGAAATTTGTGTTCGGAGTTGTGACGCGCGTATGATGAAATATCGACGAGATCGGCTTGGCAGGTCCCGTCCAAGCCTCGGATGTCCACATGTCGACGCGGATAGTTTCGTCGAGCAGGCTTACGTAGCTCCACCACGAGAGCGCCCCTTTTTTCGCTCATTTTCCAGTCCACTCAGTCGTGCGTCCAATTCAGCAATGACGTTTGAATTACGAATCGCCAAATCTTGTAGAGTTTTGACATCGGCCTCGAGTGTCCTCGCAATGTCTCGTATCGTGGCTTCAAGTCCACTAACCAACAACTGACTACTCTCATTCATTTCCTTGCGTATGTTCTTAATGATAGTTCGGGATTTCTTTTTAACGCACTTAGAGTGATAGCGTCATCTTCTCCTTCCGGATTTGCAATATTTCACAATCGTTTCTGTCTCAAGTCATAATGACCATCTGCGGTAATTCTAAAGCCAATCCCCGGTCGACCTAGAGGACCTTGCTTACTGTGGAATACACTCCTACTTCAATGACGTCCAAACACGTCGACACTCGTGGTGAGAATGCGTAAATTGTCCGCCGTCGAGTTAATATATGATATCAGCTTCACGCAATTCCTCGATAATCGATATAATTTTATTCGCACGTGATGAATTTCCGGCTACTTGGGATGCTTGGGATGCCCTGTCCCGCATGATGATCGACTATATTTGCGATATATGTGTCAAATTTGTGGCTGGTGTTACGTCGTATAGCCTCACTAGGCTTGTACAATTTTTTGTGCGCATTCGTCGAGATTACAATCTTTTCCTAGTTTTTCAAATCATCCGGTGTGAGAGTTTCAACATTAGGCACTTTTTTAAACAACAGCTCCGTTAATCCAACAGTTTTTGCATAACTCGCATCTCCCACACGAATATGTTGAGAGCCGAAAATTATCGGAGAATTGCCAATCATTAACTTGTTGTTTGCGAGATTTCGTACACCGTATAATACATCCAAGCTTGCCTTTCTATTTGTATGTAATAGCAGGAGATATTCACTGATTAATTCATAAACATTTTGCGAGTCGTCATCCTCGTATATCAATTTAAACGAATCTTGTGTTTCACTCTTCAAGGAATCATGTGCCTTATTTTGATGTTTCACACTATTTAACGCATCTCCTTTTTCAACATTATAATCCACTTTTTCATCCTTAATTTCCTCCTTCACCACCACCTCACCGTTTTTCTACGACACCAATTTCTCCAATGGCTCCATTATAGGCTTAAACACATCCCGCATTCTCTGCTGATCGCTATCTTTCCCAAGTTTCATCATTCGATGCTTTCGTCTGATTGCATCGCTCGCCTTGGCAATTTCATGCAATACATCCTTCTCACGCAACAATTGTTCGCTCTTCTTGTTGTCACTACCCTGGCATGCTCAATACTGTCTCTCCAACCACCAGCGATGAGTCATTTATCAATGGTGAGAAAATAATCAAAACCTTTTCTATATCGACCTTCGTTAATATCGCTATCCTTGTCAATCGTGATAAATGCATACTTGTCAGAATTCCAGCATTTTACGCACATGTTTTTAAAGCATGTATAAGTCATATCCGTATTAACATCGTCATTGTAGACGTGTTTGAGATTCATATCATCCTGCTTGAAAAGCACCACGAAATTTGCATTATCTCTCACGAGATGTTTGGGGATACGAATGTACGTCTGACAAAGATAAAAACTGTCAACAATCTCGTGTCGTCCCATGGAAAAGAAGGCCCGAACATTATCCTGCTTTTCGCATGCTATGTCATCAAAGATGAATATAGAGTTGAATCGTGCATCACTTCGTGCTATCACTTTTTCATGTGCCTCGAATGGATGATATTCAACTCCACTCACAGGTTCGAGTAGGTGTTCGAGCAACTTATACTTTGGCTGCTTGAGCGATTTGGAATACAAGTAAATGTTCTCAAATCTCAAACCATTCGGACGGATGATGAGAGTGAGCAAAGCGTTGGTTTTCCCACAATTCAATGGACCGCAAAACAGTGCACGTATGCTATCCGGCAATAAATTCCCATGACGTTTCTTTTTCCCCCCACGGTCATCGATAAACTCGTCGAAATTTATCACGGGAAGTCCGCCTCCGATAGTTTGCTTCCTGGACGTCATCTCACACACGACTAACGGCGAAATTATATAAATAGGCTTCTTATAGGGATTATCCATCAGTCGCGTATTGTCTCTAGACATGATTGTGCATGGAAAGAGTGGTAAAGGTTTGGTCAACCGCCTAATCAAAAACTCCCCGTTGAACTACATTTGCCTGGGTATCAGTATTGTGGACCAGGCACAAAGTTGGCCAAGCGCCTTGCTCGTGGTGATCCGGGCATTAATCCATTGGATGCGGCTTGCAAACAGCACAATATTGCATATTCGAAAAACCCGGACAATCTTGAGGCGAGACATGTCGTGGATAAAGTATTGGCTGAACATGCTAGGCAACGTGTTAGCGCGAGAGACGCTGGTATCGGTGAAAAAGCCAGTGCTTGGGGTGTGGCAAATATTATGAAGACAAAGAGAAAATTTGGATTGGGAATGATGGGTAGCGAGGGTGGCGTTTGCTTGAAAAAGATAATTCACGCTGCAAAGAAAACAATGATTCAGAGTAATGATCCGCATAAGATTATCAAATCAGCTCTAAAAGGTGCTCGTGCAGCGGTAAAGTTGCAAGGTGGTAAAGTACGCACACCTCGGGTTCTACCTGTACCCCCTAAAATTGGTGGTTTATTGCCCTTCCTCGTGCCCATTTTTGCGGGTCTTAGCACTGCGGGTGCTTTGTCGGGTGGTGCGGCTAGTATAGTTAAAGCTGTAAATGCTGCTCAAGCAGCTAAGCGTGAATTGGATGAAAGTAAGCGTCATAATCGAACAATTGAAGCGATTGCATTAGGTCGGGGTCTACATCTGAAACCGTGTAAGCAGGGATTGGACCTCCATATCAAGCCAAAAAACTAGAAGTAACGCTACCACACCGACCCCTCGCCGACTGCGACCTACTCAACTACGCAAAAATCCTAAAGATTCCACATTTTCGTGGAGTTTACATGCGCGATACATTGCCAGCGAGTGGACCCCTCAAATGTGAAGCAGCAATTGTAAATTTGGATGAAAATATCGGTCCTGGCACGCATTGGGTCGCTTACAAAAAGACCGGATCGAAAGTCATGTACTTTGATAGTTTCGGCAATCTTCCACCACCATCCGAGCTTATGAGATATTTCCGTGTCGGTAGCGTTCATTATAATTATACTAGATATCAGGAATATGATACGATTGAATGTGGACATTTGTGTCTCAAGTTTCTTTGTCGGCAGCTGCAGCACAAAGACAAATATACATTATATATGGGGGGGGGGGGGAATGACAGGGGGAATTCAGTTGCCAATTTACCAGCATCATGGATGAAAGTTTAACAGTGACCATATCTGGCTCATCGTCTATCCTCGAGGTGCAATACTTTCCCCCCATCGAACTCTTGTCATACAAAAATTATACTCTCGGCCTTGTGGAATTGTTAACCTTCAATTCTATTCCCAATATCGACGTTGACCACGATAAACTTTACGTCGGAGATGAGGTGTTGACGATACCTACGGGCAGTTATGAAATAGAGGATATTGAGACGTTTTTACAAGCAGAGCTCTCGCGTAAAAACATCAGCATCAGCATTAAACCGAACAATAACACGCTACGCAGTGAGATCGAGTGTGATCATGATGTAAATTTTGAGCCAAAAGATTCTATTGCGCATCTACTAGGCTTCACCGCACGCAAATTGGAAGCCAATAAAAGACACGAATCTGATCGTCCAGTAGCAATTCTCAAAATGAACGCCCTACGCGTTGAGTGTAACATTACAGCTGGTGCCTATATTAACAGACAAAAAGTACACACAATTCACGAATTTTTTCCATCTGTGCCACCGGGTTATAAGATCATTGAAGTTCCCTCCCACGTAATTTATCTGCCAATCACGAGCCGAACGATTGACACGATACAGCTTCGCATAGTGGATCAAGACGGTGATTTAGTAAATTTCCGCGGTGAAGTAATCACCATACGCCTGCATATAAAGTCGTGATGGGCATTGTTTTCAACAGATCTTCCAATAACAAAAAACGGCCATGGATAGAAAAAGTGAGTCGTCGACCAGCGTCCAAAGTGCTAACACCTCAAAACATGCTACTCTTGAAGAATTTGGGTCTCAAAGTGCGTCGCGAAAGCGTGTAAAAAATTATTTAGTCTGTGCTCTGTGCATCTGTTGTGTGCAATGGAAGAAGAAACTGTAAAGATTCAGGCGCCCGTGGTCTTTGATGAATCCGTCGTCCATTGTGAGATTCACACTCATCAGCCATATGCATCTTCAACCTTCAATAACAGCGATGAAGTCCGTATTGCCATCGAACATCAAGACCTCTCCATCCTGCCGAGCAAGAGTTCCCTACACATATGTGGAAAATTATCAAAACGTGACGGGGCGCCAACCACTGCTACAAGTCTCGTCAACAATGTCATTTGTCATTTGTTTGAGGAAGTGCGATATGAGTTGAATGCCATAGAAATCGATCGTAATAAGAATGTCGGTAGTACGAGTGTAATTAAGGGATATTCATCTCTCTCACCGGCCAAAATTTCTATGCTCGAGGACACTGGATGGCTTGATGTCGAAGAGACCAAGCAGATCGTAGATGTATCGGGAAACTTTGATGTCTGTATACCGCTCAGCATGCTCCTCGCATTTGCCGAAGATTATCGGAAAATTGTTGTAAATGCCAAGCACGAGTTGATTCTCACGAGATCAAAGACCGACGACAATGCCATTGTACAAACAGCGCCCGAAGACTACAATCTCGCATTGCATAAAATAGAATGGCTCGTGCCGTATGTGACAGTCTCGGATCAGCGAAGAATTCAACTGTTAAAGTTTCTCGCCAAAGCCGCACCAATCTTCATGAGTTTTCAAACATGGGAACTGTATGAATATCCATTGCTGCCTGCCACCTCCAAGCACGTGTGGTCTGTGAAAACTTCGAATCAGCTAGAGAAGCCACGATATGTCATACTCGCGCCGCAGACGGGGCGAAAAAATAAGAAAGCACAAAATGCCAGCCACTTTGATCATTGTAACCTGAACGACGTCAAGCTATACCTCAACTCGCAATGTTATCCATATGGAAATTTGAATTTGAACATTTATCAAAATCAATCTGCTCTTCTCTATGAGATGTATGCGAATTTTCAACCGACCTATTACAACAGAGAGGCTGACCCATGGCTGAGCAGGGTGGAATTTTTAGAAAAATTCCACCCTTCGTTGTCACTGACTGCTCAAAACAAAACGATTCGCTCAAGTCCGGCCCTGTTGACGTGCGCCTTGAGTTTGAATAAAAAAACAATATTCCACCGCAAACTTCAGCGTACTGCATGATCCTCCATGATCGTAATGTCGAGTACAATCCGATCAGTGGTGGAGTAAAAAAATTGGTATAAAATCATGCCGATGATTCGCGTCCACTTCAGTCAGCAAAGAGCTTATCGTCGATGTGCAGGGCTTCAAGAGACCCGTCAATGAATTTGTCCTAAAGGAGATGCCCATCGTCAAACTTCATGAGAAGAACGCTGAACCGCTGACATTCTTCTTCGATGCACCATTCGCCTGGGACTCTTTACTGGCCAAGTACAAAATGACAAATAAGTGGCTGGAACGTAACTATCAAGGAATACGATGGGATCACAGCGGCATACCATATGAAGCAGCTAGAACGACAATTCGAGGAATCTTGGAAGGAGCTCCTACGATTTATGCCAAGGGATTCGAGAAGTGCTCATGGCTATGGAGATTCACGGATTAAGCAATAAAAGTCATCGATTTGGAGACTCTGGACTGTCCATCGCTGCAGAAGTTGCCGAAAATCGCAAACGTTAAATGTCCCCATCATTCCTTCAATAAAAAACACAATTGCGCCAAAGCGAATGTAAAGTCGTTGAAAAGCTAGCTCTCTGTGTACGAAGCGTGAGCGAGGGATTGTCTTAAAATGAATAAAAGTATTTTGAACAATTATCGTTCTCCATTTATTTCCTATATCTACGGCGAATACAGGTTGACAGCAATTTTTTTAAAATTATATTCGATAAAAAGTTTTTTTGTACATTTTTACATAGCACTATGCGTTGAAAACTCTACGATGATGACTGTGATGCAAACAGTCCTTGCACTCTACGATGGTGATGATGCTGGCTGCTGTTGAACTCGTTGTTTCCACCGGGCCTTCACGAGCGTTCTTTTCCACCATACTCAGCCTCGATGGAACTCGACGCTGTTGTATTTTCCACCAATGTACTTCATGTAGAGTCGACCATTGCGCGCTAGTTGCAGCATACTCTCGAACATTGTCGGATCTTGGTCGAAGGCCTTCACAAGTCACGCCGGTAAGAAGACAGAGAACTCATCCGCGATGTCCGCGATGTAGCGTTTCCCAAATTTGGTTTGTACGGCCCTTATGTCGGATATTAGTCGTTCCGACTTAACGGGGAGTTCTGACAGCTTCTTCGTTGGGAGGAATTTTGCCATCCGGCCGACTTTGTTGATACTCGAGAGATCCATTTTCCCCGCACTTTGAAAGTTCTTTTTAGATGTTGATGGTGCAGTGGAATCGTGCAGTCTAAGCCTGGTCCACGGAATTATAAACTCCCTCGTAAGCCTTCCACTCAAATTTTCACCCCCCTTTCCAATCATGAAAAACAGGCTTGAACACGTTCGAAGAACCGTGAGAATTCCCCCCTAAGAGTGCAGCTGCGCTCAAGTGGTCCATCCGCGGTCCCTTTGATCCCTGAAGATTATAGTTTTCCCAAAAAACCTGTCAGGACCTGTCTGTCGGCGAGCTTTGAGACGGGGCGGATGCAATTAACATTGTCTTTCGGAATGGAACCAGCTGCATATCATAAATAATGGGCTTTGAAAGGCGCCGCCGTTCATGTGGCGCCTAGCGTTTTCATATTACCGAAAATTTTCCGACCCATATATGGTTGTCACACACGCTTTTCCAAGAAACCTGTCAGGACCTGTCTGTCGGCGAGCTTTGAGATGGGGTGGATGCAATTGAGATTGTCTTTCGGAATGGAACCAGCTACATGTCATAAATATTGGGCTTTGAAAGGCCGCCCTTCACACACAGACAATACTTATCGACGGCGGCTTCCCTGCCAGACGCTCCACGGACCACATGGCCCCCCAAAGATGCCCCCTCTGTGATGTCACACGCGCCCGACGACCCCCCTCCACCGCACTTGAATTCGCCGCGCTGGACCCCATGGACACTCCGCCCTCTGAACCCCTCCCCTCATAAACACCCCCTTGACCGCCGCCATGGACCCCCCCCTAAACGCTCACCCTCACACGCGCCCGATGACCCCCCTCCACCGTACCCCGCACTTGGCTTCCCCACGCTGGACCCCCCCCCGGAAACCCCGCCCTCAGAACCCCCCCATGAACACCTCCTGGACCCACGCCATGGACCCCCCCCTAAACCCCCGTCCTCACACGCGCCCGATGACCCCCCTCCACCGTACCCCCGCACTTGGCTTCCCGACGATGGATCCCCCCGGAAACCCCGCTCTCTGACCCCCCCCCCCGGGCACCGCCCGCGGACCCTCCCCCTGGACACCCCCCTGGACCCCCGCTCCCCCCTGAGATGCCATCACTTGAGTTAGAATCGGCATAGCCCCTCTACTAATGTCTATTGATTAAGTATGTTATTTTACTGTTTTCGCCATATCCGATATTTATTTTTAAGTACATTATTCGTTAAAATATTAATATTTTATTTCGATTAAAAAATATTAAGCTAATGTGTGAATTGGTTAAAAAGTTATGCGAAAGTAAAATTTGTTTCTTGCACATTTGGTTAAAAAAATTCAGCCAAATCACGGCCGAGCGCCACCGAAATTATAGGTGTGAGGAAACGCGGAGTGCTCGGAGTAACCGCTAGAAGCCACACGCGAGCTTGTTTCTCCTAAGCGTAGCGCGAACCGAAAATCTACTTACACGCTGGAGAAACTCTATAGAGTATCACTTCTTGGCTTGTGGCTAAGATTAAAGTGTAGTATCTGTTTTAATCAGTTGAATATCTGATATTCTCTCCATGGATATTCCATTGTATATCTGATATTCTCTCCACTATTATCTTGGAAGTTCATTCTAATGCTCACTTTTCATTTAAGATTTAAAACAAACGGAAAAACTTACGTCCCATGGCATATTCGTTTTGATGTAGTAAAGAAATAATGGATTCTATTGATTATATCTTTGTACGAAATAAAAAATGTTTGTAGCAACCGCTTAATTAATTCATCCAATACATCTACGGATTGTGTATAGAATGATTTCAATAGAATATCGTTTTATTTGAAGGATAATGTAGATGCTTAGGGAACAGAAGAGCTTTTTCAAATAAAATAATATGTTATATAAATCAATCTCATTGTTCAATATTTTATAGTATTGTAACAATCTTATATATCGGTGGCACTCCGCAGCAGCACATTTATTTGGATCTATCGATATATTTTTTTTATTCAATTGGCTTTTTTTCTCCGCGTACGTACTAAAGAATAACAACAGGGGAAATCAACCAATCTGAACATTACTGTTGTAAAATTACGTTATAAGTTGTAACTTGTTAGAAGCCAAAATAAAGATAGTAGTCGCCGCTGTAGCCAACTTGTTTTTTTATACCCACACTTAGAAAAAAAAACAATTGAATCAAAGTAATATATTGGTTTCTAAAAAAAGATATAAACACTTTTTTCGTCCGTTGCAGAAGTTGCATTCAAAACTACATAATTCGTTCGCGATAATTTTTTAGAGAGGTTCAATGATATATTGTTCTCGGCTAACAATGTATCTTTTGAATGAAAAAAAAACGTTCTATTTTATCATGTTATTGAAGTCAATAGCGTTTTGTTTGGACTAATAAGTCCGATTATTTACACCAACAATTTTACAATTGAATCAACAAAATTTCATTCAGTAACACCAATGATATTTGATCAATGATTTTTTTCTCAGTGCACCACAAGCGGTTCTTCAAACCACCAGAAAACCTCTAATACCTCTAATTGCCGCTTACTATCTAGTAAGTAAGCAACTACATCTGATGCACTTACATAAAAAAATTATTAAGTATTTAAAACCATACTTTTTCAAGCAAATTGAACTCGATTCATTTACTATACCCTATGTTCTATATTCATTCAAATCTGTATACAGCCAAAATATTATTCAGGGAATCCTCATGGCGCTGGTAGGTATTTACAAGATCGTAGTGTTGGCTACATCATAAAAGTTGACACACTTTGTGTTTACATGTTAGTGGTTGAATATCTTGCTCACCACTCACAAAAACTACCAGCTACTAAAAACAAATTTTATCAATTAAAAAGGATGTCTAAACCACCAGTTTACGTGGAATATCCACTAACAAGGAAACGTTGCGAGGTCGATGTCTCCGATTTCGATAAAATTTGGTATGCTTGTAGAACGGGTAAAAATAGGCGACACGTGTTTTTTTATATCGGTGGAACCCGATTTTTAAGGGTTGAAATGCACCCTCAAAAATTGGGGTGTTTTTCGTTTTTCGTCGATAACGTTTTAATGGTACAAGATATGGAAAAACTTCCAATTGCAACAATGTTTATTTTTTCGTGTACTATACATTGGAGATGAGAACGATGCAGATGGCAACAAATTTCATATTGTTTATTGCAAAAATGCCATTTTTTCAACCGTATCTCCGAGAATTTGTAATCGATTGGGATGTAAATTTGCATACATGTAGATAATGGAAAAGTGCGGAAAAGGATTTTTTTCTTTTTTCGATATCTCACAATTAAGGGGTTGAAACTGCCCGTCGATTGTTTTGCCGAGAGCATCGTATTATCAGCTAGCCTTTTGGCATTTCGGTCTAAATTCACGTCAATATACGTTCGTATTATGACGCAATTGCATATTTGTAACATTCCAGCCCCTCCAACCCAACGGTCCCCATCTCGAAAGGCAAACGTTCAAAGTTCTTACCGTGCGGCATGGACGAAAATTTGTAGAAATAAAAATGGGTTACAAAGAAAGTACAATCAGTCAAAAGAGTCAATACACATTTTCTCGTTTTGGCGGAACGACACTCTTAAGGGGTCAACGCACCCTTAACAACTTTGTTCTTTCTATAGCTCGTGAACGAGCCGAAATAAAAATAAAGTTCGGTAGGAAAAAATGTTGTATTCTTCGACTACTAGACGTTCATGATGATAATGATGAGTACAGCAATAAATGGCGTGTTCTTTATTGCAATAATTCGTGAATTACTTGTGAAAAATCACTCTTCAGTTTTCCACTAATATAGGCAGAGGCAAGGATCGCAATCACGGACTGACTTCGTGCTTCGGGAAGCAACTGGATTACAATTGTATATTTACGAAGAAATTCTCCCCCGCCACGTCCTGCCTTTGAAGATTACAACACACGAAAAAATAAACATTGTTGCAATTTGAAGTTTTTTTATATCTCGTACCATTAAAACGTTATCGAGGAAAAACGAAAAACACCCTGATTTTGAAGGGTGCTTTTCAACCCTTAAAAATCGGGTTCCGCCGATATAAAAAAATCCGTGTCGCCTATTTTTGCCCATTCTACAAGCATGCCAAATTTTATCGAAATCGGAGACGTCGACCTCGCAACGTTTCCTTGTAAGTTGGCAACACTGTTAGCCGCTCCGGGACTTTCCTGACCCGCGGTCTTACATACAGGTCTGGAAAGGAAACCACATTTCAACGATACCGTGAGGCACCGTTACAAGATTCACTTTTTATTCTGCTCGCCGCCACATACGTCGCTCCTATCGGAAGATATCCCCCACCCACACTCTTCTGTGATATTACCCTACGCCCTCACTTATAATTTTCGTGTTGTCATGTGAGGAATAATCTCGGTTCGTCTGTCATCTCATGCTCCTAAGGCATTTCTTTCACGAACTTGAGTAGTAGATATACAGGGCCGCTTCTGGATCAAATGTTGGCGAGGGGGGGTGCGTTACAGCGTGGGAGCCGTCGGCAGGGGGGCGGGGAAGCCGTCGGCAGGGGGGAGGGGTGCGGGCGAGCGTCGGCAGGGGGTGGGGTGCGGGGGCGGCGTGGTAGGGGGAGGGCTGTGGGGTGTCAGGTTACCGAAGATAATAATAATAATAATATAATGCTAATAATACGGATGATGTCATCCCTCGAACTATTTAGTTGACATATATATATATATATATATATATATATATCGGTTCGTGTGTTATCTCATGCTCCTAAGACATTTCTTTCACGAACTCGAGTAGTAGATATATAGGGCCGGTTCTGGATCAAAAGTTGGCGAGGGGGATGCGGTACGGCGGCGGAGCCGTCGACAGGGGGGAGGGATACGGGGAAGCCGTCGGAAGGGGGGAGGGGTGCGGGTGAGTGTCGGCAGGGGGCGGGGTGCGGGGGCGGGTCGGTAGGGGGAAGGCTGTGGGGTGTCCGTTTACCGAAGATAATAATAACAATAATATAACGCTAATAATACGAATGATGTCATCCTTCGCACTATACAGTTGACATATTGGGTTGGTACAAAAATCTTGCAACACTTTTTTTCAATTAGAATATTTTTCTTAATAATGAAGTTCGAGAACATTTGAGAATAGGAAATACAAGAATGGTCTAGAACCTTCCATGCTGCAGGATATATAAGCGAGTCAGATGTTCCACGGAGTCAGTATGAGCAAAGATGGATCAACGTGCACTTCGAGTAATCGCATATTAAGAATTCTTGCAAGGACATTCTGGGACATCCTTGCAAGGACGACTCTGCAAGAGCCGCAGCCTGTAATATGTGCAGTGCGTTCAAGGCTAATGTAGTTAATTATTCAACGGTCTCCCGTTGGTATCAGCGTTTTCATTCTGGCGATACATCTTTCGAAGAAAAACCTAAGTCCGGCAGGGAATCGATTGTGGACGATGAAGAACTGCGAGCACTTATAAAGTCAAATCCTAATATGTCATCACGAGAATTAGCCAACAAACTCAACTTCAGTCATCCTCCGTTCCTTCGACATTTACAAGAGATGGGATATAGGAAAGTTGTTTCGTCTTGGATACCGCACAATCTCAGCGAATCAAACAAAGCAACACGCATATCTATTTGTCTTTCACTCCTGCATCATCTGCAAAGAAAGGATTTTCTTCAAGAAATAATCACTGGGGATGAAAGCTGGGTGTTGTATGTTAATCACACGCGCAAGCGTCAGTGGCCACCGAAAGGGGAAAAACCAGAACCGACCCCTAAACGGCCTCGTGAAATGAAGAATGTTTCACTCTGCTGGTGAGATTCTAAGGGCCTGCTCTATTACGAATTTCTGCCAATCAAGATCACAATACAGGCAGAGATTTATTCTGCACAACTGCAAAAGCTGGCTAAAATTATGAAAGAGAAAAGGGGTAAACGTCTTCAAGTTCGGGTTCTCCATGACCATGCTCGACCCCACGTCGCTAAGATGACACAAGAAACTATTTCGCAGCTAGGATGGGAAATTCTACCACACCCACCGTGTTCACCAGACTTAGCACTTACCGACTATGACCTGTTTCGAGCTTCGAAGAACTATTTACGGGGTAAAAAATTTGATCATCTGTCGGATCTCAAAAATACATTGGACGACTTTCTTAATTCACGACCAAAAGAATTCTGGTCTGCGGGCGTGCAAAGTCTACCAGAGCGTTGGGCAATAGTTGCAGATGCAGAGGGAGCCTACGTTACTGAATAATCGTTTATTGTTAAAATAAAATATTTTTCTTTCTTACTCGTGTTGTGTGTTGCAAGATTTTTGTACCAACCCAATATACCCACCCCTCCGTGTATGTTACGGGCCTTTCCTCCAGTATGTTGTTTTTGTAACGTTTTAGGTTTGCGTTTTGTTGTTGTTTTTGGTGAGGTTGGCGTGCGAAACTCGGTCGAGCGGCGTGTCGCTCAACGTACCGAGCAATCCCGACCGAGGGACGCACCCAACGAGGCTTTCGGGGAATCGGTGCACGCCCTTCGGGGGATTATTTTTTTATATATTTTTTAAAATATATCTTATATATTTTTATACGGGAATTATATATATATATATATATATATATATATATATATACCAGGTGTGTAAGTATGAAACCGGAATTTGCCCATAGGTGGCGCTAGATGTCGATGCACTTACCGACACATCACGTCAGCGGTGTCTTTTTATTGTATTGATATCCGACAAAGATTTCCAACTCACAATAACACGAGTTTCATTCAGTAGCATTAGTTTATTAGAGATAAACATGTCGAGTTTTGTGCCAACAAATTACGATTTGCCGACAGCACTACTTTTCTGTTTTCATCTGAAGAAAACCGCAGCCGAATCGCATCGAATGCTTGTGGAGGCGTTTGGTGAGCATGCTCTCGGTAAAACACAGTGTTTCGAGTGGTTCAAACGGTTCAAAAGTGGCGATTTTGACGTGAGGAACGAAGAACGTGGAAGACCACCGAAAAAGTTTGAAGACGCTGACCTGCAAGCCTTGTTGGACGAAGAGGACGCTCAAACACAATAACAACTGGCGGATGTACCTTCGGTAATGATATGATACTTTGTATCATATCATTACAATAAACGTGTTTTTTCTGTGCAAAAATTCCGGTTTCATACTTACACACCTGGTATATATATATATATATATATATATATATATATATATATATATATATATATATATATATATATGAGTGTGTGTGTGTGTGTGTGCGTGCGTGCGTGCGTGCGTGCGTGCGTGCTTGCGTGCATGCGTGCGTGCGTGCATGTGTGTGTGTGTGCGTGTGTGTGTGTGTGTGAGTAAAATTAACTAAGCAGTTGACTTAATAAAATTCCCTCGCTCTCGCCCCGTCGAATTCCCTCGACGGGAGGAAATAGAATTTCCTCGTTCTCGGGGGGCGAAATCTTCCTAGCTCCTGTGTAAAGTCGGTACGCTATCACACTCCGAGTACTCCAAGGACACTCTTCATGGCAAACGGAGGCGCGATACCGAAGGTCCTGTCACGGCTCTCGGAAAACGCTAACGATTCGTCAGATGACGTGATCTCGATTGGGGACCTGACGCTGGGCCCACGGGCCCGCGCCGCAGGGCTGCCGACCCGAATGGATAGCACCCGGGCCGCCGATGGGCGACGCCAGGCGCGGCCCCGAAGCTCTTGGTAGAGCGACCCGGTCTCCGTCGCTGATAGGGACCGGCGCTCGTCGGTGTGCCTGACAGGGGATTTACCCCCTCTCGCCCCAAGCTCCCAAGGGAGCGGAAGACCCCAACCTATCGGACCCGGTCGTAGGGTTGTACCCTTAAACCGGAGTGATTTCGAGTCGTCGAGTGACGAACTGGTTCCGCGTCGGGGTAGGAGATTTTTATCTCCTCACAGAGTCCTCCCAGAGGTACGCCGATGGGAGGCCACGTTCTCGGGTCGTCACGGTGAGGACGTAGAGGACTTCCTCTCACTCATCGACGAGGGGTGCGTCCTGGCCCATATTCGGGAAAAGGACCTGCTCCTAACGCTCTCGTTTTGCCTCAAGGGTATAGCGCGGACTTGGTACCGCCAAGCCCGAGGCACGCTCTCGAGTTGGCAGGCCACGAAGGTCGCATTTCGCGAGTGATTCGCGAACCCCGATTACCAGACCGCGCTCCGCGAAGAGATTTCGTGCCGGACTCAAGGCGAGTCCGAGTCTGCTCTCGTCTACTTGAGCTGCATGAACGGCCTATTCTCCCGTCTGGATCCAGCTTGGACGGAGCGAGAGCAGGTACGCTCCGCTCATCGTAACATGCTACCGTCATTCCGCCTGGTCACTTCTTTGCAGGACCACTGGACGATGAAAGATCTCGAGCGTGTGGCTGCACATCAGGAAAGAATCCTGAGCAGCATGGGCACGCACCGCGTACCGCCGAAGCCAGAGGCCTCCCTCTGCCCGTACTCCCGCTGCCGCGTACGCTTACCCCGAGCCGCGGCAGAAGCCGCGTGTATCCTGCCGCTCCGGCTTCTACCTCATGCAGAGGAGATGCTCGATGCGCTGTTGCCCCAGCGCAACAAACGGGCATCCGATCACGCAAAGGCGAAGCAGGGGCACAGTCCCTCGCGGTCTACCCCGCCTCGCCGGTCGTTCTCGAGGCCTCCCAAGGGCCAGTTCCGGAAGGACAAAGCCGATAACGCCGCGTCTAAATTACCGAGTGGTCCTCCAGGGACCACCCCCGTTACCGAACCATCGAGTGTGCCCTGCTGCTGGAATTGCGGCAAAACGGGCCACCGACACAGAGAGTGCCCGGTCCCATTCATGGCTGACCCCTAAAAGCTCCCGTTAAAGGCCTCCGGTCCATAGCTCTCGCGTAAGGCAGTAACGCCTCACAGCTCCCGCAATATGGGCCTCTGATCCATGGTTCTCGTGCGAAGTGGCAACACGGCAATGGATCCCGCCATGCTAGCCCGGCCTCTGGCCTTGGCATTTGCAGAGGCCACAACGCCTCACAGTTCTCGCAATACAGGCGTTGGCCTGGGTTCTCGCGCGGAGCGGCAACGTCCCGCATTTCACGCCGTGAGTGGCCTCCGGCTCCAGTTCTCGTGCAGGACAGTGATATCCCACAGTTCCCGTGATAGGGAGCTAGGCCCCTGATTCGCCGCCGAGGAAAATAGACCTCGCAGTTCCCGTGAGTCGCGACGACGCGGCTCAGGTCTGGGCACTAATTACCCCGGAGAAGGTGATGGAAAAGTCGGAGCGGTTCCCGTAAAGTTCCCGGAGCTACCACAGAAGTAAGGACGTGACGGCTGATTTGGTGAGTCTGCTTACGATTGGTTTTGTTCCGTCCCTGGTGGTGGTAAGAGTGGATCTCGATTGATCCTATATTTCTCGCGTCGCGGGGCGGTTTTTCGTCCGCAGCAGATCTCGGTCTCTTCCCCATATTATAGCTACCGAATTGTAACAGGAAGAGACGACTATGCTATCGTTTACGCAAAAATATTTTTTTTTTGTTTTTTTGTGCTATTTTATTTTCTCGTGTTGTGGGGCGATTAGTCGCCCACGGTAGATCCCGGTCTCTCCCACCTGACGGCTACCGACTGTAACGGGAGAGATACAAATTTAGCCATTGAATACGAATAATTGTTTGTGTTCTGGTTTTCTTTCTCGTGCTGCGGGTACTTGGTTCCCCGCAGTAGATCTCGGTCCTTCCCACCGTTTTACGCTACCGACTACAAATGGGAAGGACAAGGATTGCTACCGTGTGCATCTCAGCTAAGGCTCTTGCCTAGCAGAAATCGCGTAGTTCCCTGATCGTAACCACCCTTAAGGGGTGGGGAGTTGTGACGTGATTTTTTAAGTCACGTCACAGAAAGGCTACCGACGATTTAGTCGTGCTCTCGATGCCCGGGTTACGACCCCTCCGTGTATGTTACGGGCCTTTCCTCCAGTATGTTGTTTTTGTAACGTTTTAGGTTTGGGTTTTGTTGTTGTCTTTGGTGAGGTTGGCGTGCGAAACTCGGTCGAACGGCGTGTCGCTCAACGTACCGAGCAATCCCGACCGAGGGACGCACCCAACGAGGCTTTCGGGGAATCAGTGCACGCCCGGCTGAGATGCCGGCGCCCCACCGCAGTAGTGCATCGTGCTGAAGAGCGGGCCGTTTGGGTTATGGGCGGAGGCGGAAGACTTCCGCGCCGCGCTTCTAGAAAGAAGCTTTGCCCGCTCTCGCATGGTGACCCGGGGATGCAATCCCCGAGAGCCTCCATGTTACTTAGGATGAAAGGTCCTAATCTGATACCGTTCCGGTTGCGGGGTGCTCGGGCAGGAAATATAGGTTCCGAAAGGAATATTCTTCCAGAATATTCTCGCTCCCGAAATAATATTTCAGCTCACGAATATTATAAGAAAATGTTCTCGCTCGACGCAGCGTTCTCGCGTGAGATGAGCGCGCGAGCGTATTTACATTTTTTTCGATAATCGCGCTCGACAATGATCTCGCTCGCTGGCCTTCGCCGCGCGAGGTATAGTTGGCGACCGATTTTGCTCTCGGACGAGGTCCGGCGGTGAGTTCCGCTCCTGACGCCGTATGCGACGGACGTGTTCGTCCGCGGGTCCTGTTCGCGATCCCGTACCCGGAAGGCGAGCCCTTCTGGATGGAGATAAGTTCTCGTGATTTGCAAGACAATCAGCTCACGCAAAATAAAATAAAATATTTTATTTTATGGTAATTTTATTTGTTGTTCTCGCGTATCTGGCGTTTTGTACGCTACTCCTGGTGAATCCCGACCCCTCTACCATGACCCACAGCCTGAGCGGCCGTGCTCTACCGCAACCCCCCCCCCCCCCAAGTAAATGCATCCAGATAGTCCGGTTATGATTCCGGCGAAACAATAATCAGGGGAGGTCTCCCGACTCCCAGGTCATACCGGTTAGGATTCCGGTGAAACAAAAATCGCGGAGTCCTCCCGCTCCGATGGTGGGTCAGGGCGGATCCCCCTGGCCTCAGGGCATACCGGCTGAGAAATCCTGTGAAATAAACTTCTCTGGCGCCCCGGGTAGTGCGGGGTGGACGGCCGAAGGTGACGGTTCCCGCACCCAGCTCTCGTATTCACGTTCTCAGTTTCATGGTAAGAAAAAAAATAATCCCCGTCACAATATATATATATATATATATATATATATATATATATATATATATTGTGACGGGAATAAGTTGGACGCCCCCGCCCGGTGCGCGGAGTCGGGATGTCCCTCCCGCTCAGGGCCGACACCGCAACCACGACAAGCTTCCATGGGGTCCCCTGAACGAAAATATTGCCGATTGCTAACCCCTCCCATCGTTTTTCTTTTTTTTTATGTAATTTCTGCGGCATCCCGCGAGCGAGAGAGAGAGGACGAGGTTTGGTAGACGGTCGCGCCATCGGAAGCGAGTGCGGCGAGGGCGTCAAGCTGAGGCGGAGAGAGGGACACTGGACACCGGACATAACGAAGCGTCGCGCGGGTTGCGAATGCACCCGAATTCGTCCACGCAATAGGAGACAGCGAACGCGGACCCGCTCACCTCCCGCCCGTCGTAGGCCCACCGTTGCGTTCGATCGTGTCGCGCAGCGAGTCGTCCGCGCACGATATGGCTCAGGATCGTTGAGCATAATTTATATTCGCGCGAGCTAGTCCCGTAGCGCGACACCGGAACACGCGCGCCCGCCCTTTATACGGGAGATCACGTGGCCCGCGTGAGAGAGCGCCGGCACGTTGGCCCGCGTGCCGGAGAGAGCAGCTTCCTGCGAGGTGTCGAGCCGGACGGACGTGGACGATCAGAAACACGCGGTCCAGCAAAGAACTCCGGGTGAGCCAAGCCGCACTTCCTCGTATCAGCTCGGTGGCTGTTGATCGTAGATTCGATCCTCGATCTCGGTGCCGTCGCGGCCACGGCCTTTTCGCATTATCGGAGGGAATTCCGGTGGGCGGGTCGTGCCAATGCGTCCCGCCGTGGGATTCGCGTCGTGGTCGCGCGCGGGAAGTCTCCATTTTTCGCGTCGGGCAAGTTTCCGAAAATTGTCGTTGTCGCGTATTTGTGTGAGAGTGTGTATCGCGAGTGAGATTCCCGTCGACGATCCTCCGAATCCGCGGTCGGACCTGAGGGGGTTCAGAGACACCAAATATTCGTTCGCGAAGATAGGGAACCTCTTAGTGGAGAGTTGGTCTCCCGCCATTCAGCGGGATGCGAGCTCGAACCCGTGAGGAGTCCCGGCCGTTTGGACCGGTATAGAGGGTGTCTCTGTCCCATGTCGGATAATCCCGGTTCTGTCGCTGAGGACGATCGTCGATTCGGGAATCGAGGGAGTGAGTGTGGCGGCCGGCAGAGTTCTTGTCGCGTTACCGAATTAATTCCAGCTCGGCCGGGTAACCGAGTAGCGGCGGCCCGGTGTTATTTTGAAATCCTTAAGGTCGTTAGGCGAGAGTGAGGAGAGGCCGAGACGAGCTCGCGGTAAAGTGTAAGTGAGTGTAGGTCCCGGTCGCGTGTGCGTGTATAAGCATCCGTCCTAGTCACTTGTCGCGTCGTCCCGTTTCGGGAAGCGTTTGATTGTCGGGTGAATTGTGTTTTTAAAGATGAAATAGAAAATCGCAAGACGAGTTTTGGACTCGAGTCGGGTTTTATCGTTTTCTTTCCTCCCGTGACAGTGTTCGTGTAACGCACCCCCCCCCCCCCTCTACCATTCTTCCCAAGGCTGCGGCCAAGCCGGGTATTCCCGTCCTGCCTCCCGCCATCCCGACGAGCCGATTCTCGGCTGGCGCCCTATAAAATTAAATCGTCGGGAAGGACGAGGACGGGATTTTGTGGCTTCGTGGGTATCTGAATATCCTTCTCCCTTTTCCTCTCGAACAGATGGTCACAAATTTGACGCCCAACGTGTGGTCGTTCGTTAATTAATTTGGAAGTATAGTGTTCGAATTTCGTGATAACCGCCCCGAGTATCGGCGTCTTGCGATTCTCTTTTTTCTCCCTTTCTTGTTTGTCTTATTCGTGTAACCGTCCTTTTATTTTGTCCAGTGCCAGGACCATTGTTGCCCTCGTCTCCTCACTTAGAAAAACTTGAGGCAAGAAAAGGAGAGAGAGACTTCCGAAGTTTTTCTCCCCATTGTCGTCGAGTTCAATCGGTTGGTAGGCCGACTCGGACTGCGACCTTGCCACGGAATCTTTATTTATCTGTTTACATCGCCCTCGCCAGGTCCCGTGACGGAAGATCGAGAACGAAGGAAGGATCATTTCTACCGAAACGAAGAATATTAAATTGAGAGATAGTTTCCCGATCACTTGACGGGTGTGCCGATTTGAAACATTCCTGAGCACCTAACGGGTGTGCTGCGCGTAAGTTCCCGACCACCTATCGGGTGTGTAGATCGCAGTCGTCAGCAGGAACGATGAACGACACGTGAGAATGCTTTATGCTTGATTATTTATCGCAAAACTACTACCGTGCTTATTTGCCGTTTTTCTGTTGTGCGTTTGGTTATTTAATGAATCATTTAATTAGGTAGTAAATATTTATTTGATTATGCATTTGTTTTTGTTTATTTATTTATTTATTTATTTTCTTGTATATTTTTTTTCTCCTTTCCCTTTCTTCTAATTATTTAATACTTTGTATCTAATTAGTAGTCCCGCCTGCTCGGTGACTACCTTATTACCGTATTATTTATCTTATCACTTATTTTATTATTCATGTCAATGTGCGGACTCGGAATAATGACGGAACTCTTTATTCGGAATAAGTTTGCGTCCTCCGTCACCTTTGAGTGTCACTCGTTTACGTATTATCTATTTACTTGGTCGCGTTATTTATTTATTTCTTTATTATATATATATTTTTTCTTTTCCCTTCCTTTTCTTCCTTTTCCTTTTTTCGACGTCACGATTTTAATGTTTCGTGTACTTATTTCTTAGATACGAATTATAGGCCGCAATTTATTTAGGTTAATTAGGCTTTCGCATTTATCTGTTTATTGTAGTGATTTTTCTTATTTTGTCGTGTGCTATCCTAGTTTTTTTTTTATATTTTTACAATTTTACCGTTCGACTAGATTTTCTATATTTTTACAATTTTACCGGTTGACTAGATTTTCTATATTTTTACGATTTTACCGTTCGACTAGGTTTTCTATACTTTTACAATCTTACCGTTCGACTAGATTTTTGCTTTTGATCGTTTTAACATTTGACTATTGCTCATTAAAAACCTTTATCTATCTTCGAGTATTTAATTTATCTCCTTTGGTGTGGTCATTTTCTTTTGCGCTATGTTTGTCCTCCGGGTATACCTGAGTATAACCCTGCTTTACTTTGGGGTAGCTTAGGGCTTGCCCCACTCAGAGGACTATTTGCGTAGCCCTGATTGCCTGGGGTCGGGGCCTTGCGTTGGCTTCCGCTCGTACACTGCGGGTGACTAATTGACCTAGTTTTTTTTTTGGTGCCCCCCTTTTTCCCCCTTGCGCTGCTTAACTTGGCTGTCGCCGATTGTTGCCTCACTGTCGCTTTTCCCCGTGGCTTCGTTTTGGTCCCGTTGTCACTATCCGATGATGGACGGACCTTTCGAGGAGAACGCCTCCGAGCCAAGAGGACGCATCTCGAGCGAGCGATTACGCGTCGAATTGGAACGGCGAGGGTTGCCGGTGGAAGGGACGCGCGACGAGCTATTCGAGCGCCTGGATTACATCCTCCATCGCCCGTTTAGTCCGGAATTCGACGACACCGGATTTACGCGCTTTCGAGATCAGATACACGGGAACGCCCTTCCCGTCCCGGGTCCGACGGAGGTAAACCTTCCCCCCGACAACCGGGTTTGAGGTTCGAAGGAGTCGGTCCCTGGAGGACCCCGTGACTACTGTTCGACCGGGTCGGACCACGGGGACCCTCACGTCATCAGGAGAAATGGTGCCGAGTTGCCTCGTTTCAGTAGGCCGGGGTTGTTCACTAGGCTATCCACTGACAAAGCCTGGGTCAGTTTTCATCCCGATCGAGTTCGACCAGAGGGTCGCGCCGGGGTCCGGACGTGCCGGTCCTGGGAAATCTGGCTCGGATTTCAGGAGACCAGAGCCAGGGCCGCTCTCAAGGGAGCCTCAGAGGACTCCCTTCCCGGGGATTCGAAGGGGCAGAGCCGACGTGCGAGTCAATCGGTTGTGCCCCTAGCGCCCCCTCACGGGATCCCGTTTGGTCTACGAGATCGGCGTATGAAGTGCTGCGGAAGTGGGGACTGCAGTTCAGCGGCAGCAGGGGGGAGGACGTTGAGGCCTTTATTGCGAACTTAGAGGAGCGCCACGCGATGGTGGCGGTTTCGGATCAGAACCTCATCAACTGTTTCCCGACGTTCTTGGGAGGACTGGCCGTGATTGGTTATGTAACAAGCGATCCTCGCTGCGGACTTGGAGCGATTGCCTGGCATCCCTCCGTACCCGGTTCGGGGATCCCAGTTTCCAATTTACCCTGCGCGATCAGACAGCCCGGCGGCGACAGGAAGAACACGAACCTGTAGCAGATTTTCTCACCTGCATGACAGCCGTGTTCAAGCGGGTGGAGCCGAGGATGGGGGAGGACGAACGTCTTGATTATGCCCATCGGAACCTCGCAGGCCGCCTCCGCGCCTCGATGCTACGTCGTACCGTTCACTCCCTGGACGACTTGAAGGAGGTCGCTTCCGAACTCGAACGAAGCCAAGAAGCCCGGGAGGTAACTCCGATCCCTCCGGAGAGATTCGTCGTCCCGGACCTTGCGTATCGATCTCCGCGATTACACGGCCGAGCCACGGTCCATTTTACGAGGGAGGCGAGCTCGAGACCCCCGACGCCGGGCGAGGCGGCTCGACCACATCCTCCAAGCCGGCTTGAGGGAGTACCGAAGGGAGATCCCTCGTCGACCTTTCGTCCCGTTAGAGCCCCGTACCTCAAAACCCACTACCTACGGGCATGGCTCCCAGTGCCCTGCCGCGCGGGGATCAGTGTTGGAACTGCCGGAAGATGGGCCATCGTTCTAGGGCATGTCCCGAGGCGCCCCGCTTACACAGTTTTAGCTGCGGGAAACCGGGGGTGACTACGCGTCAGGCACACGAGTGCTCGGGAAACTCGCGCCGGGGTCGTCGCTGAGGCCGGATACGGCACCCCCAAGTTCTACATTGGCCCAACTTAAATTCGGACTTGGAGATCGCCGCCCACTGTCCGACGTTTGTGGTCCCTCCGTCGGCGGGTCGAGGCGGAGCATACTAGCGGTACTGATGGAGATCCGGGGATATACCCTTCCGGCGATGGTGGATAACGGATCTACCCACTCCTTCCTCGGCTCGGATGGCATGTTACTAACGGCTTAGTTGGCCTTCGGCCGCCGGAAGGTACCGGAGTGTGTTAGCACCACCGCCAACGGGGAGCAAATTCGTTGTGATGAAGAGGTGGACTTCCCCATCCGCTTGAGGGATAGAAGTCGCGGAGTGTCGGCAAGGGTGTTCCCGGAGCTCCCGGTTACGCTGTTGTTGGGGCTAGATTCACTGGAACGACTGGGAATGGTGGTCGACCATAGTAATAGGACGTGGTGTTTTTCGGGAAACGTGGGGATTTCGTACCCTTTTCTAACGGAAGACGGCCTGAACGCCTTCGACCCATGCTCCATATTAGTCGACTTGACCGAGGACCAAAAGGACCGATTGGAGCGGTTCCTGGCGATAGAAATCCCGCGCTTCAGGCAGACTCCGTGGAGGACGTCTCTAGTCGAGCATAGAATTGACGTGGGGACTAATGCGCCGATAAAGCAGCGCTACTACCCGGTTACCCCCGTGATCCGAGACGCCATCTACAGGAAGGTCGACAGGATCCTCCGAGAAGGGATTGTCGAGAGCTCGAAAAGTGAGTGGAGTACGCCGATGGTAATGGTTCGGAAACCGAATCAAACCTGCCGGTTTTGCTTCGACTTTCGTCGCGTGAATGGAGTCACTAAGAAGGACCCGTACCCGCTCCCGATTATGAATAGCATTTTAGATAAGCTGCGGGCTGCCAAGTATATATCAACGTTGGATTTTAGTGAAGCCTTTAATCAAATCCCGTTAGAGGCCTCATCCCGGGCGATCACCGCTTTTACGGTTCCCGGGAGAGGCCTATTCCAATTCCGGCGAATGCCGTACGGCGTCTCCAACGCTCCGGCCACCTTTCAGCGGCTATTAGACAAGCTCATAGGACCAGAAATGGAGCCTCATGCGTTTGCCTACCTCGACGACATCATTGTCTTGACGGAAACGTTTGGGGATCACCTGGTCTGGTTAAAAACCATTATCGACCGTGTTTGGGGCGCCGGACTATTGATTAATCCCGAAAAGTGCAAGTTTTGTTGCTCGGAAGTCCGTTACCTGGGATTTTTTATTAACCAGGAGGGTCTCCAGGTCGACCCCGAGAAAGTCGCGCCTATCCGGAATTTTCCCGACCCAAAGGGCCTTACGCAATTGCGGAAGTACCTGAGTATGACCTCGTGGTATCGCCGATTCATCCCGCACTTTGCAGCCGTGGAAGAACCCCTAACGAGGTTGACGAGGAAGCGCCAATCCTGGATGTGAGGGGAACCTCAGAAAATGGCCATGGAACGGCTGAAGCTGGCCCTGACAACACCTCCAACTCTGGCGAGGCCCGACTTCGAAAAGCCTTTCGTCCTCCAGACGGACACGAGCTTGTCGGGATTAGGTTCGGTGCTCACGCAGTCGGACGGAGAGGCTGAGCACCCTATAGCTTTCGCCAGCCATTCCCTGTGCGATCCGGAACGGAATTACTCAGTAACGGAGCTGGAGTGTCTAGCCATCTTGTGGTCCGTCCGCTAATTCCGTGGGTACCTGGAGGGCTACCATTTTACGGTCGTTACGGACCACGGAAGTCTGCGCTGGTTGCGATCTTTGAAAGACCCAAAGGGCCGCTTGGCAAGATGGGCCTTTCAAATCATGCAGTACGACTTCGAGGTGGTTCACCGAAACGGGGCCCTCCATAAGGTCCCGGACGCCTTATCGCGGATGTTTGAGTCGGGGTGTCCCTCTAACACCGGGGAGTCCACCGCGGACCTTTTCCCTGAGAATATGTTGGAACCGATGATGGACGGAGCCGTCGCGGTCCCGGAAGGGCTGGAGCCGCCGTTTCCGGAAGACCAATGGTACTCGAGACACTGGTTGGAGGTATTGGGCCGGGCGGCACGCTTTCCCGACTGGCGGATAGACGAGGAAAGGCTCTACCTCCGCCGTCGAATTACGCGCGCGGCCGATGCGTCCGAGCGTAAACTGGTGGTTCCGGCGCCCGATCGCCCGGAGGTGCTCCGGGAAAGTCACGATCTGCCACCAGCCGGACACCTCGGAGCTGACAAGACCTTTCGTCTAAAGAGGGACGTATGGTCCCTCTTTCGAGGGGCGTCTGTCCTTCCTTTTCTTTGTGTTTTTTTTCTTTCTATGTTGAATGTAAGGGCAGAATAAAGGTGGTGGGTTGGTGATAAATGGAAAGGGTTTATCAGTTATTGTAGTCGGTACCCTCCCGAGTGGGACGCGAGCTGGTCCCGCGCCCAATCGCGCGGTTCCCGGCGAGGCGTGCCAGAAGGCGCTGTGAGTCCCAGAGCAGTATGACCCCTATTTTAAAGGTATGGTCACTGTTATGGTCATAAAATAATTTTTTTTCTTTTCCCTCTTTTTCTTTGTTTCTCCCTACGGGTTGTACTATTGGGGGAGGACCCCATGAGGGTTCGCCGGAGGGCGGCCGCAGCGACGGGACCGGGCCGCCATGTTGGGGGGGGGGAGCCGCGGTTATGGTGTCGGCCGGGGCGGCCGACGTCTAGAGAGGGGGTCTTGTGACGGGAATAAATTGGACGCCGCCGCCCGGTGCGCGGAGTCGGGATGTCCCTCCGGCTCGGGGCCGACACCGCGACCACGACGAGTTTCCATGGGGTCCGCTGAACGAAAATATTGCCGATTGCTAACCCCTCCTATCATTTTTCTTTTTTTATGTAATTTCTGCGGCCTCCCGCGAGCGAGAGAGAGAGGACGAGGTTTGGTAGACGGTCGCGTCATCGGAAGCGAGTGCGGCGAGGGCGTCAAGCTGAGGCGGAGAGAGGGACACCGGACACCGGACATAATGAAGCGTCGCGCGGGTTGCGAATGCGCCCGAATTCGTCCACGCAATAGGAGACGGCGAACGCGTACCCGCTCACCTCCCGCCCGTCTACGCACCCGTCGTAGGCCCACCGTCGCGTTCGATCGTGTCGCGCAGCGAGTCGTCCGCGCACGATCTGGCTCGGGATCGTTGAGCATAATTTATATTCGCGCGCGCTAGTCCCGTGGCGCGACACCGGAACACGCGCGCCTGCCCTCTATACGGGAGATCACGTGGCCCGCGTGAGAGAGCGCCGGCACGTTGGACCGCGTGCCGGAGAGAGCAGCTTCCTGCGAGGTGTCGAGCCGGACGGACGTGGACGATCAGAAACACGCGGTCCAGCAAAAAACTCCGGGTGAGCCAAGCCGCGCTTCCTCGTATCAGCTCGGTAGCTGTAGATTCGATCCTCGATCTCGGTGCCGTCGCGGCTGCGGCCTTTTCGCGTTATTGGGGGGAATTCCAGTGGGAGGGTCGTGCCAATGCGTCCCGCCGTGGGATTCGCGTCGTGGTCGCGCGCGGGAAGTTTACATTTTTAGCGTCGGGCAAGTTTCCGAAAATTATCGTTGTCGCGTATTTGTGTGAGAGTGTGTATCGCGAGTGAGATTCCCGTCGACGATCCTCCGAATCCGAATCCGCGGACCTGAGGGGATTCAGAGACACAAAATATTCGTTCGCGAAGATAGGGAACCTCTTAGCGGAGAGTTGGCCTCCCGCCATTCAGCGGGACGCGAGCTCGAACCCGTGCGGAGTCTCGGCCGTTTGGCCCGGTATAGCGGGTGTCTCTGTCCCATGTCGGATAATCCCGGTTCTGTCGCTGAGGACGGTCGTCGATTCGGGAATCGCGGTAACGAATTAATTCCAGCTCGGCCGGGTGTCCGAGTAGCGGGGGCCCGGTGATATTTTGAAATCCTTAAGGCCGTTAGGCGAGAGTGAGGAGAGGTCGAGACGAGCTCGCGGTAAAGTGTACGTGAGTCTAGGTCCCGGTCGCGTGCGCGTGTGAGCATCCGTCCTAGTCACTTGTCGCGTCGTCCCGTTTCGGGAATTGTGTTTTTAAAGATGAAATAGAAAATCGCAAGACAAGTTTTGGACTCGAGTCGGGTTTTATCGTTTTCTTGTAACGCGCCCCCCCCCCCTCTGCCATTCTTCCCAGGACTGCGGCCAAGCCGGGTATTCCCGTCCTCCCTCCCGCCATCCCGACGAGCCGATTCTCGACTGGCGCCCTATAAAAATAAATCGTCGGGAAGGACGAGGACGGAATTTTGGGGCCTCGTGGATATCCGAATATCCTCCTCCCTTTTCTCCTTGAATAGATGGTCACAACATACACACACACACACATACGCGCGCGCGCGCGCGTGTGTGTGTGTGTGTGTGTGTAAAATTAACTACGCAGTTTACTTAATAATAATTGTGTGTATTCTGTTGTGAGGAGTTATGTTACACGATGTTCTAGAATACTCCATGGCCACTTTGAATATTCTAGAGAGTGGGGGGCATATAAAGGGGTGGACTTCTGCGATGCTCCATCAGTTGTTTCGGAGTAATAGCTGAATGCACAAGTACAAACGGAAAATATTTGAAAACGGACAATATTGAAGGTGAGAGTTTGTGTCACTAACGTGAAGATGATTACCACCAGTTTCGGGGAACAGGTTACCATAGACCTGAATAACGAGTACTCCGTATATTTGCCAACAAGGATCACCAAGTTCTTGTGAGAAAGTGCAGAATCTTCAACAGTTGGTCCGCGCGGCTAAAGGAAATCATCTATGCCTCCGTCCTCTCGGTGTCAAATATAATCAATGTAAATTTATTTACGAGTGAAAAAAAATGTCAATAATGTAAACATATATATTTTTTTACTTGAAATAAATTCGTTTGAGGAAGAAAAATCTTGTGTCTCATAAAATATATCCCTCTAGCGTTGCGTGTGTCTATGAAGCATCGATGTCACTCTATCGCAACCAATGAATTCTTAACGACAATCAATAGTAAAGCTCGTCATAGAATCTTATTAGCTTCACGCTACATTTATGTGTGACAGAGAGAGAAAGAGAGAGAGAGAGAGAGAGAGAGAGAGAGAGAGAGAGAGAGAGATATCTTAATAGTCCGGAAGTATTGCGATGTTCTTCTATAGAGTTGCGCGAAAAAGCGACGACGTTCGAGTTATTGGGGAGTGCAACGAAAGAATACGTAGCGGCAATGATGCGAAAAATATGCGACCTATATTTTTTTCTCTCTCTCTTCGCCGTATTCGGTTATTTCCGATAAAAGATTCACGGCGAACCTCAGCGTGCTACAACTGTTCATCGCCCACGCTCTCAACAGAATCTTATTAGCTTCATGCTACATTTATGTGTGTGTAACAGAGAGAGAGAGAGAGAGAGAGAGAGAGAGAGAGAGAGAGAGAGAGAGAGAGAGAGAGAGAGAGAGAGATACGTTAATCGTATTGCGATGTTCTTCTATTGAGACCTATATTTTTTCTGTCTTCACCGTATTCGGTTACTTCCGATAAAGAGACGATGACGGTAAACCTCGGCGTAATACAGCTGTCCATCGTCCACAAGCCACGGCCTCTCTGGACACAGATAAATAAACCCTTGAGATTATTTGTATATCGTCCCCATTAATTATTTGCTAAGGTTATCATGCTGCTTGATCAAAGGATGATAGAGGGGGGTTTTGAAAAGAAAAACATAAAACGTGTATGATCTTTAAGATTGATTTATTGAAAAAAAAATGAATCATAAGGTTCCAGTATCCAATTTTTTAGCGCCTGTACATTGTTCATAGCACAATTAAACTTTGTAGAGTTCGCGTGATAGAGACATGCAGCAAGTTACCGGCTTGTGCAACTTTTGAATCGCAGGGCAGTCGAGTAGTTCTAGATTAACAATGCGTCCAGGTTCATCCTCCATCAAGATTGTCGTCATCCAGTCTTTTTTCTCCGACCCCTTCACAAAGATCGTTCAAGCATTTTGTAAAACGCCGCGAATTATTTCCGATGCTGCTTCATATGGGACCGCACCGAAGCACCACGGTATACCATGGAAATTGCATGTCAGCCATGCATTCGTATATCTTTATTTTACGGGTAAATCGTTCCATGCACAATGGGGGCACATTACAATCACACAGGGAAACCATCGAAAATTCTTTCAACACAAACTCTTCGGACGGTTTTTTAAAACCCTAGAGGTCAACTATATACTCCATCTCGAGCGAGACTGAGCTAAATATCATAATTTCAATGATTTTATATTCATTTTACTATACCCCCACCTTACTTTTCATATTGCTCGAGGATGATAAGTCTCTTCGATGGCATCGCATGTGTATGTGCGTGCGTGCGTTCGTGCGCGTGTGCGTGCGGGCGCGCGCGCGTGTGTGTGTGTGTGTGTGTGTGCGTGCGTGCGTGCATGCGTGCGTGCGTGTGTGTGTGTGTGTGTGTGTGTGTGTGTGTGTGTGTGTGTGTGTGTGTGTGTGTCTGTGTGTGACAAAGTTGCCATACCCCATGATGGCAAGTAGACCAAATTTGTATGATTGCATCATAATTCTGCGAATTGCTTATGTCGAGTCCGACGACGAATTTGCGCAGGCCGACAAGGGTATCGGGTTACACCTAAGAAATTCTGGAAGATTAGGACGCCACATATAAAATGGCGACAACGATATCAGGTTACTTATTGCGCAGCCATTGCATCATAATTCCCGGATCACTTCAGGTTACACTGAAGAAAGACAAGGATGCAACGTAGTATTCAAAAATGGAGTCAGAGAAGTGCTTCAAATTAATAAGCATCATGGAAGATGCTTACAAACTATTGGAAAGTGCATCCACGGAAGAAGTGGAAACATGCTCCAACTATCAGGCTCGGAATATCAGACTCCTCAACAAAATGATGAAAACACCGGGTTTATCGAGTGGCGAAAAAACGAAGATTCAAACGACGATCTCTCAGCTCAAATCGTTGAGGGAAAAATTTCGGGCTCATCAACGAGCAGGTGGCTCCATTCGTGCACGCGACAAAGTATCCGAACGCGTTCGTTGGGTACATTTGGAGTCCGCGTTTCAAAATCGCATACGAACTGGCGCAGTGGTGAATCTCATCCACAAGGATCTACGATCGTTCCTGTCTGATGCCAAAGTCATCAACGTACGTCGATCTTGCGCAGGATATACGGGGGGAGAAGGCTGTTGTGAATGTGAAGAACAGAGATGAATTCTGCTTCTTGTGGCCTGTGACAGCAGCACTTCATCCGGCAAACGATAATGTTGATCACACAAGTTCGTATCCCAACTTCAAAACAGTGTTGAAATATGAAGGTATACATTTCCCAATTGCATTGAAAGACATTTGTAAATTCGAAAAAATGAATAATTTAACAATTAATGTGCATAGTGTGGTTGGTAGCAAAATTGAAGTACTTCCGCTATACTTAAGTAAAAATAAGTTGGATAGAGCTACTACCCACCTCCTTATGATGGAGGGGAATATCCGTATGGACGTAGATGGAGAAGACAATTTCCAACCAGCCTAACACTTTGCTTGGATCCGCTATCTGTCACGTTTGCTAAGTACCCAAGTAACAAAACGTGACCATCATACCTAGCTCTGCGATAACTGCTTGAATCACTTCAAGCTTCAAAATTCTTTTGAAAATCATAAACACGATTGCGTGAGCGTAAATAAAATAAAAATGATTTTACCGACCGATGGGAACAAAATTCTAAATTTAAAAAATTATCGGTGCAAAGATGTGCCGTTTGTCATGTACGCTGATCTCGAATGCCTTCTCGAATCAACCGGAAATGAGGTACAGTATCAAAAGCATATGCCATACAGTGCTGCGTATTACTTAAAATGTGGCTTTAACAATTCGCCCTCGAAATTCGCAATTAAACGTGGATCCGATTGTATCGAGTGGTTCATCGACCAATTGCATAAAATTGCAAAAACAGTAGATTCTCATTTGGTCAATATTGTGCCGATGAATCCACTCATATCAGAGGAAAAAATACAATACGAAAATGCCACACATTGTCATATTTGCGAAAAATCGTTCACCTCCACTGATGTAAAGCACCGTGATCATTGCCATTTCACAGGTAAATTTCGCGGTGCTGCGCATCGTGGTTGTAATTTGAATTATACAAAATCCCACAGTATCCCAATAGTCTTTCACAATCTTTCCGGTTATGACTCGCACGTTTACTAAAATCATTGGCAACACAATTCAACGGTACATTCAAAATTCTTCCCGTAAACAAAGAGCGACATATTTCATTTACGAAATAGGTTAACGGTACAAATGTCAATTTACGCTTTATCGATTGCTTCAGGTTCATGGCTAGTAGTCTTGAAAAACTGTCATTATCATACCTGACATTATCATTATCTGACATTATCATACCTGACGGATGATGATAAATCGATCACACGTAAGGACTGCAATAGTGCGGAGGAATTCCAATTGCTCACGAGAAAGGAAGTTTTCCCTTACGAGTATGTGGACTCGTGGGCGAAACTCGATGAAGAGCAGTTCCCAGCGAAAGAAGATTTTTATTCAAAATTAAACAACGAACACACTTCCGAACATGATTACGAGTATGCGAAAAACATTTGGAATGCCGTTAACATCACATAATTGGGCGAATATTAGGATTTATATTTGAAAACAGATGTTGTGCTATTGGCCGACATATTTGGAAATTTTCGACGCAACTGCTCTTCGACGTACATCGTTCACCTCCACTGATGTAAAGCACCGTGATCATTGCCATTTCACAGGTAATTTTCGCGGTGCTGCGCATCGTAGTTGTAATTTGAATTATACAAAATCCCACAGATCCCGATAGTCTTTCACAATCTTTCCGATTATGACTCGCACGTTTACTAAAATCATTGGCAACACAATTCAACGGTACAGTCAAAATTCTTTCCGTAAACAAAGAGCGATATATTTCATTTACGAAATAGGTTAACGGTACAAATGTCAATTTACGCTTTATCGATTCCTTCAGATTCATGGCTAATAGTCTTGAAAAAATGGCCTGATACCTGACGGATGATGATAAATCGATCACACGCAAGCACTGCAATAGTGCGGAGGAATTCCAATTGCTCACGAGAAAGGGAGTTTTCCCTTACGAGTATGTGGACTCGTGGGCAAAACTCAACGAAGAGCAGTTGCCAGCGAAAGAAAATTTTTATTCAAAATTAAACAACGAACACACTTCCGAGCATGATTACGAGCATGCGAAAAACATTTGGAATGCCTTTAACATCACATAATTGAGCGAATATTCGGATTTACATTTGAAAACAGATGTTGTGCTATTGGCCGACATATTTGAAAATTTTCGACGCAACTGCTCTTTGACGTACATGCTTGATCTTCTGCATTATTTTACAGCTCCGGGGCTTGCCATTGATGCGATGCGCAAATGTACCAAGGTTGAGCTTGAACTCCTCACGGACCCCGAAATGCTCCTGTTTATCGAGAAAGGTGTTCGAGGTGGCATATCACAATGCTCGAGTCGATATGCTCATGCAGACAATCGATACATGGGTGCAGATTCCGATCCGAGCAAAGACGAATCTTATCTAATTTACTTTGACGTGAATAATTTGTACGGTGCAGCTATGTCGCAGTATCTACCGGTTGGTTCTTTCGAATGGGAGCACGAGCCCACATGATATATCCTCGAAGTAGATTTGGAATATCCTGAGGAGCGTTTCGAGTCGCACAAAGATCTTCCCCTTTGTCCCGAGCAGAATGTACCACCTGGCAGTAAAAATTCAAAATTAATGACGACATTTTTGCCAAAAGATAAATACGTTATTCATTATAAAAATTTGATACAATGTTTGAATTTGGGAATGAAATTGGTAAAAATTCACAGAGTCTTGAGGTTTAAACAAGCTCCCTAGCTGAAGACATACACCGATCTTAACAGCGAATTACGGAAAAAATCCACGAACGAATTTGAAAATATTTTTTCAAATTGATGAATAGCGCGGTTTTTGGAAAAGCAATGGAAAATGTAAGAAAACAGAAAGATGTGAAACTCGTGACAAAGTGGGGAGGTAGATACGGTGCAAAGGCGCTCATTGCGAAACCCAACCTCCATCGATAATGATTGGATAATGATATCGTGATAATTGAAATGAATCGCGTTAAAGTCCATTTCAATAAGCCCATTTACGTTGGATTTTGTGTTCTCGATCTATCGAAAACCTAAATTTACGATTTTCAATATAATTATATTAAGAAGACCTTTGGCTGTCACGCAAAGCTAATGTACACGGACACTGACAACGTCTTGTACCATTTCAATGTTCCCTATATATATGATTATGTAAAGCGTGATTTGCATCGATTCGATACTTCCGATTATTCAGCGAGCAATAGTTATGGCATACCCTTGGTAAATAAGAAAGTTCTCGGTCTAATGAAGGACGAAATGAATGGCAAAATAATGAAGGAATTTGTAGGCTTACGAGCAAAATTGTACGCGTTCAAAGTTTTCGGCGAAGAAAAGGATAAAAAACGAGCTAAGGTTATAAAACAAACCGCATTAAGAACAATCACATTTGAAGATTATAAAAAATGTTTATTCGATCAGCAGAATATAGTGAAAGACCAGTAGTTGATTCGAAGCGAAAAACACCAAGTCTATACCATTAAGCAGAAAAAAATAGCATCAAGTTCGCTAGACGATAAGCGTATTATTTTACCCGATACTACGGATACTATATCATGGGGATACAAAAAATTTTTAAAAATCCTCATCTATCCAACTGTTGTGTGAATTATCAAGACCTAGCCATTTCATCAGCAGTTGATGCCCACGTTTTCGCACAATTTTTTCCACAAGGTAAATGTGCGGATTTCTGACTGGAGTGAGTGCTTCCTGAAAACCACCTTCGATCGACTGACCCTGATAATCCGTAAGCTTGTACGTTACAGGGTCGGTATTTCGTATGTCGTTTAAGGTACAAATTGCAGTCGTCCAATTTGGTGTATAGCCTTTCTCGAAAACATGCTTGTACTTGCTGATTCGAACTTTATCGACAATTTTGAACTTTATTTTCCGCGTACAATTGACACAATAATTGCCATAAATATGGCGAAGAATCTTTTGTCTCATTCTTAGCGCTGACATCCTTCGGTTTCATTTTTATCGTGCGATGTTTGCTGCTGTTATAGCTTGACATCAATTTAGGTAAAATATCGATCCATTTATACGAGCATCGCAGACTAAATTGTTTCCACATGCGGGTCTTCAAAGTGCGATTAAAACGTTCACATATCGACGCTTTCATATTACTAAATGTCGAATATAATTCAATGCGATACTGTCGTAAGAGAGCTTTGAAGTCGCTGTTATAAAATTCTTTGCCACGATCGACGTGTAATTTTTGCGGTACACGACCCTTCGCGAGTACGGATTTCATGGCGTCCGATACATCTTGGCCATTTTTTACTTTTTACTGGTACAGCCCAGGCAAATTTGTAAAATATATCGATAATCGTTAGCAAGAATTTGTATCCATTGTTGAATGGTGCGTACGCTTAAATGTCCACAAGATCCGCCTGCCATGTTTCATCCAATCCACGAATATTCACATGACGGCGAGGGTAATTTCGTCTAGCGAGTGTATGACACTCCTCCACCACCACCGTCTTCTTCTCGTTCATGTTTTTTCCTCGAGTGCTCGCAAACGTTCATCCAAGAGGGACAATACTTGGGAATTGTGCAATGCCAATTCGTGTCCGGCTACGCGATCCGTGTCGATTCGTTTCAGCTGTTCGTGGATCCCCGTCTGAAGGCTTTGTATCATCAACGAGTTGCTATTTTCACTGTCAATGTTTCCAATGCTCTCAGTCTCCCTTCCAAATGTGCAATGAGCTCGGAATTGCGAAGCGTTAATTCTTCTAGTGTCTCGTAATTAGCCCGTTGATTGTTCACATTTTTACGATAATCAGACTCGAGAGCTCCGATCATTATTTCATGATCATCCAATTGGTTTCGCATAGATGATGTAACTGTATTTACGGGACGTACTTCTTGTTCAACAATATTTTGCATTAACCGTACAGTAACAGCATCATTCTCGTGTATGGGATCAGCAAGATTGCACAATCTCTTATTGTCTATGTCATATTGGCTATCGAACGTAATTTTGAATCCATCACCAGGAGGACCACGGCTGCCCCGAGGACCGCTTTCACCTTTACTAGATAATTGTCGTCCAAACACGTCAACGCTCATGATGTAAATGAACGAGCGTAGCGCACGCACTGTCTAATGAATAATTCGAGCTTCACGCAATTCCTCAATAATGGAAATTATTTCATTGGTGTGACTTGTGTTACCGGCGGCTTGGGAGGTGAGAAGACCGCGCAATCTATCGACTAACTCATTAGGATCGTCCCAATAAATGTAATCTATATGTTTCTTCGGGGTGATCATGTAGTGGTGGAGCTTTACCAATTTTTCGCGATGAAAGAATATTCGTGATAATTCCTTTGTACTTGGTGGTATCTGTGCGGATAGGTTTGTAGAACTTGCGATGCGCATTCGTGTTTACGATAATTGCGCCATAATTATCCATATCTGCTGCAGTTATAATCTGTCTATTCGGTGACTTTTTAAATATCAATTCGAGCAAACCAGGAGAGAGTTCGTAAGTATTGTTCTGCACTGAGATGAGCTTTTCGTCAAAAGTCACCGGTGAATCGGCGATCTTCAAAACACCACCCGCCAATTTTCGAACACCGTATAAGGTATCCCGTTCTTCTCCTTCAGTCGTTCCAAACATTTGCAGATACTGCTGGACAAGTCATTCGCTCGGAGAATCGGATTGCGCAACAGATGAATTCTTCTCGGATGATGTATGTGGTACGTGTCGATGGACTTCTTCGTTGGATGTTTCATGTACGACAGATGAATCCTCCCCCGATAATGAATCTGATACATGCTGATCATCATCATACGCAGTTCTGAATATGCTATCGAAATCCCTTTCTTCCTTCATGGCTGGTTGCTTCTTTCAGTTTTTCCTTCTTAATATTTTCCAGCGTTACCGATTGATCGGCAATTTTATGCAGAGGAGTCAGTACGGGTCTGAAAACTTCATCCATGACCCGTTCCGTGGTCTCTCTGCCTAATTCTATAAGTTCATGCTTTCATCGAATCACATCACTGGCATTTGCGAATTTTCGCAAAACGTTTTTTTCCTCTTTGAATTTTCCGCTCTGCATGTTGATATCATTAAGCTGCCACACACTGACTGTTCCAAATCTACATCGAGGATATATCCTGTGGGCGAACCATCGGGAATATCAAGCACATTTTTCGGCTCGTGCTCCCATTCGAAAGAACCAACCGGTAGATACTGGGACATAGCTGCACCGTACAAATTATTCACATCAGAGTACAGTAGATAAGATTCCTCTTTGCTCGGATCGAAATCTGCACCCATGTATTGATTGTTTGCATGAGAATATCGATTCAAGCATTGTGATACGCCACCTCGAATGCCTTCCTCGATAAACAGGAGCATTCCGGGGTCCGTGAGGAGTTCAAGCTCAACCTTGGTACATTTGAGCATCGCATCAAAGGCAAGCCCCGGAGCTGTAAAATGATGCAGAGGATCCAGCATGTACGTCGAACAGCAGATGCGTCGATAATTTTCAAATATGTCAGTAGCTATACAATGCGGGTTCTGACATCAAACGGAAAGGCTATGCGGGTTCTGACATCAAATAGAATCTCAAGGCTGCGATCATTAGGGAGATGGGTGACCGTTTCAAGGTCGCGATCATTAGGGAGATGGGTGACCGTTTCAAGGTCGTGGTCATTAGGGAGATCGGTGACCGTTTTACGGTCGTGTGACGATTCCTCGCGAAGGTGGTGACCATCGAGGCGAGGGAAGATGGCGTGCGTGCGTTGACCGGCCCCCCGCCCTCGCCCCCGCCCAGGCTATTCGCTCGAGACCCCCAAAGAAGTAACATCGCATCGAAGCCTTCGTACCCTAGCGAGTCATAAGTGATCCGTTTTTTTGAAGGGCGCGCGCGCGAGAGGGACAGGGAGAGAGTCGTTGATAAGGTATGAGGTTATAGCACGAGTTGACGAAGCAGGTGGTAGCGGAGTGGGAGGGGCGGGAGTAGGAGAAATTGAACGAAAACGATACGCTGACGTTTTACATTTCTTTAAGTAAACACATTACAAGTGGTGGTGGGGGGTAAAGATATGGCAACCGCTGTTTCGCAAACGCGTTTGAACTTGTCGCGCTCAAAACGCAGACGTCCTGTTATTGAAATATTTTTGCGTTTGAACTTGTCGCGCTCCAACCGCAGACGCCGATCATTCTCTCGCAATCGCGTTCAACATTTTTTCACACTCCCGAAAAACAGATTTACACACACACACACGCACGCACGCACGCGCGCGCGCGCACACACACACACACACGCACACACACACACACACACACACACACACACACACACACACACACACACACACACAGACACGTTGTCACGCTCAGACCGCCGACGCCCTGTAATTGAAATATTTTTGACCTAAGATATTTTTTTCCAATATTGCGAGGTCGTCTCGGTCAAACCGCAGTGGCCCGACGGATGTGTGGCACGCGTCGTAGCACGTGGCGAAGCACGTGTTACAATTATAAAAAAACATTTTATAAAGTATACCGATATTTACCGACCGCGTCTAAGCACGCGTTTCAGGTTAGGTTACGTCACCACAGGAGTTTTTTTTCGTTTCCGTTTCAACCAGTTATTAAATACTTTTACTTCTATCGCTGCACAATGTATATTGGCATCATTGTACGACTTCCTGGGTGCGATATGAATTTTGCAGTGAACGTTGCGATATTTGTTAAATTTAACATCGCGGCTTAGATCGGTGTATTTGGGACAATTCAAGCATCCGAGGTTGAAACTTTGGATCATTATTCCATCAAGAAGATCCTTTTCAATGTGGCCTCCTTCGTATGCAACGATTATACGTTTTTCATCACAATATGTTATCAATTGGTTGCGAATAATTTTCTGAACATAATTTTGATGATAACTTTCGAAAGAGAAATTAGCAAATGGAATTCCATTAATTTTGCGACTAACGTAGGTAAAACTTTTTTGTCAGCGTCATTTGATTCGCTGAATTGAATACCAAGGCGGAAGGAAACTTTGAATAGACTTTTCGTGGAGCATGTGTATATAGCTATTTCGTTATAAAGAATTTTTCGATTGACAATAAATCCTTCGATATCCATGATATGCGTTATGTTGTTGGATAGAATTTGATCCTATAAAAGAATTTCACATAATTGTAATGTGTTTTCAAACAATTTCATGAAAAAATATTTTCGAAGAATATTGCGAAAAGACTTACCGCAATTTTAAAATGTTGTACAAGCCTGGTAATGCAATACGGTTGAACGCTGGAACTTCCTTAATTGTAATTTTTTCGCTCTCGCGAACGATTTATATGGGCAGTGGTAGTAGCGGATACTCATACAGATCCCACGAACGAAATGCCATTGCATTAGTTCGATCTTCTTTGAGCATGCGTAAATATTGTAGTTTTGTATATTCATCAAGCATAATGTGCGGCATCCTCCATTGAACTCTGGTTAATTCTATTTTTGGAGTCTTTATTTTGTTAGAAAGCTCGTATAAGGCATTTTTATCATCGCGAACTCTTAACAACACGATTTCATGTCTAGCATTCAGGACCACTCGTCTGTAATCTTCGAAGAATCCCATCAATATACATAGTGGTACACAGTAATTAAAGTCCGTTTTATTCATTGTCTTTGAAGCAATTTCCCATGCAGCATTTTTTAAAGCAATGTTCTCAACACTAGTCAGTGTTGCGTAATTTTTTAATGTGGTAGTTATACTAACGTTTTTGCAACGTTCATTTCGTAACGAATTTCGTAACACCATTCATTTCGTAACGAATTTCACTCAATAAAAATGACATTGCATTGTTATCGAGGAAAACCACATCACCTGGGGTGGCAGTAGCATCTTTGACACCTTCAATCACTCTCCCTCAGTGTATAGATAACTCTCGGAAGGTAGTACAATTAGATCCTGCTGTTGTATTGGTATACGTATTTCATCATTGTAATCGTATGATAAATTTGCATATGGATTGCATGCATGTGATTCGATGTTGGTAATACGATTATCCTGGATCGGACGTGCTTGTATGATGATGATGATGACGATGACGATGACGATGACGATGACGATGGCGATGACGATGACGATGACGATAACGATGACGATGACGATGACGATGACGATGACGATGATGATGATGATGATGATGATGATGATGATGATGATGAAGTTGTTCTTAGACTAACAGCCAAATCGTGCAAGGTCCTCAATTTATGTGTTCTATTGATGCCAATGTTGTTACGACCACAATCATTATCATAATTATCTCCATGAGTAATATTATTATAAATTAACATTTTCGCAAATGAAGTCTCGCGGTTATTTCCTCATTAATTTTTTTTTTTTTTCATGTTTTACTTGCACAGCCTTTTCGGCTTTTTACAAGGCTCCACTTATATGTCCACCGCTCTACACTTGTTCTTTCTCTCCATCATCCCCCCTCCCCATTGCGGTCGCAGCCGACTTCCCCCTCTGTATTATATTCATCATGACATTTCTGTCATGGGTATAGGGAAACTGCGGAAAACCTATACCAATACAGCCGGTCACGAGTTCGCTTCCCAGCCTCGGAGCTAGTCGCGTTTCGTCGAGAAATAGCTCACAGGCTACAGCCATACCCATCCGACACACACACGTACCGGTCCGTGTGCGCGACATCTGTGTACAACTGGAGCTACCTCGCGCCTGTGTTTTTATTTCTCGACGAAACTACGAGACGGTGATTCGAACCCGCGACCTCCCGATGTGTTGATTTCAGAGGCAGGTACGCTAACCACTAGACAAACACATCGGTTTTATTTCCTCATTATTAAAATCTACTATATTATTGTCTTGATCAACTATTCGCATAGTAATTGAATATATGACTCGCCCCATGATTGGTAGATAAATGACGTTCCATGGTGTTTCCGATATTTTATATCCTGGGTCAACATTGGAGAAAAATTCATGGATTATATGCATCATTTTTCCATTGCTATAGGCTCCAGATGTGATGTTACACTCAATTGGTAGTATATTAATTTTTATTATTTTCACAGGTATATCTGATTCATACCATCGGTTTGCTTGGAGTATACGATTATCGGAGAACCATAGAATTCGACCAATGCTGTTAGGTTTATGAAAATTAATTTCATATTTACATTTAATTTCACTTTTCGACGTGTTATTATTTGCACGTAAAATTAGTAAATCTTCAGGCTCTTGCTTAACATTTCGAGGTATATTTTCTTGCAAATACTTGTTGACGGCCGACAATTCGTAAGATCCGTTAGGTATTGTAACAAGTTTATTTGTATGAAAGTAAAATTTATTGTTAGTATCATCGACGTTAGGGATTACGTGGAATGTTTGAAAATCCACTAGGCCGAGCTCATAATTATCAGCGCTTAAATCTATAGGTGGGAAGAACTCAGTTGTTAATGTAGAGTATGTTCCCGAAAATGTTATAGTAAACGATGAAGATGTTGATGCTTTTGATGAGCACATCTTTCGCACACGCTTGAACTGCTACAATAAGGTGTTTCTTTGCAGAAATTTAATACACAAGTGACCACAATTACTCTTATCATATGATTGATATGAGTGATATTTGTGGGTTATCATAGAATTCGAGCCGAAATATGTAGTTATTTCGAATGGTGGTCGGAGATTTCCAAACGAGTCGAAATATTGAATTCCATTACCACGCTTCACGTATGACATTATAGAGATTGACAATCCCACATTCGTTATGCAATGAACGTTGTGGAAGATCATTACGCATAAAAATTCCGCGGAAAGGCCATAGCCGGGTAAGTAAGGAAAAATTGCCCCCGCATTTTCTCCAGCGAAATTAGGAGTATATTCTGAGGTATAAAAAAAACGAATTTTCTGAAAATTTCATCCCCGTCAACGCAATGGTTTTGGAAAAATGATTTTTTTTTAATAAAGAAATATAAAAATTCCGGAAACGCTTCAGGTCGATTCGATTTTTTTTGGTACTTTTTACGATCAAACGTGTTACGGAATAAAATTATAGAACATCTTGCGAAAGATTAAGGTTAAAAAAATAATGTTCCTTGTTTTATTTTTTTTTACTATAATCTACTTGGGGTACAATAACGAAATTTTTTCATATAATCTTTGGGCACCTTATTAGATGATGTAATTTTTTCAAAATAATCGGTTTGGTACGCCACAGTGAAAAAAAAAGAAACAGACTTCATTGATATTGTTACATCCTAGCGAATGTGCCTTCTCTCGGTTATTCCCAATATCCTCATTTGCCCTTATAAGCTTATTATTAAATGTATAAATCTAAGAAGAAGACGAATAACAGCGTAAAAAGGAACGTGCGTAGGTTTCGCACGCATATTCAAATAACAGCGATATATACACGATAGCCGCACCACCACAGTCATCGACTTTTCCTATCCCATTGGCTGTCAACAAGAACACGTTCTCAGGCGCATATTCCAAGAAGAGCTGTCGAACGAAAAATCAACCGTCAGCTCGATCAAAAGACTCCAGAAATCCTACGCCGTCCCATCCGCATGGTGACCAAGAGAAGCCTCGACCCTAGATTATTTAAACATAACATATACTAGACGGCTCCGCCGAACTTATAACTCCGGTTAAATAATAAGACATCCGGTCTCGCAGCGTAGTCCGATATACAAACTTCTCGATATGAGAAGTCACCAGAGCCATATATAGACAACACAAACCATGCGAATGCTTAGGTCTCAGATATCGAACTCTATATCCAATGCGCTTTTTCACCGAAACACGGGACAAAGGTCTCCTACCTACCACGCGTGCAAATTCTATGTAAGGAATGATCGAGATCAATTCTACGAATCATGAATATCGCGACCAATCACGCTAAACCTTAAAGTTCCTTCTCCCACAATTTATCCCCTCCTAATTTTCATATCAAGACTTCCTTCCTGAAGTCAGTCTTCCAACAGTTTCCATCGCTTTCAGATCTCAGTCTCGCAAAATCTTCCATCAAATTAACTTCACTTCTTAATCTTGTTCTGACAGAATTCGAAGTGTAGAACCGGTATCATAGAGTTTCTAATATTATACATCTTCGGGTTTTGACCGAAGTGTCGTATAAAAGTTTAGTCGACTCTCGCGGCATCGAGTCCATAAAATAGTTCAAGTGCTGTTTACTACGCATATATACATAAACACTTTCAGCGCCTCAAAAGTCTGGTGCTGGTGACCGCTTTCCGAACGCTAAGCGTGGCGTCCGTCAACGAGATCCTTATCTGCGAGCGACAACCGATACTCTTGCGAGCGAGCGTACCTTTACACTGCTACACTCACAAACACAGCGACAAATGTAAGCGACAAATTTCATTTAATGTTAATCCGATTGTTCTCTCGGCTTCACAGTTATTTTCATTGTCAATTTTTCTGTTAAAGCAACTTTATTCATCCGATCACTTATTTGTAATAAACCTTTAGTTAAGTTTGTACAAATTCGTCAGATTATTTCTAAATGCCAATCACTGCATGACTTCCTAATTTCTGACTCATTCCAAGCACTACACCTTTTTACCCTCATCCCGTGCTATTGCGCTTGTCGTAGGCAAAAAAGGAGGGAATCAAAAAATATATGCCCACGTCCCTTCAGGACGTGACAATATATTTCAGTTATATAGATATATAACTAAAATATATCAATAAAGTGTGTTTCTTTTTTATTTCTCTGTGGCGTACCAACCCGATCATTTAGTCACATATCAGACTTGATTAATATATTTTAGTTATATATCTATATAACTAAAATATATCAATAAAGTGTGTTTCTTTTTTTCACTATGGCGTACCAAACCGATCGTTTTGAAAAAATTATATAATCTAAAAAGGTGCTCAAAGATTATATGAAAAAAAATCGCTATTGCATCCCAAGTGGATTATAGTAACAAATAATAAAACAAGGAAAATTATTCTTTTTTCAAACCTTAATCTTTCGCAAGATGTTCTATAATTTTATTTCGTAACACGTTTGATCGGAACAGGTACCAAAAAAAATCAAATCGATCCACTATACCGTTTCCGGATTTTTTTTTTATATTTAAAAAAAATTCATTTTTCTAAAACCATTGCGTTGACGGGCATGAAATTTTCAGAATTTTTTTTTTTTTTATACCTCAGAATATACTCCAAATTTCGCTGGAAGAAATGCGGGGGCAATTTTTCCCTACTTACCCAGATATGACCTTTGGGATGTTTTTACACGCATTGAGTAATTGAACATCAGTCATTGGTCCATTAACATGACTTAGAGATTTTTTTCCCTTGACGTGTTTTTTTTTAAACCTCGTCCGGAACGCCTAAAAGGATTTAAATAAAGTCCCCGCCCCTCCAGAGCACGATTGTGACGTTGAAGTTTTTCCAACTGACGTTGCGCCGCTTTAGTTTTGTTTACTGCACTAGCTACACCTGCTGCTCCACCTATTAATGATCCTAATGCTCTAAGTATTGGTAGCAATGGTAGAGAATCCTCGGCGTTTTACAGTTCGAAGTTTTCGCCCATTTTTCCGTCTATTATTTGTTCGCCTCTTAATACCCATTCCTATTTGACTTTTCGCAGAATCGCAACCCAAGTAGCAGTTGCAGCTGCGCGTTCACCCACCTTTGCGTCTTTTGCAACAATTCGCTGTTTCGCACGATCAGCTAATATTTTTTCAGCTAGATATCGTCTTCCAAGATCTTTATATTTAGCATACGCAAAATCATGTTCCCGACAAGCAGAGTCCAAAGGATTGATACCGCGATCGTCTCGAGACAATCTTTTCTGCAAATGCGTTACTGGACCGCAAAATTGATATCCCGGAGTATGAAGTTCGAAAGGTAGAGCGTTAATTGCAGTATTCAATAATCCACTACCCAACTTTTTTTTTCTTTTTTACGTTCAATACAGTGGTTTAACATGGTTCGACATGCTCAACGATTTGCATCTAACTGAATAATGTTTTCTACAACAAGTGCTTTTATTATCATTAGGGAGGGTAGGAAATAATTATTTTCACATTTATTTTCAGAAATGGAATAGCGTCCCCAAGGTAATGTATTTATACAATCTGGAGCAACACATCGTTTATCATCATATGGATCGAGTGTAATTTTTTTTTCTGTTATAGTATACACTTGATGCAACTTAGATGTAATACAAAATATCTAATATTGACATTCCAACGTAAATGGGTCTATTCATCATTACTTTCAGTTTCCCCATGGCGATGAAATTATTGTCAAATATAACTCTACGATGGAAATTTGGTTTCGATATATATGCATTTGCACCATAGCGTCCCTGCCATCGGGTAACTAATTTTACATCAATATGGTTGCGAACGTTCTCCACGGTTTTACCAAAGACTGCGTTATTCATTAATTTGTGAAGATTCTTTTCAAAATTCGATTGTGCCAATGTTCGTAATTGCGTATTTAAATAAATATAATTACGCAACCATGTTGATTGATCGAACTGTAAGACTTTATTAATCCTACGTACACGCAATCCCTCACGCAAACATTGTTGCAAGGCTCGATAATGAATAACGTAACGTTCCTTATCGTATAATGTAGCGAGAAGTTTCTGATGTGATGCATTCGGAGCTCACTCATGACTTGAATAAAATGGGAGATCGGCGTGTGAATTGTGAATTTCTTTAGGATATTCTAAATCAACATCTAGGATATAGCCTATTGAAGAATTGAGAGGTACTGTTGTCACGTTGAAATTAATACAATTTTCCAGCCATTTAAAGTTTTCATAAGGCAACGGTTGCGACATTGTCAGTAGTACACCTAGGCCGGTTCTAACTCAGGTCCTCTGAGGGGAGTGCGGGGCGGGGGGTTCACGCGGGGAGGGGTATGACGTCACGCGGGGAGGGGGACTCGGCGGAGGGGCTGACGTTACGCGGGGAGGGGGAAATCGTTGGAGCGGTGGAGGGGGGTATATATCGATTATCGATTAATTGATCATCGATTATTGATTTTTATATATTTAAAATTTATTGTTGATTTATTTTGTCTTATATTGTTTACTTTATCGATTTTATTATTTAGCGACTCTCGCCAGAGAGCCAAGTTGGTTGACCCGTGTCGCTGAGACAAGCGATCGGATTACACGTATGCGTGAGAGAGAGAGCGACTCATCTGCATATATAAAGATGATTGGGTTTGTTTGGGTGAAATCCCAAACAAACCGCCGCGCACGTCTTCGAACATCTATTGCATTTCAAGGCCAAAATGCCTGGGACATTCGCAAAAGAATAAAATTATGCGAATGATATTGTAAGCGCTTCGCGGATCTCGTCGAAAAAGTTGATGTCAGCAAAAATCTAAAAGTCTGTAGAAAAATATATAATGAACAAATGCACACGGCACCAAGGATGCAGCTGTTATAGAAATGGAATATAAATCGTGATTGAGAGGTACACACTTTCAGCTTACATAGGAAAAAAAGCACCGTTAAAATGTCGATTCAGCATCACGTGGTATCTCAAGGTCAAAATGCCATTTAACTTCAGACATTCACCGACTAAAGCAGTTGGGTTTGTTGGGTGAAATCCCAAACAAACCCAAACAAACCCACGAACGTCTTCGAGCATCTATTGAACGCTTTCGAATGTCTCCCAACGTCTCTTGAACGTCTCACGAACGTCTCCGAACGTATCCGAACGTCTCATGAACGTCTCCCGAACATCTCACGAACGTCTCCGAACGTCTCATGAACGTCTCTCGAACGTCTCCGAACGTCTCATGAACGTCTCTTGAACGTCTCCGAACGTCTCATGAACGTCTTCGAACATCTCCGAACATCTCACGAACGTCTCCGAACGTCTCATGAACGCCTCTCAAACGTCTCCGAACGTCTCACGAACGTCTCCGAACGTCTCCGAACGTCTCATGAACGTCTCGCGAACGTCTCCGAACATCTCCGAACGTCTCATGAACGTCTCACGAACGTCTCACGTACGTCTCTCGAATGTTTGAGAGTAATATTTTATACAACTGTGTAATCTCATAACAGATAATGTAACAAAGAAAGGGGTGAGGAGAATTAAAAAATCACATAATGTCACATTTCGTTTATTTGCATGAATCTTTATGATTCAACCACCAATTAAACATTTTACATACATTTTGTAATGCACAATTTTTTTCATGCTTTTCGCATCGTAGAGTATAGCTTACGCCTAATTTACTTAAGGTATCCATATCGCCAAAGTCCACGTCCAACGTTTAAACAACTAGATCATTTTTCATATTTAATATATCAGCTAGCCATTCTCCGTTGGACTTCCGTTGGGCCCACAACTGCAGCCGTTATTAAACCTTGAGCCATGCTATATGGAACGTTTCCATAGGCCCACTTTAGACCATGATGATTCCGAATCAGCCATGACGCTTCGTATCTCTCAGATTTTGTGAGAAGTCTCCATGGTATGATACTCGCGAAAATGTAATGAGAGAGCACACATTCCGCTCTCAGAATCGCTACTTCCTTCACGACAAAGTTTCTCCCAACAATGAATCCTTGTAGATCGACAAATGTAGGTACAGACATAACGAAGATGGCTCGATCAAGTCAATAGCAAGATCAATTGATGACTGACGTCACTATTTAAGAAACTCGTCTTTAAATCATTTATTTATCGAGCGGGGGGTTACTTGCTGATCTATACAATTTTACGAACCATGTTTGTCAATGGGCAATATTCAACAAAGCGATCGTGCAAGATCAGACAATAGGCAGTAGTATTTGGTGGCAAATCTTCCTTACATTCAAACTCTATTCGCACGTCCACGGTAGCATTTTTCATAGACTCGTTCTGACGCGAGCAATCGATAACCGTGAGAGGGCCGTTATATTGAACCTTTGCGATGGTGAGCAAAGAATAATCACTATTACAGCCGTAATAAGATTTACGAAATCGAGAGTACATATTGAACAAAATGGCGAATCTGTTTTTGTCAAAGTCCAAATTCAAGTCATCGTAAGGATAAGATTCCGAGTTGAGATAAAGTTTAACATTGGCGAGCTTGCAGTCGTCGAATAGTGTAATGTCCTTTGCCATAGAATTTTTTTTGTCAGTCTGCAGCGCAAATATTACATATCTTGGTTTCTTTAGCTGGGAGGCAGCTTTCACAGTCCATGAGTGTTTCGTTGTGCTTTGAAGCAGTAGATACTCGTATAGATCCCAAGAGCGAAAGCTCATATTCAAGTATCGCCCACTCTCCAATGTTCGAAGTAATGACAATTTAGTTATCTCATTTAATATTACGTGAGGCATACGCCATTGTATCTTGAGCAATTCAACTTCTGCCTCTACTAATGGATGCTGACTGAATACGCAATTGTTATCATTGCGCGAACGTATCAGAATTACCTCATGATGAGCATTGATAACAACGCGCTTGTAATCTTCACAGAATCCTAGCAATATGTTGAGAGGTACACAAAAATTGAAATATTTTCCCCCATTATTATGTGTTACATCCCACGCAGCATTTTTCAAAGTATGACTCCTCTCAGGGCTTAGAGAGATGTAGTTTTTAATCGTGGTTGTTATTCCAACGTTTCGATTGCGATCAATCTCCACACCATCGAGCTCATAACGAACTTCATCAAACATGAATGCAACGCAATTGTTTCCCAATACTACTATTGCTTGATCATCTGGTTTTTTAAGCACCGTGAACTTTCCCTCAACGTAGAGAAAACTTTCAGATGGTAGGGTGTACAAGTCTTGGTGTTGTATAGGAATTCGTATTTCATCGCTGTGTCCAAACGTTGAGTTGGCATATGGATTGTACGTATGAGTCTCAATTTTGATGATACGATCGTCAAAGATTGGCTCCCCACGGATATTCAAAACGTCAGTCATTCTTTTGCCTCAAGTATGTCGTACAATAAATCCCAGAGATTCTAAAAATTCACGATTCTCTGCACTGAGTTTCTTCTTTGCGGGTAATTTAACACTCAATGCCGCTTGTCTTCTTGCAAGAGTATTATCGTGTGGGATCGTATTATCTCGCGTAGAAATATTGTCTCTGGCGTATTCCGTGTCGTACAGAACGAGCATCACAAGCGTCGCTTTCGTATGTGCAATCTCACCGTCATTTCTTCTCCTCGAAAATCGAGTAGTTTTCCCTTTTGATCCACGATACGTATCGTTAGATCCGTAATGCTCCGCACAACGATCGGAAGATAAATGATTTGCGCAGGCGTTTCCGATATCTTATATCCTGGTGGCACGCTCGGCGAAAATTCATGTATCGTGTGTACACGCTCGCCATTGCAGTACGCACCAGTGGTGACACTACATTCTATGCGGATATTGTTGACATTCATTATGTTTATCGGTACATCAGATTCCTGCCATTTCCAGGGATGCAGTATTCGATTTGATGAAAATCCCAACAGGGATCCTACGTTGTCAGGTTTAATGAAATTTATTCTGTACGCACATTTGATTTCGCTCTTTAGTGTATTATGATTAGCGCGTAGCACGATTGGGTATTCGCCATTTTCATCGAGGTCATCGTTATCAACCTTTCGAGGAACAATTTCATTTTCAGCATCATCACCGCTATCAACCCCTTTGAGTAAAATTGCACGATTCAGATACGCATTTATGGCTCTCAGTTCATACGATCCTTCAGGGATTATAATTTCCTTGTCATCATTGTCAAAGTAAAATTTGTTGTTTGATGAATTCACATTTGGTATTGTGTGATAAGTTTCGAAATCCGTCAAACCGAGCTCATAACAGCCATCATTGAAATATATAGCGGGAAAGTAATTTGCGGTTAGAAGGCTACTCTTGCCGGTCAACGTAAGCGTCAGTGACATGTTTCCCTCGAATACTGAGTTGATTGACACATTGTCACGGCTTAAATACATATTGATCATCGACGTTTTGGAGAAATTGCAAGCACAATTGTCCGCAAATACTCTGATTATAATTCTGATAAGATGTTCGATTGTATTGTATTTTTGTGGTATTTGGTCCAAAATATCGCACCAACTCCTTGGGCGGTCGAAGATTTCCAAAACTATCATAATATATTATATGACTCCCCCTCTTGGCATAGGCTACCCAATGCGTACCCGGGCCATTGGCATCATCCAAATTTACTATACCGCTCTCATCTAGTTGCACGCCACCATAAACAGGTAAATTATTGCGCATGAAGACCCCTCTGAAGAATGGTATGCGCATGCGTTTAGCTAAGCATTCCAATTGTACATTAGTTGTTACACCCATGGGCATTTTCACCGAGTTTTGGCGTTTTTTTTTCTTAGTTGAACATCCTTGTCCACGCTTGTAGGGAGCGAGATAGAGCCCATAGTCTTCTATAGCTCGATTATGACGTTGTATTTCTTCAAGTTGACGTTGCGCCGCTTTGCTATCATTCACAGCCTTTGCCATCCCAGCTGCCCCACCAGCCAGTGAACCAAAAACTCCCAGTAATGGTAACATTGGCAAAATTCCGCCACGCTTTGCTATCGGCAGTATTCTCTTCTTAACGGGTTTTTTTCTTCTTTGTCGATGAGTTCTTTGTCTTCATTCCCATGCCGAATTTCGTTTTTGCTTTCATAGCTGCCCAAACAGCGGTCGCTGCTGTTTTCTCGCCAAAAGTCGAATCTCTCGCAGTAATACGTTTTCGTGCCGTTGTTGCAAGTATATTATCCGCAACGTGTCTTTCGCCTAAATGATTGCTTCGAGAATAGGCTATATCGTGGTCGCGACAAGCTGCATCCAATGGATTTATACCACGATCACCCCGTGCCGATCTCTGCTCTAACTGAGTGCCTGGTCCACAAAATTGGTATCCGGGAATATGTAACTCGATTGGAAGTGGATTTATTGCACGATTTAACAAACCGTTGCCTTTTCTCTTTGACATTCGGCACAATTATTCATAAACGGTGCTGGACCGTCAATGTGTATTAGCTGTCCCGGTAAATTCCAATGGCGCGTGCATCGGCGATATGGCTGTACTTCCGAATCAGCCTTTATATGTTCGGGAAGCCTCTCCCACAAAATGTCAACGAAGTGATGAAAATTTTGTAACAAAACAATTTTTGGAATAAACTGTAATTGATGAGCCGTTAAGCGGAGAATACTGCAGTCGTCCGATAGATACAAAAACATTCTCAGTACTGAGCAGATTTGGCTCGCTGCACTCCTATAAATACTCCTCACACGACGCATTTTGAGCGAATGTGTGTTTGGATTCGAGAGAGAAAACATGCGTTTCGTGCAACAAGCGACGGTGATTCAAGTGACCAATTTCGACGATAGAGTAATGGAGGGCCAACAAGTACGCAAGCATGGAGACATGCTGCCACTTACGATACGCAGCATTATTTGCGGTCCTTCAAATTGTGGGAAAACCAATGTTTTGTTAAGTTTAATAGAAAGTCCAAATGGTGTACGTTTTGAAAACCTATATGTATACTCGAAATCGTTTCAACAGCCAAAATATCAATATTTGGAAAATCTGCTGACATCGATTAACGAAATCGGCTATTTTAAATTCTCGAATAATAGTGATGTTATCCCACCGCACGAAGCGCTTCCGAACTCCATTTTTATTTTCGATGACGTAGCATGTGATAAGCAAAATACAGTACGAGAGTACTTTGCGATGGGCAGACACTCGAGCGTTGATTGTTTCTACCTTTGCCAAACATATGCCAAGGTTCCCAAGCATCTTATACGCGACAATGTGAATCTGCTTATTTTATTTAAACAAGATCGTACAAACTTGAAACATGTTTACAATGAACATGTAAATACGGACATGTCGTATGAAGATTTTCTGGTGTTATGTTAAAAATGTTGGCAACACAAATATGGCTTCATGGTGATGGACAAAGATAGCTCATTGTCCGGTGGTCGATATAGAAATGGATTTAACGAGTTTGCAATACCGTAATGTAGTCAGTCGGCATTGAGACATCAGCTGTGCAACGACCGACAAATAATTTCGTGTGGGCATGATAACGACAATTGATACTGATGAAAAGATTGCCAGGGAAATTGCGAAAACAAGCGACTCAATACGCAAAAAATATCAAGCTTTGAAGACTGGAAAAATGGAAGAAGATCTTGCATTGGAGAGACACTTCAAGCCAATCACCGAACCTCTCAAGCAGATTGTTGAGCAATCAGCTGCTGTTGAATCTCTTGGGCCGGAAATTGAATCGTTGAGTATGTCGGAAGCAAAGGACCTAGAGAAGGATGTGAAACAAGGAACAAAGCGCACACGTTCGTTATTTCAAGATTTGCTGGTAACTTCTACACCGAATCAGTTGAAACGCAAGCGACGAAAGGAATCTCTGGATGATACGTCGATGGCTGCTGTACCCTTGCAACCAGCCACCATTGTTGAAGAAGACGTTTTTGAGACTACGCCCGAATCATTCGTGTCTACAGTTCAACGTCAATTACAAACGGCTGAAGGTCAAAATACATTGCGCGAACATTTCGGTCCACTCGGTCAACAATATATTTCATCTATTCTTTCACAAGACAAAAATTCCAGCATGGATTACGTGTATGGCGTCAAATTTACCAATGAAGGAATGATGTTAGGCGATAAGCGTTTCGATGTGGATAATGATGATAATATATTCATCGATGGCATAAAATACTTGGGAACCCCTGGACTCTATGAGCTAATTTTCAAGAGAATTCCCGACGATGCAATATACACCGAGGAAGACAAAAACAAATATAAAAGTATATTGTTGGCAACAAATGCACATCGACGTGGTAGCAATATACTCAATCCTGTATTGGGTAACAAAGGCTTCGAGTATAAATATATAATTGGACCATTAACTTTCGACCGAAAAACTGGAAGAGGTATAGAAATACCGCTCGCCATGACGTTAAATAACAACAAAATCGATTACGTGCATTGGAATGATCCCAATGAGTTGGTCGATCGTTTGCGCTTGTTGGAAGCTTCACGACACGCGGGTAAGAACGCTCACGACAATGAGATAATGTCGATTATTGAGGAACTTCGCGAAGTGGGCCTCATTATAAATTAACCTATGCATCGATGATAATGATCATTCCTTCATCACTATTGATACCGAGATGTCGATCAATAAATTCGGATCATCGCTTGGAGCGCAGGATAATTCATACTATCAGTGGACTGGGCTAATAAGAAATTATACACGTGATAATGCTCTCTGTCTAACCTCTAGTGGCTTCGATGCAAGATCACGTAAAATACGAGGCGTAGCCCTACCTGAAGGGGATTACGATGCTGCTAATAAACGTTACGTGGAAATGAACATCAAGCTGTTAACAGAGCGCCTGGCTGAATTTGAGAAGAAATTCATCGCACTAGAGGATACGCTTCGAATAACTATGAACGATACGTCTAAAACGATTCAGTATGCAATCGACGCTGTGGCTGCCACAACGCAGGAAGATATGTAAAAATCGTCTGGTCAAACACACGATATGCTCGGAGAAGAAAAAACGTCTGAAGAAAAGCAGCTCGTGGAGGAATTACATGCACCAGCAAGAAAAAACTTTCTGCGAAGACGTGACATCGTACGTGGGTATGATGATTTGTGGCAGGCTGACGTAGTCGAAATGCGGCCGTATTCGCGTTTCAACAAAGGCTACAATTACATCCTCACCATCATCGATGTGTTGAGCAAGTATGCATGGGCAGTACCCTTGAAAAGTAAAACTGGTAACGAAATGGGTACAACGATAGCGAAAATCATACACGATCATAGCAGATATCCGAAAATTCTTCAGACCGACAAAGGAAGAGAATTTTACAATGTGCAACGTGCAACGACCCATGGAGAAATACAACATCAATCATTATTCGACGTACTCTATTATGAAGGCCTCGGTCGTCGAACGATTCAATCGCACACTCAAAAATAATATGTGGAAAATGTTTACAATCAATGTTAATTACAAGTGGATCGAGGGTCCCCAATGTTAATTACAAGTGGGGGAGGGTCAAGTGGGGGAGGGTCAAGGGGGGGTCAAGGGGGGCGGGTTCAGGTGGTGGTGTCCAGGTGGCGGTGTCCAGGGGGAGGGTCAAGGGCCGGTGTTCAAGAGGGGGGGGTGTCCAGGGGGGTCGCTGAAGGCGGTGTCGGGGGGGGGGGTGTCGCTGGACGCGAGTAACGTCACAGAGTGGCCTCTGTGGAGGGGGGCCATGTGGTCCGTGGAGCGTCTGGCAGGGAAGCCGCCGTCGATAAGTGTTGTGTATGTGAAGGGCGGCGCCGTTCAAAGTCCAATATTTATGACCTGCAGCTGGTTCCAGCCGACAGACAGGTCCTGACAGGTTTCTCGGGGAAAAATCTTTAGGGATCAAAGGGACCGCGGATGGACCACTCGAGCGCAGTTCTTGTCGAGGCCTCCATTCCGAAATATAACGTCAAGATGTTCGCATGTGCGAGTATGTACGCAGTGCATCCGGCCAAGCACCCCCTGGACTTGATCAAAAACGAGCTCGAACAGGTTCCAAAGGTCTTGCTCTTAAAATATTGGGGTAAATATATTGGCTTATTGTGGGATCATTTGCCAGAACATCATCGGAATGACAGTGAAGTGATATCATATCTTCCATGCTTGGAGCACTATAATACACCACAGATGAAAGATCACATCGATGGCCCCCCACCTCAACGTCGGGAGTGTAAAAAATGCTGTGAAAATTCTCCACGTAGTGGGTTCTTCGAACGTGTTTGAACCTGTTTTTCGGGAGTGTGAAAAATGTCTGGGGAAAATTCTCCACGGTTCTTCGAACGTGTTCGAACCTGTTTTTCACGATTGGAAAAGAGGAGAGAGGCTTGACAATTTGAGTGAGAGGCTTACGAGGCAGATTATATTTCTGTGGACCAAGCTTAGACTGCACTATTCCACTGCACCATCAACATCTAAAAGAACTTTGAAAGTGCGTGGAAAATGGATCTCTCGAGTATCAACAAAGTCGGCCGGATGGCGGAATTCCTCCCAACGAAGAAGCTGTCAGAACTCCCCGTTAAGTCGGAAAGACTAATCTCCGACATAAGGGCCGTACAAACCAAATTTGGAAAACGCTACATCGCAGACATCGCGGATGAGTTCTCTGTCTTCTTACCGGCGAGGCTTGTGAAGGCCTTCGACCAAGATCCGACAATGTTCGAGAGTATGCTGCAAGTGGCACGCGACGATCAGCTCTGCATGCAGTATATTGGTGGAAAATACAACAGTGTCGAGTTCCGTCGTCTCTAAACATGGTGGACGGAAAAAAATCGTTGGAACACCAACGTCAAACAGCTGTCCGCATCATCGAGAATATGCTGCAACTGGTCAACTCAGTGGTTGGGAACTACAACAGCGTTCCATCGTCTCCAAGCGTGGAGACAAAATTGGGCACCACCGTTCGCATGGGTTTTTTTTCAAAGTGCTGACTATTTAAAAATGTATATGTTTAATCGAATTGTAAATGATGGATGTTTTCGTCGTAAAATAAAGAATACAAATGACATTTTCATCTAGATGTGTTTTATTGATGAAAAAAAATCCCTCTCTCGTGCTTCGTATACGCTCAACCAGCTTTTCACCGATTTTACATTCTCATGGGCGCAGTTTGTGTTGAAGGGATGATGGGGGGCATTTGGAGTTAGTGATTTTGGGCAGCGATGGACAGTCCAGAGTCTCCAAGTCATTTTTCGAATCCCTTCGCATAGTTGTTGGGGGCTCCTTGCAAGATTTCTCGAATTGTCTTTCTAGCTGCCTCGTATGGTATGCCATTATGATCCCATCGAATTCCATGGAAATTGCGTTCCAGCCACTTGTTTGTCATTTTGTACTTGGCCGGTAAAGAGTCCCATGCAAATGGTGCGTCGAAGGCGAGCGTCAGTGGTTCAGCATTCTTCCCATGGAGTTTGACGATGGACATCTCCTTCAAGACCAATTCGTCGACGGGTCTCTTAAAGCCCTGCAGGTCGACGATAAGCTCCATGTTGACTGAAGTGGATGTCCATTGGCATGATTTTATACAATTTTTTTAACTCCGCCACTGATTGGATTATACTCTTCGTGAGACGGTGCAGAGACTTCCGAAGACATTCATAAGACGTTCAAAGACATTCAAGAGACGTTAGAAAACATTCATAAGGCGTTTGAAGACATGCGTGAGTGGTTCAAAGAGTTTCAAAAGACTTTCTACGACGTCATGAGACGTTTGAAGGTGTTCGTGAGGCCTTCAAGAGACTTTCGAAAGCTTTTAAAGACATTCATGAGAGTATCGAAGACATTCAAGAAATCTTTGACAATATTCACAATACGTTTGAAGACATCGATGAGCAGTTCGACGACGTTTTAGAGACTTTCAAAGACATTCACGAGGGGTTCGAAGACGTTCAAGAGAATTGCGAAGACATTCATAATACGTTTGAAGACATTCATGAGGGGTTCGGAGACGCTTAAGAGAGACTTTCAAAGACATTCACGAGGGGTTTGAAGACGTTTGAAAGACTTTCGACGACACTCATAATACGTTTGAAGATGTTTAAGAGACTTTCAAAGACATTCGCGAGAGGTGCGAAGACGTTCAGAGATTTTCAAAGTGGGTTCGAACGTGGGTTTCGAAGACGTTCAAGAGACTTTCAGAGACATTTGCGAGAGGTGCAAAGACTTTCAGAGACTTTCGAAGACATGTAAGAGATCTTTGACAATATTCATAATACGTTTGAAGACATCGATGAGAGGTTCGACGACGTTTTAGAGACATTCAACGACATTCGTGATACGTTTGAAGACATTCATGAGAGGTTGCAAGACGCTTGAGAGACTTTCAAAGACATTCACGAGGCGTTCGAAGACGTTTAAGAGAATTTCAACGACATTCATAATACGTTTCAAGACATTCATAAGGGATTCGAAAACGCTTGAGAGACTTTCCAAGACATTCACGAGGCGTTCGAAGACGTTAAAGAGAATTTGAACGACATTCATAATACGTTTGAAGACATTCATGAGGGGTTCGAAGACGCTTAAGAGAGACTGTCAAAGACATTCACGAGAGGTTCGGAGACGCTTGAGAGACTTTCGAAGACATTCACGAGGCGTTCGAAGACGTTAAAGAGAATTTCAACGACATTCATAATACGTTTGAAGACATTCATGAGGGGTTCGAAGGCGCTTAAGAGAGACTTTCAAAGACATTCACGAGAGGTTCGGAGACGTTTAAAAGACTTTCGACGACACTCATAATACGTTTGAAGACGTTGGAGAGACTTTCCAATACGTTCAAGAGACTTTCAGAGACATTCGTGAGAGGTGCGGAGACGTTCAGAGGCTTTCGAAGACATTCAAGAGATCTTTGACAATATCCATAATACGTTTGAAGACATCGATGAGGGGTTCGACGACGATTTAGAGACTCAAAGACATTCACGAGACGTTCGAAGACGTTCAAGAGAATTTCAACGACATTCATAATACGTTTGAAGACATTCATGAGGGGGTCGAAGACGCTTAAGATAGACTGTCAAAGACATTCACGAGAGGTTCGGAGACGCTTGAGAGACTTTCGAAGACATTCACGAGGCGTTCGAAGACGTTAAAGAGAATTTCAGCGACATTCATAATACGTTTGAAGACATTCATGAGGGGTTCGAAGACGCTTAAGAGAGACTCTCAAAGACATTCACGAGAGGTTCGGAGACGTTTAAAAGACTTTCGACGACACTCATAATACGTTTGAAGACGTTGAAGAGACTTTCCAATACATTCAAGAGACTTTCAGAGACATTCGTGAGAGGTGCGGAGACGTTCAGAGGCTTTCAAAGACATTCACGAGGCGTTCGAAGACGTTCAAGAGACTTTCAGAGACATTCGTGAGAGGTGCGGAGACGTTCAGAGGCTTTCGAAGACATTCAAGAGATCTTTGACAATATCCATAATACGTTTGAAGACATCGATGAGGGGTTCGACGACGTTTTAGAGACAAAGACATTCACCAAGGGTTTGAAGACGTTGAAAAGACTTTCAACGACATTCGTGATACGTTTGAAGACATTCATGAGGGGTTCGAAGACCCTTAAGAGAGACTTTCAAAGACATTCACGAGGGGTTCGGAGACGTTCAAAAGACATTCAACGACACTCATAATACGTTTGAAGACGTTCAAGAGAATTTCAACGACATTTATAATATGTTTCAAGACATTCATGAGGGGTTCGAAGACGCTTGAGAGACTGTCAAAGACATTCACGATGCGTTCGAAGACGTTCAAGACATTTTCAACAACATTCATAATACGTTTGAAGACATTCATGAGGGGTTCGAAGACGCTTAAGAGAAACTTTCAAAGAAATTCACGAAGGGTTCGGAGACGTTTAAAAGACGTTCGACGACACTCATAATACGTTTGAAGACGTTCAAGAGACGTTCGAATACGCTCAAGAGACTTTCAGAGACATTCGTGAGAGGTGTGGAGACGTTCAGAGACTTTCGAAGACATTCAAGAGATCTTTGACAATTTTCATAATACATTTGAAGACATCGATGAGGGGTTCGAAGACGCTTAAGAGACTTTCAAAGACATTCACGATGCATTCGAAGACGTTCAAGAGACTTTCGACGACATTCGTGATACGTTGAAGACATTCATGAGGAGTTCGAGACGCTTGAGAGACTTTCAAAGACATTCACGAGAGGTGCGAAGACGTTCAGAGACCTTTGAAGACATTCAAGAGATCTTTGACAATATTCATAATACGTTTGAAGACATCGATGAGCAGTTCGGCGCCGTTTTAGAGACTTTCAGAGACATTCACGAGGGGTTTGAAGACGTTCAGAGACTTTCGAAGACATTCAAGAGATCTTTGACAATATTCATAATACGTTTGAAGACATCGATGAGGGGTTCGAGGACGCTTGAAAGACTTTCAAAGGCATTCACGAGAGTTTCGAAGACGTTCAAGAGACTTTCGACGACATTCATTATACGTTTGAAGACATTCATGAGGGGTTCGAAAACGCTTAACAGAAACTTCCAAAGACATTCACGAGGGGTTCGAAGACGTTCGAGATCCTTTAGACAACATTTATAATACGATTGGAGACATTCATGAGGAGTTCGAAGACGCTTAAGAGAGACTTTCAAAGACATTGACGAGGGGTTCGAAGACGTGAGGTGCGAAGCGAGACTTTCACAGACATTCACGAGGGGTTTGAAGACGTTCAAAATACTTTCGAATATGTTCTAAAGACTTTCCACGACATTCATAATACGTTTGAACACATTCATGAGGGGTTCGGAGACGCTTAAGAAACTTTCAAAGACATTCACGAGGCGTTTGAAGACGTTCAAGAAACGTTCGAATACATTCAAGAGACTTTTGACGACATTCATAATACGTTTGAAGACGCTTAAGAGACTTTCAAAGACATTCACGAGAGGTGCGAAGATATTCAGAGAGACTTTCGAAGACATTCAAGAGATCTTTGACCATGTTCATAATACGTTTGAACACATCGATGAGGGGTTCAACGGCGTTTCAGAGACTTTCAAAGACATTCACGAGGGGCTCCAAATCGTTCAACAGACAATCGACGACATTCATAATCGTTTTTTTTCAGACATTCATGAGGGGTTCGCAGACGCTGGAGAGACTTTCAAAGACATTCGCGAGAGGGTGAATCCCTTTTTGGCATGAATGTTTGGGCGAATTCCAAACAAACCCAAACAATGCCAGCAAAACTCAAACATCATGAAAGTCTTCGATGACGGTTGAGATAATACGACTTTCGACGACATCCATAAACTAAAGACTTTCATGACGTTTGAGTTTTGCTGGCACTGTTTGGGTTTGTTTGGGATTCGCCCAAACATTCATGCCACAAAGGGATTCACCCTCCCGCGAATGTCTTTGAAAGTCGCTCCAGCGTCTGCGAACCCCTCATGAATGTCTGAAAAAACGATTATGAATGTCGTCGAATGTCTGTTGAACGTTTTGGAGCCCCTCGTGAATGTCTTTGAAAGTCTCTGAAACGCCGTTGAACCCCTCATCGATGTGTTCAAACGTATTATGAACATGGTCAAAGATCTCGTGAATGTCTTTGAAAGTCTCTTAAGCGTCTTCAAACGTATTATGAATGTCGTCAAAAGTCTCTTGAATGTATGCGAACGTTTCTTGAAGGTCTTCAAACGCCTCGTGAATGTCTTTGAAAGTCTCTTAAGCGTCTCCGAACCCCTCATGAATGTGTTCAAACTGATTATGAATGTCGTGGAAAGTCTTTAGAACATATTCGAAAGTATTTTGAACGTCTTCAAACCCCTCGTGAATGTTCGTGAAAGTCTCGCTTCGCACCTCACGTCTTCGAACCCCTCGTCAATGTCTTTGAAAGTCTCTCTTAAGCGTCTTCGAACTCCTCATGAATGTCTCCAATCGTATTATAAATGTTGTCTAAAGGATCTTGAACGTCTTCGAACCCCTCGTGAATGTCTTTGGAAGTTTCTGTTAAGCGTTTTCGAACCCCTCATGAATGTCTTCAAACGTATCATGAATGTCGTCGAAAGTCTCTTGAACGTCTTCGAAACTCTCGTTAATGCCTTTGAAAGTCTCTCAAGCGTCCTCGAACCCCTCATCGATGTCTTCAAACGTATTATGAATATTGTCAAAGATCTCTTGAATGTCTTCGAAAGTCTCTGAACGTCTTCAAACCCCTCGTGAATGTCTCTGAAAGTCTCTAAAACGGCGTCGAACTGCTCATCGATGTCTTCAAACGTATTATGAATATTGTCAAAGATCTCTTGAATGTCTTCGAAGGTCTCTGAACGTCTTCGCACCTCTCGTGAATGTCTTTGAAAGTCTCTCAAGCGTCTCGAACCCCTCATGAATGTCTTCAAACGTAGTATGAGTGTAGTCGAAAGTCTTTTGAACGTCTTCGAACCCCTCGTGAATATTTTTTAAAGTCTCGCTTAAGTCTCTTCGAACTCCTCATGAATGTCTTCAACGTATCACGAATGTCGTCGAAAGTCTCTTGAACGTCTTCGAATGCATCGTGAATGTCTTTGAAAGTCTCTCAAGCGTCTTCGCACCCCTCATCGATGTCTTCAAATGTATTATGAAAATTGTCAAAGATCTCTTGAATGTCTTCGAAAGTCTCTGAACGTCTCCACACCTCTCACGAATGTCTCTGAAAGTCTCTTGAGCGTATTCGAACGTCTCTTGAACGTCTTCAAACGTATTATGAGTGTCGTCGAACGTCTTTTAAACGTCTCCGAACCCTTCGTGAATTTCTTTGAAAGTCTCTCTTAAGCGCCTTCGAACCCCTCATGAATGTCTTCAAACGTATTATGAATGTTGTTGAAAATTTCTTGAACGTCTTCGAACGCATCGTGAATGTCTTTGACAGTCTCTCAAGCGTCTTCGAACCCCTCATGAATGTATTGAAACATATTATAAATGTCGTTGAAATTCTCTTGAACGTCTTCAAACGTATTATGAGTGTCGTTGAATGTCTTTTAAACGTCTCCGAACCCCTCGTGAATGTCTTTGAAAGTCTCTCTTAAGGGTCTTCGAACCCCTCATGAATGTCTTCAAACGTATCACGAATGTCGTTGAAAGTCTCTTCAACGTCTTCAAACCCTTCGTGAATATCTTTGAGTCTCTATAACGTCGTCGAACCCCTCATCGATGCCTTCAAACGTATTATGAATATTGTCAAAGATCTCTTGAATGTCTTCGAAAGTCTCTGAACGTCTCCGCATCTCTCACGAATGCCTCTGAAAGTCTCTTGAACGTATTCGAAAGTCTCTTGAACGTCTTCAAACGTATTATGAGTGTCGTCGAAAGTCTTTTAAACGTCTCCGAACCTCTCGTGAATGTCTTTGAAAGTCTCTCTTAAGCGTCTTCGAACCCCTCATGAATGTCTTCAAACGTATTATGAATGTCGTTGAAAGTCTCTTGAACGTCTTCAAACCCTTGGTGAATGTCTTTGTCTCTAAAACGTCGTCGAACCCCTCATCGATGTCTTCAAACGTATTATGGATATTGTCAAAGATCTCTTGAATGTCTTCGAAAGCCTCTGAACGTCTCCGCACCTCTCACGAATGTCTCTGAAAGTCTCTTGAACGTCTTCGAACGCCTCGTCAATGTCTTTGAAAGTCTCTCTTAAGGGTCTTCGAACCCCTCATGAATGTCTTCAAACGTATCACGAATGTCGTTGGAAGTCTCTTGAATGTCTTCAAACCCTTCGTGAATATCTTTGAGTCTCTAAATCGTCGTCGAACCCCTCATCGATGTCTTCAAACGTATTATGGATATTATCAAAGATCTCTTGAATGTCTTCGAAAGCCTCTGAACGTCTCCGCACCTCTCACGAATGTCTCTGAAAGTCTCATGAACGTATTGGAAAGTATCTTCAACGTCTTCAAACGTATTATGAGTGTCGTCGAAAGTCTCTTAAACGTCTCCGAACCTCTCGTGAATGTCTTTGAAAGTCTCTCTTAAGCGCCTTCGAACCTCTCATGAATGTCTTCAAACGTATTATGAATGTCGTTGAAATTCTCTTTAACGTCTTCGAACGCCTCGTGAATGTCTTCGAAAGTCTCTCAAGCGTCTCCGAACCTCTCGTGAATGTATTTGACAGTCTCTCTTAAGCGTTTTCGACCCCCTCATAAATGTCTTCAAACGTATTATGAATGTCGTTGAAATTCTCTTGAACGTCTTCGAACGCCTCGTGAATGTCTTTGAGTCTCTAAATCGTCGTCGAACCCCTCATCGATGTCTTCAAACGTATTATGGATATTGTCAAAGATCTCTTGAATGTCTTCGAAAGCCTCTGAACGTCTCTGCACCTCTCACGAATGTCTCTGAAAGTCTCTTGAACGTATTGGAAAGTCTCTTCAACGTCTTCAAACGTATAATGAGTGCCGTCGAAAGTCTTTTAAACGTCTCCGCACCTCTCGTGAATGTCTTTGAAAGTCTCTCTTAAGCGCCTTCGAACCCCTCATGAATGTCTTCAAACGTATTATGAATGTCGTTGAAATTCTCTTTAACGTCTTCGAACGCCTCGTGAATGTCTTCGAAAGTCTCTCAAGCATCTCCGAACCTCTCGTGAATGTCTTTGACAGTCTCTCTTAAGCGTCTTCGAACCCCTCATGAATGTCTTCAAACGTATTATGAATGTCGTTGAAATTCTCTTTAACGTCTTCGAACGCCTCGTGAATGTCTTGGAAAGTCTCTCAAGCGTTTTCGAACCCCTTATGAATGTCTTGAAACGTATTATGAATGTCGTTGAAATTCTCTTAAACGTCTTCGAACGCCTCGTGAATGTCTTTGAAAGTCTCTCAAGCGTCTTGCAACCTCTCATGAATGTCTTCAAACGTATCACGAATGTCGTTGAATGTCTTTAAAACGTCGTCGAACCTCTCATCGATGTCTTCAAACGTATTATGAATATTGTCAAAGATCTCTTACATGTCTTCGAAAGTCTCTGAAAGTCTTCGCACCTCTCGCAAATGTCTCTAAAAGTCTCTTGAACGTCTTCTAAACCCACGAGAATGCCTTTGAAAATCTCTGAACGTCTTCGCACCTCTCGCGAATGTCTTTGAAAGTCTCTTGAACGTCTTCAAACGTATTATGAGTGTCGTCGAAAGTCTTTCAAACGTCTTCAAACCCCTCGTGAATGTCTTTGAAAGTGTCTCTTAAGCGTCTCCGAACCCATCATGAATGTCTTCAAACGTATTATGAATGTCGTCGCAATTCTCTTGAACGTCTTCGAACCCCTCGTGAATGTCTTTGAAAGTCTCTAAAACGTCGTCGAAGTGCTCATCGATGTCTTCAAACGTATTCTGAATATTGTCAAAGATCTCTTGAATGTCTTCGACACTCTCATGGATGTCTTTAAAAGCTTTCGAAAGTCTCTTGAAGGCCTCACGAACACCTTCAAACGTCTCATGACGTCGTAGAAAGTCTTTTGAAACTCTTTGAACCACTCACGCATGTCCTCAAACGCCTTATGAATGTTTTCTAACGTCTCTTGAATGTCTTCGAACGTCTTATGAATGTCTTCGGAAGTCTCTGCACCGTCTCACGACGAGTATAATCCAATCAGTGGCGGAGTTAAAAAAATTGTATAAAATCATGCCAATGGACATCCACTTCAGTCAACATGGAGCTTATCGTCGACCTGCAGGGTTTTAAGAGACCCGTCAACGAATTGGTCCTGAAGGAGATGTCCATCGTCAAACTCCATGGGAAGAATGCTGAACCACTGACGCTCGCCTTCGACGCACCATTTGCATGGGACTCTTTACCGGCCAAGTACAAAATGACAAACAAGTGGCTGGAACGCAATTTCCATGGAATTCGATGGGATCATAATGGCATACCATACGAGGCAGCTAGAAAGACAATTCGAGAAATCTTGCAAGGAGCCCCCAACATCTATGCGAAGGGATTCGAAAAATGACTTGGAGACTCTGGACTGTCCATCGCTGCCCAAAATCACTAACTCCAAATGCCCCCCATCATCCCTTCAACACAAACTGCGCCCATGAGAATGTAAAATCGGTGAAAAGCTGGTTGAGCGTATACGAAGCACGAGAGAGGGATTTTTTTTAATCAATAAAACACATCTAGATGAAAATGTCATTTGTATTCTTTATTTTACGACGAAAACATCCATCATTGACAATTCGATTAAACATATACATTTTTACATAGTCAGCACTTTGAAAAAAAAACCATGCGAACGGTGGTGCCCAATTTTGTCTCCACGCTTGGAGACGATGGAACGTTGTTGTAGTTCCCAACCACTGAGTTGACCAGTTGCAGCATATTCTCGATGATGCGGACAGCTGTTTGACGATGGTGTTCCAACGATTTTTTTCCGTCCACCATGTTTAGAGACGACGGAAGTCGACACTGTTGTATTTTCCGCCAATATACTGCATGCAGAGCTGACCGTCGCGTGCCACTTGCAGCATACTCTCGAACATTGTCGGATCTTGGTCGAAGGCCTTCACAAGCCGCGCCGGTAAGAAGACAGAGAACTCATCCGCGATGTCTGCGATGTAGCGTTTTCCAAACTTGGTTTGTACGGCCCTTATGTCGGAGATTAGTCTTTCCGACTTAACGGGGAGTTCTGACAGCTTCTTCGTTGGGAGGAATTCCGCCATCCGGCCGACTTTGTTGATACTCGAGAGATCCATTTTCCACGCACTTTCAAAGTTCTTTTAGATGTTGATGGTGCAGTGGAATAGTGCAGTCTAAGCTTGGTCCACAGAAATATAATCTGCCTCGTAAGCCTCCCACTCAAATTGTCAAGCCTCTCTCCTCTTTTCCAATCGTGAAAAACAGGTTCGAACACGTTCGAAGAACCGTGGAGAATTTGCCCCAGACATTTTTCACGCTCCCGAAAAACAGGTTCAAGCACGTTCGAAGAACCCAATACGTGGAGAATTTTCACAGCATTTTTTACACTCCCGACGTTGAGGTGGGGGGCCGTCGATGTGATCTTTCATCTGTGGTGTATTATAGTGCTCCAAGCATGAAAGATATGATATCACTTCACTGTCATTCCGATGATGTTCTGGCAAACGATCCCACAATAAGCCAATATATTTACCCCAATATTTTAGGAGCAAGACCTTTGGAACCTGTTCGAGCTCGTTTTTGGTCAAGTCCAGGGGGTGCTTGGCCGGATGCACTGCGTACATACTCGCACATGCGAACATCTTGACGTTATATTTCGGAATGGAGGCGTCGACAAGAGCTGCGCTCAAGTGGTCCATCCGCGGTCCCTTTGATCCCTAAAGATTTTTCCCCGAGAAACCTGTCAGGACCTGTCTGTCGGCTGGAACCAGCTGCAGGTCATAAATATTGGACTTTGAAAGGCGCCGCCCTTCACATTCACAACACTTATCGACGGCGGCTTCCCTGCCAGACGCTCCACGGACCACATGGCCCCCCTCCACAGAGGCCACTCTGTGACGTCACTCGCGCCCAGCGACACCCCCGCCCCCGACACCGCCTTCAGCGACCCCCCTGGACGCCCCCCCCCCTCTTGGACACCGGCCCTTGACCCCCCCCCCTGGACACCGCCACCTGGACACCGCCACCTGAACCCTCCCCCCTTGACCCTCCCCCACTTGACCCTCCCCCACTTGACCCTCCCCCACTTGACCCCCCCCCCTCCCCCCCTTGACCCCCCCTTGACCCTCCCCCACTTGACCCTCCTCCACTTGACCCTCCCCCACTTGGCCCTCCCCCACTTGACCCTCCCCCCCTTGACCCTCCCCCCAAAGTGAAGCAGAACCGGCCAAGCTCCTCTACTGAAATGTTTATCAATAAATTTGGAAATATTAGTAGTCACAAAGAATTCAACTATCAAAGTGCTCCGAAAAGAAAGTACGCTGCGCTCCCTTGGAGCGTCACAAATTTAGCATATAATGCTAACGATGCAAAAATAATTCAACTTGCGGACCCTACCGAAAAGGATAATGCGGTTAACAAAACATATGTCGATAACCGTATCATAAATGCTGATCAACGATTTGAACAGATGATCAATGGGAGGATTGCATCTACAACGCGCACGGTTGAGATAAAGATTAATCGTGCAATGTTAAACTGTATTACAAAAGCTGAAACAATTCAAGGTCAGCGAATAAAAGAATTGATGATACGCTAAATGACATATATAAAATACAGGATAAAATTGAGAAAATGGCTGAGACCTGGAAATACCAGTATGAAATGAAACAAGCTCATTTGCAACAAATGTTTGATGGAATTACATTTCGTCAGGTAGAGGAAATCAAATCCGTTTGGAGGAAATTGGAAAAATTTGATGATGACTTCAAAACAATTAACAAAAACATTGAAGCTCTTAATACATCAATTATGGAGATACATAAAAACTATGTAAACTCGGAGGTGGTCAGAAGTGTTCAAACAGGTATAACTAACACATCTGACAATATACTGATGCGAATTGATTCGTTAGAGCAAAAAGTACATCGGGAATAATTCACTATTTTATTAGTTCAAGTATGAGTAAAGAAAAAAGGCAACTGGTCAACGAGCTTCATACGCCTGCGAGAAAAAACTTTCCTCGAAGAAATGTTATAGTTCGAGGGTATGATGATCTGTGGCAAGCTGATATAGTATAGATATAGACTTGCGCGCATATAGTCGCACGAACGCCGGTTATCAATACATTCTCACAGTCATCGATACATTCTCAAAGTATGCATGGGCTGAAGCACTGAAGTCTAAGAGTGGTTAGGATGTGGTTAAAGCTTTTCGCAAAATAATAACGCAAATTGGCGCAAAGCGAGTAAATTGTTCTCGAAAACAGCAAAATCTTCAGATCGATGACGGTAAGGAATTTTACAACAAGGAATTTCAAGAGTTAATGCAAAAATATGCTATTAATCATTATTCAACCTACAGTGTTATGGATGCATCAATTGTTGAACGTTGAAATAGGACATTGAAGAACAGTATGTGGAAAGCATTCACAATGAATGGTAATTACAAATGGTTGAACCTGTTACCCGTGCTCGCCAATGATTATAGTAAGCGACTGCATCGAACAATTGGGATGAGACCGATTGATTTAACATCACAACATACAAACACATTATTAACTGCATATAATAATATAAAGATCGCCGCTCCACCTAAATTCCATTTCAACGATTACGTTCGCGTCAGCAAATACAAAAATCTTTTCGCCAAGGTATACACACAAAATTGGACGATGGAAATCTTCCAAATTGCACGTGTTCAACGAACCAATCCAGTTACATATCGTCTACGCGATATGCATAACAGCGATATAAAAGGAGGCTTCTATGAACAAGAATTGTTGTCAACGAAACAACCAGACGTTTATCTAGTGGATAAAGTGTTGCGTAAAAGAGGGAATAAAGTATACGTGCAATGGTTAGGACTTAACTCATGGCAAAATTCATGGATAGATAAGAAAAATATCTTACAGATATGACAATGATAATGCTTCTATCGATTGACTCCTGTGGCGACGTAGCCTAACCTGAAACGTGTGCTCGAACGCGAGCGGTAAACATCGGTATACTTTATAAAATGTCTCATTCAAATTGTAACCTGTGTGTGTGTGTGTGTGTGTGTGTGTGTGTGTGTGCGTGTGTGTGCGTGTGCGTGTGCGTGTCCGCGCGTGTGTGTGTGTGTGTGTGTGTGTGTGTGTGTGTGTGTGTGTGTGTGTGTGTGTGTGTGTGTGTGTGTGTGTGTGTGTGTGTGTGTGTGTGAAGTCTCATCGCGGTCTCCATTCCAAAATATAACGTTAAGGCGGTGTGCAGATCTCGTAGTTTTGAGCTACGAGTCGCTACCGACGGACAGCGGAGCGATCGCGAATTCACGTGTGTGTGTGTGTGTGTGTGTTGCTACGCCAACTGCGTTGCAGAAAGAACGAATCCGTTCTCGCACGCCGTTCGGTCGTACGCAAGCACCTTACATCTATGTACTGTGACGAGCATGCCCGCCTTCGCGGCATTCGGCGTGCACCTCCACACTTCCCGGTCTTGACATTTCCTCCCGCCTGGTTAACCTGAAACTCTTGCCCTGGGCGATCGCCCGACAGGCTGAGCCGCCTCGCGACACGGGGCGTTGGGCGCCAGGTACTAGGTACCGCCAGTCCAGGACTGACTTAAAATTCCCCACGCCGCGAGGACGGACGCGAAAGACGGCGGGAGGACGGTGAGGGCCGAGGACGGGCCGGCTAACTCAGCTCACTGACGCGAGGGAATATGGTAGAGGGGCGCAGACGTTGGAGACAATCGAATTCATAACTAGTTCCAAGTTTATTGCCGCTTCTTCACATACACGGGGACGGTTCCCCACAAAATAACAGAGAAATACGAAAGAACAGAAACGGGGCCGGTTTTTCCCCCAGATAATTAAAACAATAAAACGACTTAATCAAATTAACCGGGCGCACGCAAGGGTTTGTTTAGAACGGGGACGGTTCCCCAAATAACCCGAAACAATAAAACGTATCACCTAATTACAATGAACGGGCGCACGGGAGGGGACCATCGGCGAGGCCAACGCAGCCTGATTTAATTCGCCGGGACAACGCCGGTGAAGTTCGCGTAACACGCGCGACACGGGTTCGGACATCCATTTGCATAGGCATGTTTGCGGCGAGAGACAGTAGGTAGAAGTGGGTCGAGTCAGATCGGAACTTGAGCAAGGTCGGTTCGCAAAACGAAATCATTCGTCCTAGAATCTCGTCTAAATGGAGAGATAACCGGTACTACTTTACGCTCAACAAACTGAGTCAGGTGGTAACCGCGAGAGAAACGAAAGGTAACCAAGCTACACGTCGGATAACCGGAAGGTATTCGCCAGGTAACCGGAAAATACGCGATTGTCGATGGACGGACGCGGGTAGGCCGTCGAAGAACGTGCGTATTATGTGACGTGTAATGCGCGGCATGTGGTCCGGACGCGTAGATATCCGACCGACAACCGAGAGGTAACGAACCACGGGTAACCGAACTGACGAGTGGCGGGCGGCCAATCGTCACTGACAACCGAAAGAGAACCGAAAGGTAACCGAGAGAAAATCGTAACGCGAAGAAATAACGAGCAGATAACCGAAAGATAACCGTTAGGTAACCGAGAGAAAATCGTAACGCGCAGAAATAACAAATAGATGCCCGGAAGATAACCGTCAGGTAACCGCGAGAAAATCGTAACGCGAAGAAATAACGAATAAATACCCGAGAGACAACCGTTATGTAAGGTACGCGGAACTAACACACGGGCACCGAAATTCACCGAAGGAAACTGAAACTTATAACGCTCACTATTCGGAAGGAACGAAAAAGATAACCGGCAGCACGCGGACTCGAAGACGTGTGAGAGCGAGAGAGAGAACGCGAGGTAAACACTCGCGCGCGGGCGCGTCTACACGCTGCCCGCTACACGGACAATGACCGGCCTTTGTTCCGACCGCTCGGACCCACTCGCGCACGCAATGGATTCGTAAATCCCATACTCGCACTTCATTAATTACAAGCGAAAAAGAAAAGAATACCGCACGCGCAACTATCAAGTTTTTGGCCAACACGGAAGGGTTGGATGTGCATTCTCTCAACCGGGGGGTCTCTACAAACAAACTCGCCCATCGCGAGACAATACAAACCGAGGCGTTCCTCGTAAATAATCCCACCGGCGAGGGCACATCCAATCCTTACCCAAAGATATTGCGAGGATCGGGCTCACCGCTACGCGCTTCGTCGCCTCTCGTTCCTCGTCGCGGAGAAGGTCCTCGGCCGGGCACTCGGGATTTCTTCCTTTTTGGACTACTGGTCTTTACTCTTGGGCACTCGACTTCCGACTGACGAAATATATTCCTTTGTCGCGATCGCTGACGCTCCTCACTCTCCCCCAGTTCTTACCGCCCCTACTAAGGCGCTCGTGCGCCTATTATCTAGGAGCGTTATTGGGTGCCTCGCGGCACCCGCCCCCCCTTGTCATGCGGTGCCCGAATTTCGAACTTCGGACCTCGGTGACGATTCGCACGTGGGACGGGCCACACACTTCAGCTACCGCGTACGGCGCTTCTCCCGCAGCTACTATCGTTCGCATCGCGAACGTCTTCCTCCAAGATCCGGGAGGGGGCGACGGGCACGGGGGAGGCCTCCCTCGACAGGACGAGGCGTCCCTCAAGTCCCTCGGTGGGCCCACGACTAAAGCACACATTACAACACCCGCCACCCGTCTCACCACCCTCCCAAGCCTCAACACGGAGGCGCCGATTTTTAGTCGGACCGTGACGCTTGCGACTCAAAAGGACGGGTACGGCACCTAGGCCGCTAGGTCCGAGGGACGGGAAACACGATATATTTGGTCATAAACCAGCACCCCTCGGGCATCCCCCTCGTCCACAAACGACGGTGTTCCTCGTTCGCCTGCCTCTTGGGAGAAACGCCGCGCGTACCGTCCGCGGTCAACCGCGGTGAAGGAGATAGGGGGGAGGGCAGCACCCGCCCCTCCTCGCAATTATTCTCTACAAACCGGCGATGGGGAAGAGCGCGACGTACAGCGATCTCCGTTCCTTATCCAAAACAAAATATAGCCCGAACCAAAGGTCGCGAGCTCCCAATCCTCGCAATAGAAACGGCCGTTGCTTTTCTCAGAATTTTACGCTGGATCGCTCTCGCCGCAAAACATTCGCCAAACAGGCGATTTACTCGTCGTCTTAGGTCATGGAGAGTGTGTCCGGACTACAAAAGAAAGCGTGAAATATAGAAATTTCTAGCTACTGCTCGACGATGACGATCCCCTTCCGTCCCCCCCTACAAGTGAGTCGGGAATCGAGCGGCCCATCGCGTCCTCGGCCGAGGAAAAGGGTCGTAAATCCGACCCGTCACTCAAAATCACTCCGTGCCTCGTAACGGGGCAAAATGTCACGTTACAGTACGTATCACAAAATTCACACAACTATGCGTAGCGACCACGGTACGCTTGTATTGGAAGTATGCGGTCGCTCGCCAGGAGAGCGGTGAAACTATGGAGACTAGAGTAAAGGAGTCCGAACGCATATGGCGAAATGGGTGAAAAAGTGACATGTAAAAGCTAGTTTGAAATTCAGCCATGGTAGCGCTCTTGTTCCAAAGATACCGCTGTGAAGTTTCGCATTGGTCATACAACGAATTGAGCTCTGAGTTTTATTTCCGTTTTATACGTCTTTATTCGCGGTGTATTTCTTTCGCGTGTGTATAAAGTGTGTATAAAGTGAAAGAAGTGCTCCTGCAAAATATTGTGCATTTTTTACATATTTAATGACATTTGGGGCAATATTTTGTTATTATAATTTGCCGGTTAAATAAATTGAGGTTATGGCGCCATATGTGACGTTTTTTTTCACGCTTGAAGCCGGCGTAATTTCTATTGCAGTGAGGGATTAGTGTGCATATTTCGAGTTGAAATATGAACAAAATTAATAAACAATACATAATCTCAATTTCAATCATTATATAAAAATATTAATGCATGAAAAAAAAACAGGCAACTCGAATGAGAATAATGAGCCTCAGCGCAAGAAGTTCGAGCCTCGGTCGCGAAATTGGCGAAACACTTTTTGCAAGGTTTAATTTCTGAATTTTGATACCCTTCATGTACGCACGCAGATATTGTAGATTAATTCATTGAAAACAAAAAACAATTAATTATCAAAATGCAGTTGATATACGCGGTTGAGAATTTCTTGCATCCAGCAAAAGTCAGATGGCTATAAAAAGTTCAACGAACCGCCAACGAGCTTCCAGCCTGTCCTGCGCTACATCAATGTATGGGTTGTTCCACACCAACGCGAAATATTTTGAAAAATATATAATTTCATGAAATACAAGTCGTGTTCATTTTTGTGAAAAACAAATCAACGAACTACAAATGATTAATTATACAACCAACCATCGTAAATGTACAATCTAATCGGGAAGATGTACACATTATTTAATCTCACAACATCTCTGCCACCTTTGTATCTGTTTTTTGAGCATTTTGAACATTTGATGAGCGTGTAAAAAACAAATAAAATATCTGTGGTCCCGAAATTAACGTTTATTATTCATTCATCGTCAGTATTTTTGTTTTGCGAGAGTTTTCGTCTATAATTAGCAATCGATAATTACCGATCAGTTTAAAAAAAAATTACTCACATTTGGGAGCAAAAATAAAACTGATTTTTTCATTTCGACGCTTAGTTTATGAGCAATACTTATTGCGAAAAAAAAACTTCCCCGACGAGGGTGCGATCCGGCGCTCTGGCGCACGTTACTCCAGAGGGCTAACCATTGAGCTATCACTTGCATCAGTAGAATAAGTCATTTTTTTTAAATATTTAAGCAGTTCCCCCCGGATGGAGGTTAGATTCGGTTTGGATTGTTGGTTGGTTTGAGGTTTAATGTAAATTCTACATTGTTTTATTGCTGTTTGTCGTGCCTTAAAAAATATCTTTCTCAAATCGAATAAGCGATTAGGATTTGGTTGGGTTGCATGAGGGGTTAGGTTGCGTTATGGTTATTTAATCGTTCATGTCATCGAATAAAGATAAAACATTTTCAGTATCAATCGGCTCCAAGTCGACAAATGACTGATGTAGTGACATTTCATAACTATGAACAAAAGCATATCAATATAACTCATCAATTTTATAGAAAAAATGTACGACAAACTATTTCGAATCACCGTTTTTCCCGGCGTTTCCGGTATCGCCGCAGTAGAGGCGCCGCCACGCGGTAGGTGGTGTAAGTCGTTGCCGTCATCGCTTTTTCAGACCATTTCTCCAACACTGCGTCCGGGCTCCTTTACCTCTAGTCTCCATGGATGAAAGTTTGTTGCATTTTACATTGTATATGCAGCCATCATGACGGTTTTTTTTCGACAACGGCCACAACCAAAAGACTCAGGCATTTCCCCATACGTTTTAAATTCATTTGAACAAATAAGCTCGAGCACAATTTGTAACATCAATGCCGTTTATCGTTAACGATTTCGATCCCTGCCAAAATTTCGAGCGACCGAAATTGCTCAAAACTCACTCTACAAAAGAGTGGTAAAATTTTGCAATGCTCGTTATTTAAAGAAATGCGTTCAGCATTTTTATCTCTGCCAGGGTTCATATTTGGCAGCATTTTTGCTAGTCAGCTTCTCGAACAATCAAGATCGCTAGTCTCGCTCTACGGAAGAGCGGTGAAATTTTGCGATCAAGCATTGTTTAAACAAATGCCCTCAATTCGATTTTTTTGTCGACGGCGGTCATCGGTGGAAATTTCTTATGGTTCAACTTTCTAGCAAACAGGATTTACTAGAGACTCGTATGGTTGAAGGGTGCATTTCCCCACTCTTTTTTAATTAGTTTAGACAAATAAGCTCGAAGACTATTTAGCATCTCGATGTCGCTCATCATCGACGAATTCGATCTCTGCTAAAATCTCGAGTCACGACCGAGATCGCTCGAGACTCACTCTACAAAAGAGTTGTAAAATTTTACAATGCTCTTTGTTTAAACAATTGCGATCGGCATTTTTCTCTGCCATGGCTTATTTTCGGCGGGTTGTCTGCGGCCGACCAAATTCGCGAACGAGGTCGACCGGGTCTCACTCTGCGAAAGAGTGGTAAAATTTTATTATTACTGCAGAGCAAAAATACGTTTAGCATTTTTTCTCTCTGCCGGCAGGTTTCTTCGGCATCTTCGGCAGGTTTCTCCAAGGATCGAATTTTCTAGCAATGACGATCGGAGAAGTCTCGCTCTACAGGAGAGCGGTAAAATTTTACTATCGCGAATTATTTAGAGGTCATCGGTGTAAAATTTTCGAAAAATCGTTTTTTTGGAAGCACTTTTAAGAAATCCTTAGAACCTTGAAAAATATGATGCATACTCCTGTGTCGCTGAAAAAAACACCATTATAAAGTGGTTTTGGAGCTATTCTTTAAGGAAGTATCCGCCGCTGAAAACCGTCTTTGGCGATGTCTCATGCCGGTAGGCGCAGTTCTCAACTCTTGTAAGCCTATTGTGGGTACGAAGCAGTATTGGGCAGCACTAATTACTTTGAGTAATTAATTACATTGAAATTACTAATTACATCTAGAATTTGTAATTAAAAAGATAAAACATTACTAATTACATTCGTTATTTGTAATTAAAAAAAAATATTACTAATTACATTGTAACTTGAAATAATACAAATTTTAATTACAAATTACAAATGTAATTAGAATATTTTTTTCTTTCTAATTACAAATTACAAATGTAATTAGAATTTTTTTTCTTTCTAATTACAAATTACAAATGTAATTAGAATATGTTTTTTTTTCTAATTACAAATTACAAATGTAATTAGAATTTTTTTTCTTTCTAATTACAAATTACAAATGTAATTAGAATGTTTTTTTTTGTAATTACAAATTACAAATGTATTACAATTAGAATATGTTTTTTTTTCTAATTACAAATCACAAACGTAATTAGAATCGATTTTCTTTTAAATTACAAATTCCAAGTGTAATTCGAATCGATTTTTCTGCTAACTACAATTCACAAATATTAATAATATAGATTTTTCTTATGATTACAAATTACGGATGTCATTAAAATGAGACTACGATCTGGCTTAAACAAAAATTTGAGACGAAACCAAGTCGACTGACTGTGAGTCTCGAAAAAAATTCGAGCCCAATCTATGGTCTCGGTCGCTTCCCGGTCTAGAATAGTCTTATCAGTTTTGTTGGTGTTGGCTGAATTTGCGGATTTTTATTATCCAGGCGCGTTTTTCTTCTTGACCCCTTCAGCGGCAAGAGGATTTCACTATTTGTGTTTGTGTCATATGCTCGACAAAAAATTCAATTTAAATGAAACCTGGCGCTTATGAGGTTTTTTGGTCGCTAATTACGAATTCAAGGTCGAAATTTAGAAATTCAAAATAGTGGGGCAAATACAGAGGATCGAAAATGAAAGTTTGTTTAATTTTATTATAAATCGGCTCTCGGGGGTTATCAAAGTCATTGATTACGAATCTGTCTTTCAAATTCAGAATAAAAAAACGGCGGATCTAATGTGGCAGACCTCAATACAACAATTTACATGATTCGCAAAATAATTGGTATTAAGGGGTTTTCAAGGTCGCTTATTACGCATCTGCTCTAAAAATTAAGAAATTCAAAATGGTGGATCCGATATGGCGTCACGAAATGCAAAAATTGAATACAATCGGATAAAACTCAGTACTAAGGGGTTTTTGAGGCCGCTGATTACTAGTCCAAACTCACGATACATACATTCAAAAAAGTGTCTCCAATATGGCAGACCATGATATAATAATGTATTCGATTCCCATGGGAATTGGTATTACAGGGTTTTGGAGGTCACTGAATACGAATCTGCCTTCAAAATACTCAAATAAAATAGTGGGTCCAGCATTGCGCATGAATTACCAGAATTTACTTGGTTCGAATGATAATTAGTAGTAAGAGATTTTTGAGGTCGATAATTATGAATCTACCTGTAGAATTCGAAAATTCAAAATGGCGGATCCAGAGTACCAAGTTTCCACGGATTCCACTCAATGTTTGCATTTTGATACGCGATGGTAGATCTGCTATTTTTTAATTCTGTATTTCGAGGGCAGATTCATAACCAGTGACCTCGAAAACCCCTTGACACCAAATATCGAGCGAATCGCGTTAATTACGGTATTTTAGTCCGTCATATTGAATCCACCATTTCGAATTTCTGAATTTGAAGGGCAGATTTGTAGTTAGCAACTTTGAAAACCCCTTCATAGCAGTTATCATGCAAATAGAGTAAATGATTGTACTTTGGTCCATCATATTGGATCCACTATTTGGAATGTATATAGTTTGAGTTGGGACTCGTAATTAGCGACCTCAAAAACGCTCGAGTACCGACCGTCGTGCGAATCTATTAAATTATTGTAATTCAGTTCTCCATATTGGATCCGCCATTTTGAATTTGGAAAATCCAAGGCTAGATTCGCACTCAGCTACCCCAAGAACCCCTAGGTACAGAGTTTTAGGAAAATTGATATGTTTTTTAGAATTTAACGTCCACCCCGTTCGATTCGCCATTTTGAATTCCTGAATTTTGAGGAATGTGAATTTTGTTAATTATGAAAAACAATTAATTGAAATTACATTTTTCATTTGTAATAAGAAGAAAAATCGATGCTGATTAGATTTGGAATTAGAAGAAAAATTAATTATAATTACGCTTGTCATTTGTGATTAGGAAAAAAATCGACTCTAATTACACTTGTGATTTGTAATTAGAAAAAAATATATTCTAAATACATTTTTTATTTGTAATTAGAAAGAAAAAATATTTTAATTACATTTATTATTTGTAATTAGAAAGAAAAAATATTCTAATTATATTTATTATTTGTAATTAGAAAGAAAAAAATATTCTAATTACATTTGTAATTTGTAATTAGAAAAAAAACCGTTCCCAATTACATTTGTAATTTGTAATTAGAAAAAAAACCGTTCCCAATTACATTTATAATTTGTAATTAGAAAAAAAACCGTTCCTAATTCCATTTGTAATTTGTAATTAGAAAAAAAACCGTTCCCAATTACATTTGTAATTTGTAATTAGAAAAAAAACCGTTCCCAATTACATTTGTAATTTGTAATTAGAAAAAAAACCGTTCCCAATTACATTTGTAATTTGTAATTAGAAAAAAAAACCATTCCCAATTACATTTGTAATTTGTAATTAGAAAAAAAACCGTTCCCAATTACATTTGTAATTTGTAATTAGAAAAAAAACCGTTCCCAATTACATTTGTAATTTGTAATTAGAAAAAAAACCGTTCCCAATTACATTTGTAATTTGTAATTAGAAAAAAAACCGTTCCCCATTACATTTGTAATTTGTATTTCACAGTTTTTACAATTATGAATTATAATAGTAATTCGTAACTAAATTATTTCTAATTACAAAATGCCATTGTAATTAGCCTTTTTTTTACTAATTACAAAATGCCGCTGTAATTAGCAATTTTTTTTTACTTATTACAAATTACAGTTGTAATTTGTAATTAGAGTATCATCAATTAAAAAAACGCCCAACACTGGTACGAAGTCATCGACTAAAAATAGTTTCATTTTCTACCAATAGGTGGTATTAAATTACGGGAAAAGAAAACTTGTTCAGCTGTAGCGTCTTTGAAACCGTTGGCTTCAAACACGTTTTTTTCAAAACCATGTTTTTGGTATCGGGACGGAGCAAAACTCAAACAATGTTCGACCAATCGACTTGAAATTTTAACTGTAGTTTCTTAGATTGCTTTAACAGTCAAGGACGAGAGTTTCTTTTCGATTGACTGGAAATTGTCAAAAATATATCACTTTTCATACCCAACCCCAAAAAATTAAAGAAACAGAAAATGTCTTCACTTTTTAAAGTGTTTTTTTGAAAGGCTGTATCAATGTTAAAAATAGTCGTATCAAGATGAAAAAGAGAAACATTATTAAGCTTCAAGTTTCTAGTTTGAGATGTTTTGGCAAAATAATTTTGTGAGCTACGGTTATCGCGCAATCATAAGAGATAGCGAGAAAATTATGTTTCCAATTTTATTTTTTCAAGGGATTTTTTACAGTTAAATCAATGCATAGGTTCGTTAGCTTGTTTATTCAGTTCCAATTTGGTTTTTTCGTGGTCTCTCTACGTCAACTTTTCGCTGAGATATCCGACTTATAATAAAAAATTTTCCTTTTGTGTTTGATCAATGATATCACAGCAACCAATGATCGCGCAGGAAATTATTAGGCAGCTTTAAAAACTTGAATCAATTTCGTACAAGACCCTTTCGTTGGTTTTTGAGAAAAAAATCATTGTTTCACCATTAACGTGAACAAAAGTAGTTTGAAAAATAGGACAAAAAATGACATTTTATGGTTTTTCAGTAAATCTACTCCATTACAAGTATTGGTAGAAAGACTAATGTCGCCACGTTTATTTTTCAGCTTAATGTACCCTCAATAGCCGTCTAAATTTTCAAATTGATCCATCGACCCGTTTTTCCGAACCGATCGATCAAAGTTTTACAAAAGAATTAAAGGAACAAGTGTTCCTAAACATGGTGTAATCATGATCAAAATGAGAACACCCATATTCTTGGACTATTTTTAGAACTTTGCAGTAGTTGCTTGTTGAATTTAAGGAAAAAATTGAGAAATTAAAAAAAAATCTGATCTGTTTAAATTTGTAACATTTTTCAGGAAACAATGGTGACTCGTTGTTGCCACTCTTCGGCTTTTGCGCACCATAACTTCACTCATCTTGAATTGCATTGATTAAAAGTTGATACCCCTAAGCGGTATTCACTAGTCGATCTGAGAACTTGTATGCCATTGAGGGAATGACGAACACGCTGGAAAACTTCGACGCGGCCCCTCGATACGTCGGTAGTGACAATTGTGCAGTTTTGAGCTGCGAGTCACTACCGACGGATGGCGCCACGCACGCCTCGAAGCCTCGAAGCCTCGACTTTTCGGGCGACGAGTCGAGGCGCGACAACTGCCGATCGCTGAGCTTTGGCGCCCATGTGTGTGTGTATGTACGTGTGAATTCGTTCCGACCGCAGCGCGGAAAAAGGTCACGCGGCTTCGATCCGCAGGGGCGCGGGACCGTTCTCCGCGCTCAGTATTTATTTATTTATTTATTATTACTATTAATTCTTATTTGATTAGTTATTTTTATTAGTTATCATTATTATTTTAACTAGTTATCTTTTAGTGTCGAAAAAATTATCGCGCACGCCGACCGCTTATTTTATTAGATCGTACGTTAATTTAAATGAATAATAAATCTAAATTACAACTTATTTATCTTCTAAAAAATTGTTTATGCTTTACTCACACCCGTCCCTATGCCAAATAAATTGTAATTCATAAAAGTAAGCGGAAATGTATTTATATTCGTATTATTATATTCATTCTCAAACTTTCATTAACCGATAAAGCATTATCCCCAAAAACAAGTCAATTATCTATCCGGCAGCGAATCGTAAGTGCCAGAAAGTGGCATTTTTGTATGTTTTTACATTTACAGGTAATTTTTATTGTAATGGGGTGAATTGTTTATTTGTGAACACTCACCATTGACAGAACAAAACAAATTTAATCGTAAAACATCATGAGCAGTTTTCCTATTTTCAGAATGTTCTTTCAATGAGCGTGTTTCACATATAAACAATTCGCCCCATACAAAAAGAAAATAATAATTAAAAAAAAACAGAAAAGCACTGAGCGCGGGAAACGATCCGGCGCCCCTAAGCTACGAACGCTACCAACGGGACCATCTTATCGCTTGTGTTAAAAATGCACTTTCTGGCACGGCCGGATTCACGGCCGGATAGATGATTGACTTGTTTTTGGGGATGATGCTTTATCGCTTGATGAAAGTATGAGAATGAATATAATAATACGAATATAAATATATTTCCGCTTACTTTTGTGAATTACAATTTATTTGGCATAGGGACGGGTGTGAGTAAAGCGCAAACAATTTTTAGAAGTTAAATAAGTTGAAATTTAGATTTATTATCACATTTAAATTATCGTACAAACTAATAAAATAAGCGGTCGGAGTGCTCGATAAATTTTTCGACACTAAAAGATAACTAATGAAAATAATAATGATAACTAACAAAAATAATCAAATAAGAATTAATAGTAATTATAATTTCAAAAAAAGCACTGAGTGCGGGGAACGTCCCGCGCCCCTGCGGACCGAAGCCGGGAACGCTACCAAGACCATCTCATCGTTTGTAGAATATGTGCACTTTCTGGTACTGACGATTCGCGGCCGAATGGATGATTGGCTTGTTTTTGGGGATAATGCTTAATCGTTTGATGAAAGTATGAGAATTAATGAGTCAAAGATGTGTGCAGCCGTGTTGATGACAAGCTGCTAGTTGAAGATTTGGCTTCAGTCCGGCCAATAGAGGTTTTCCAAGGTCAGCGATGGAAATAAATTATGCTTTCTTACGTTTCGACCCTTTGGTTCGGGTCCTCTTCAGAAATTATATTTTTTTCTATAAATTTTGATACACAAATTTTACAAATCAAGTTTGAAGGAATTAAATACACGAATGTTTTATGTTATGATTGTGCTATAAAATTGTTGTGTCGTTTTGTATAACTGTTATGTTAATTCTGTTTTGGTTGTAACTACATTGATTTGATATGCATAAGTTCCTGTATTGCGTTAATTCTTCTTATTCATCGGTGTTTGAAATGGGTGATGCGTGAGAGTGTGGTTTATTATACTATGGAGTTATAAAGAAATGAAATATGAGAAACGACTAACCTCGATGTTGTTGATGTTTCTAGCTTTTGCTTATATTTGGAAGGTTATTTCAGAAGACAGTATTTGTGGAAGTAAATACTGTTTTGCTGGAGTATACTCAATAGATGGAAGAATTTATCGTTTTTTTGCGATTTTTATCATCTGTAAGAGATTAATAACTATAAGAAAGTTTTGTGTTTTATTTGTGAAAATTTAATGTACGTGATTGATTTAAAAGAAATTTAAATCAAGTATCAAATGACTGTGATGATTACCTATTGAGTTTAAGATTTAAAAAATGTTCTTCCAAAATAAACAAAAACTTGAAATTTACATTTCTCAGTTACATATTGAGTTGTGTGATCACGGAGAGTTTGAGGGAAACTGAGTGGTGTCTTAATTTCGTGAAGCTTATTAGAGTCTTTACTTTGCGAATCGGGGGAGAAAGATCCTTTTGGTAGTGACGTGTCAAGAGAAATAAAATTGGTGCGTCATGTTAAGAATATTTAAAATTAAATTGTAGTGTCAATAATTTTAAAATTGTTATGTCAAGTAAAGTATTGTAAAATATTTTAATAGTTATATAATGGAGTTATAGATCGAGCTTAGTTATTGTATGTCAGTTCTAAAATTTATGGCGTTGGAGTGTGCCTTAATTTGGATCATTTCTAGGATTAGTCTTTTTTGAGCCAATTTTCATTGTTTAAAATGTTTACATTGTCGAATTGAAAGTCATGTTTTTGTTCTATTGCATGTTATGCTAAGGCTGTGTGTATTGTGGTAGTATGTTTAAGGCTATTTTTATGTTCTTTTATTCTGGTTTGAAGGTATCTTTTGGTTTGGCCGATGTATGTGGCATTGCAATCCTTACAATCGATTTTGTAAACTATGTTGGATTTTTGGTTGTTATTTATTTTGTCTCTGATGGAGCTTATTGTGATGAAGTTTATTGTTTGTGAACACTGTTATGTTGTATTGTTGGAAAAGACGAATTAGTTGATGATGGATGTTTTTTTTGTGTAAGGAACATTTATTAGTCTGGAAGAATAAAAATTGTTGTTATTCTTTTTTTGATTGTTGATTGTGGAAAGCCGATGTTTAATTATTTCTTCTGTGAAAGAGACCGGATAGCAATTTTGTGTCATCGTGTTACTAATAAGTTTGAGGTTCTCTTTGTGAAATGAAGGATGAGATAATTTTATTGCTCTGTCAACTAGCATGTAAATTATGGCTTTTTTGGGAAAGTGGGTGGTGTGAAAAGAAATTTATGAATCTGCCTGACCAGGTTGGTTTCCTATACGAATTTGTGATAATTGAATTTTGTTTATGGATTCATAGTATATCAAGAAACGGGATTTTTTATCTACTTCATTTTCTGATGTAAATTGTAATTTTGAGTTATATGAGTTAAAAATCTTTTTGGTGGATTCAATTTTGTCTGTTGGTAGAGCAATAATAATATCATCAACATATCTTTTATATAGTGGTAACGAATATTTTAATTTTTCCAGGCAATTTGTTTCAAGATCAATCATGACGATGTTAGATAGTATTGGAGCCAGAGGTGAGCCCATTGGTAACCCTGAGATTTGTTGGTAAATTTTATTTTGAAATGTAAAGAAAGTTGAGAACATGATGTATTCTATGGCTTTAATTATTTCGTTTCAAGGAAATGTTTTTGAAAATAGATTTGATCTTTTTTTAAGGCTTTGAATAACAAGTTGTAATGGGATGTTGGTATAGAGAGAAACAACAGCAAACGAGACCAATTTGTAGTTCAGTGGAATTGAGATGTTAGAAAGTGAATGTTTTAGGTGGAAACTATCTTTGATGTGTGAATTAGTCGTATTGATTAATTTAGAAAGTTTACATTGTATAAATTCAGCTAGTTTATGTGTTGGACTATTTATTGTTAATGCCTTTTTGTAGAGTGTTGATGGGATTTCTATTTGTTAATTTGTAAGTTGAGGAATCTGCGAGTAAATTATGAGTTTTTGTAATGTAATCTGATTTGTTAAGAATGACTGTTGAATTTCCTTTGTCAGCTCGTGTAACTAAAAGTTGAGGGTTGTTTTTTAAGAATGAGGACGTGTGTTTTATAATTTGATTAGTGTTGGAAAATGAGGTTGGAATATTTATTTTGTTTAAGATTTTAATGAATCTGGTTCTAATTTCGAGTTGTCTAGGTTTGTCGAGTAAAAAATCTAATTGGACTCAAGTTCGGAGATTGATTTGTGGATATGAGTTTTTATGTTTGAGAGTTTGAGGTAAGGAAACCAAAACTTTTCACCTAGAGACAAGAATGTGGAAATGTGTCGCGGAATATCAATGTTGGAGAGATTTATAAGCCATTCTTTCGTTTTATTTAATGTGATTGTCGAATTTATATTATTCAGAGGATCAGTGGAAAGATTATTATTTGTATCCTGTTGTCTATTAGTAAGAGTTGAGTATAAGATTTTGTGATTTTGTGTTGTTTGATTTATGTTTTGATAATTTAGGTGATGTATATTGTTTTGGTTCAGATGTGTTTGTGATGATATTGTTCTTAAAAATTCGTCATGATCGAAAATGTGAAGATGTATGTTCTTGGTTCGTTGAAATCTAAGGTTTTGAAGTTTTTTTTTTGTGTTTTTCATATGAGAGCTATGAGAATTAATATAATAATACGAATATAAATATATTTCCGCTTACTTGTATGAATTATAATTTATTTGGCATAAGGACGGGTGTGAGTAAAGCGTTAACAATATTTTAGAAGATAAAGAAGTTGGAATTTAGATTTATTATTATATTTAAATTAACGTATAAACTGAAAAAAATAGGCGATGAGAGTGTGCGATACATTTTTTTGTATACATTAATAACGCAGAGAATCAAAAGCTACATAAGCATTGAAATGATCTAAAAGCCTCGCTCGTGCCGTCGGGTGACGTCACTCGCGAATCGTGCTCAGATTGCTTTTTCCCTCGTATCCTTCGTTTCGGCTTGGCCGCACATGAACGTGCTCAGCGTCCATGTATTGGTTTAGCTGCCGAAGGCGCGGTCGGGGAACTTCGGTGGCGCTCGGCTCTTCCCGAAGTCGTCCGAGTGTCGCTCGCTCACGGACACGCGCTACTATGATTGTGTGATGGGCGCGCAAGAGACTAGAGAGGGGGTAACTTTTGCGCGCGATCTGGCTGCACTGCTCACATACATATACGTAGCATATACTACGTAGTAGTATTACTATACCAAGCGTCATACGCTTCGGCGAATGGACTCACTCGGCAGGATAGCGGTGAAACATTGTACGAGTACTGTCTCAACGTATTCGCTCGCATCGCTATGATTTCTCAGCTACGATCATCGTTCGGCGTGGTTACTAATAAGTGAAAAGCTTATAATTTACCACATTTATTTAAATTTTAATAAATGAACGCTGCCTAATTTATGATTGCAGCGAATTTTTCTCACGAATGAGATCGTCGGAGAATCACTCTGCGAATGAGTGGTACAATTTCATGGTTACTACAAAAAAAGTTTGCCAATTTTTTATCTCTGTCGGGATTTATCTTCGACAGGTTACTCCAAGGATCGATTTTTTTTTTAGTAAATTCGATTCCAAGGGTCTCGCTCGATAGAATAGCGGTAATTACTTATAATACACTACATCAAGTGAATCAAGCACGACAGATCATCGAGAAAAGACGATAGTCTGTGGTATTTTCTACAGACTCATCCTTCCAAGATGAGGAGACGGTGAAGCGTGCATCATTGGAATACAACGAAAATTATTGTTACTGTTTTTTTTTCAGATTTCTTAACTGAATGTAGGAACAAATATCGTCCCACAATTCCAATATACACGATGAAATTGAAGAAACAAAAAAACGTCGCGCTCTAATGATGCAACCTTTACAGTTTATGGCACGAGCAAGCTTTATGACACTATGACTTATTTTTGGCGGCAACAATTTCAGCCGAATTCCCGGGCGATCAAAGTCGCTAGGTTCAGTTTATCTTCCTCTGCCGGGATTCATCTTCGGCAGGTTTATCTAAGAATATATATTTATCCGGTAATATGATTCCAGGAGTCTCGATCTACAAAATAGCGGTGATTGTGGATAACAAATTGCATCGATTATAGCGAACACGACAGATCGTCGATCGTTGTGTTTGCTGCAAACTCACACTGTGACGGTGCGGAGTCAGTGACGTCCACGTCATTTACGTCATTTTCGTTATATCCACGTCGGGATACAAGGAAAACGATTTCTTTATTACTTTGTTTATATGGTGCAGTGAAAATGAATTCGTTGCGTTTTACCCATGCAAACTTTTTTCTGCAATAGAGTGGGAAAATTTTGTTATTACTAGTGAACCGCAGTTTTGCATTATTCTTCAAGTTTCTCCAAGGATTGAATTTTCTAACAATGATGATTGCAGATGTCTCGCTCTAAGAATGAGCGGTGAAGTCTCGCTCTAAGGATGAGCGGTGAAGTCTCGCTCTAAGGATGAGCGGTGAAGTCTCGCTCTAAGGATGAGCGGTGAAGTCTCGCTCTAGGAAAGGGCGGTGAAGTCATGCGAACGTGAAACGTTTAAACAAATGGGGTGGATTCGATTTTTTTTCTCAACGATGGCCGCAGGGGAAAATGTTGTGTGAAATTATGCGATATAGAGAAATAATTGAAAATCATCCTACAAACTGGACTCGCGATTTATTAGAAATCAGTAATCAGATCATCGCGATTAATTAATAATAATACAGAAGCAATAGAGTAGTATACATAAGAAAAACGAAAGGATGATACGGTAATTTACATTTGTAGGTTGTATGTAGTTGTGCGCGTGAGCTATCGGTCGTCACCCGTATAAACAAGGGTCGTCTCTCGAGTCCTCATGGGCTCGCTGGTAGAATAGCGGTGACACGTGCACAGGATATAAAGGCTCGGGCTTTTATATATCTATATATATTAAATTCTCGTTTCATAGCGTTTGTAATCAAACTCCTCTGAAACGGGTCGACCGATTTTTAAGAAATATTCTGGTGTATTTTCGGTATGTCGGAGAATAGGTGGTAAAATATTTTTTATACGGCTCAGAAATAAGGGTGGCCCACCCCTAAATATGTTTTCATTGTTTGTTTGGGTTTGTTTGGGCGATAAAAAAAACAAAATAGACAAACAAACCCAAATCAATGAAAAAAATGCCAACCAGCCCTGAAACTTGCAGGGACGACGGTTGACACATTTTGCGAAGTATGGCGGCCAGACGGTTAAACGGAAAAAATGAAAAAATTGGGAAGAAAAACAACGCGTACACATAACACTAACGATCATAACAAATGGTAAGACATAAGACTCGAAATTAAAATAGCAGACGGTTGAACAGGTAATCCGATCGAAAGAGGAAGAATAAAAACGATATGTATAGATAACCGGAAACGTAATGGGAAGATGGTAGAAAAGGTAACCTAAAATTTAAAGGGTGGAATAGATGAACCAATGCATGGTTGGAGGCAAAAAGTGAACAGATCACAAATTTTGCTAGGGAAAGTAAAATACAATGGATAACCCGATAAGTGAGGAAGGAATAAAAAGCAAAATGGTTAGGTAACGCGCTGATTACACTGTAGCCAGATAACCCGGTAGAAGAATAGGGAGTAAAAAACGAGTAGGCCAGATAAGATGATCGCGGAATGGGGAAGAAAAACGAGGTGGCCAGATAAACCAATGGACTGATACGGAATAACAACGTGAGACTAGATAACTCGATCGCGGCAATTCTGAGACTTAAGACCGTTACCTGGGTGGGGGGTGCCGAGATGCACCCCCCTAATCCACAAAGCTATTGCAACCTGCTTGGTCCTTTCCGATGAGTCTTGCGAAGCCCTCTGTGTCGGGGAAGAACTTTGCGCAGACCCTCTTTTTATCCTTGTTTTAGGCCTCTATATGGCTCCTGCTTGTTTTTTCCGATTCCCTCGGTGGAGCGTCGCTGCTTCGGGTATCTGAAATTGCTAATGCAACATTGAGAAAGTGTTCGAAAAATCCTCCGCAGACGGAAGTCCGAGATTTATTTATTCGGGCCATCTCCCTCCTCCAGATAAAAAGAATAACACAACAAAAAAACAACTGGGTGGATAATCCGATAGAGTGATAGGAAATAACGACGTAGTGGTCAGATAATCCAATGGCGGAAAGGGGAGAAAAACGAGGTAGGCAGATCACCCGATGTAAGGATAGGAAATAACAACGTAGCGGCCAGATAAGCCGATTGAAGGATAGTGAATAATGAGGTAGTGGGCAGATAATCAGATCGCGGTATGGGGAGGAAAAACGAGGTGGCCAGATAACCCGATGGGGAAATAGGGAATAACGACGTAGTGGCCAGGTAACCCGATCGCGGAAGGAGGAGAAAAACGAGGTGGCCAGATAACCCGATGGGGAAATAGGGAACAACGACGTAGTGGCCAGGTAACCCGATCGCGGAAGGAGGAGAAAAACGAGGTGGCCAGGTAACCCGATGAGGAGATAGGGAATAACGACGAAGTGGCCAGGTAACCCGATCGCGGAAGGAGGAGAAAAACGAGGTGGCCAGGTAACCCGATGGGGAGATAGGGAATAACGACGAAGAGGCCAGGTAACCCGATCGCGGAAGGAGGAGAAAAACGAGGTGGCCAGGTAACCCGATGGGGAGATAGGGAATAACGACGAAGTGGCCAGGTAACCCGATCGCGGAAAGGGGAGGGTAAAACGAGGTGGCCAGGTAACCCGATGGGGAGATGGGGAATAACGACGAAGAGGCCAGGTAACCCGATCGCGGTATGGGGAGGAAAAACGAGGTGGCCTGATAACCCGATGGGGAAATAGGGAATAACGACGTAGTGGCACGGTAACCCGATGGGGAGATAGGGAATAACGACGAAGTGGCCAGGTAACCCGATCGCGGTATGGGGAGGAAAAAAGAGGTGGCCTGATAACCCGATGGGGAAATAGGGAATAACGACGTAGTGGCCAGGTAACCCGATTGCGGAAAGAGGAGGGTAAAACGAGGTGGCCAGGTAACCCTATGGGGAGATAGGGAATAACGACGTAGTGGCCAGGTAACCCGATCATGGAGGGAGGACAAAAACGAGGTGGCCAGGTAACCCGATGGGGAGATAGGGAATAACGACGAAGTGGCCAGGTAACCCGATCGCGGAAGGAGGAGAAAAACGAGGTGGCCAGGTAACCCGATGGGGAGATAGGGAATAACGACGAAGTGGCCAGGTAACCCGATCGCGGAAGGAGGAGAAAAACGAGGTGGCCAGGTAACCCGATGGGGAGATAGGGAATAACGACGAAGTGGCCAGGTAACCCGATCGCGGTATGGGGAGGAAAACCGAGGTGGCCTGATAACCCGATGGGGAAATAGGGAATAACGACGTAGTGGCCAGGTAACCCGATCGCGGAAGGAGGAGAAAAACGAGGTGGCCAGGTAACCCGATGGGGAGATAGGGAATAACGACGAAGTGGCCAGGTAACCCGATCGCGGTATGGGGAGGAAAAACGAGGTGGTCTGATAACCCGATGGGGAAATAGGGAATAACGACGTAGTGGCCAGGTAATCCGATCGCGGAAAGGGGAAGGTAAAACGAGGTGGCCAGGTAACCCTATGGGGAGATAGGGAATAACGACGTAGTGGCCAGGTAACCCGATCGTGGAGGGAGGACAAAAACGAGGTGGCCAGGTAACCCGATGGGGAGATAGGGAATAACGACGAAGTGGCCAGGTAACCCGATCGCGGAAGGAGGAGAAAAACAAGGTGGCCAGTTAACCCGATGGGGAGATAGGGAATAACGAAGAAGTGACCAGATAACCCGATCGCGGAAAGGGGAGGGTAAAACGAGGTGGCCAGGTAACCCGATGGGGAGATGGGGAATAACGACGAAGTGACCAGATAACCCGATCGCGGAAAGGGGAGGGTAAAACGAGGTGGCCAGGTAACCCGATGGGGAGATGGGGAATAACGATGAAGAGGCCAGGTAACCCGATCGCGGAAAGGGGAGGGTAAAACGAGGTGGCCAGGTAACCCGATGGGGAGATGGGGAATAACGATGAAGAGGCCAGGTAACCCGATCGCGGTATGGGGAGGAAAAACGCGGTGGCCTGATAACCCGATGGGGAAATAGGGAATAACGACGTAGTGGCCAGGTAACCCGATCGCGGAAGGAGGAGAAAAACGAGGTGGCCGGGTAGCCCGATGGGGAGATAGGGAATAACGACGAAGTGGCCAGGTAACCCGATCGCGGTATTGGGAGGAAAAACGAGGTGGCCTGATAACCCGATGGAGAAATAGGGAATAACGACGTAGTGGCCAGGTAACCCGATCGCGGAAAGGGGAGGGTAAGACGAGGTGGCCAGGTAACCCTCTGGGGAGATAGGGAATAACGACGTATCGGCCAGGTAACCCGATCGTGGAGGGAGGACAAAAACGGTGTGGCCAGGTAACCCGATGGGGAGATAGGGAATAACGACGAAGTGGCCAGGTAACCCGATCGCGGAAGGAGGAGAAAAACGAGGTGGCCAGGTAACCCGATGGGGAGATAGGGAATTACGAAGAAGTGGCCAGGTAACCTGATCGCGGAAGGAGGAGAAAAACGAGGTGGCCAGGTAACCCGATGGGGAGATAGGGAATAACGCCGAAGTGGCCAGGTAACCCGATAGCGGAAGGAGGAGACAAACGAGGTGGCCAGGTAACCCGATGGGGAGATAGGGAATAACGACGAAGTGGCCAGATAACCTGATCGCGGAAAGGGGAGGGTAAAACGAGGTGGCCAGGTAACCCGATGGGGAGATGGGGAATAAAGACGAAGAGGCCAGGTAACCCGATCGCGGTGTGGGAAGGAAAAACGAGGTGGCCTGATAACCCGATGGGGAAATAGGGAATAACGACGTAGTGGCCAGGAAACCCGATCGCGGAAGGAGGAGAAAAACAAGGTGGCCAGGTAACCCGATGGGGAGATAGGGAATAACGACGAAGTGGCCAGGTAACCCGATCGCGGTATGGGGAGGAAAAACGAGGTGGTCTGATAACCTGATGGGGAAATAGGGAATAACGACGTAGTGGCCAGGTAACCCGATCGCGGAAAGGGGAAGGTAAAACGAGGTGGCCAGGTAACCCTATGGGGAGATAGGGAATTACGACGAAGTGGCCAGGTAACCCGATCGCGGAAGGAGGAGAAAAACGAGGTGGCCAGGTAACCCGATGGGGAGATAGGGAATAACGACGTAGTGGCCAGGTAACCCGATCGCGGAAGGAGGAAAAAAGAGAGGTGGCCAGGTAACCCGATGGGGAGATAGGGAATAACGACGAAGTGGCCAGGTAACCCGATCGAGGAGGGAGGACAAAAACGAGGTGGCCAGGTAACCCGATGGGGAGATGGGGAATAACGACGAAGTGGCCAGGTAACCCGAACGCGGAAGGAGGAGAAAAACGAGGTGGCCAGGTAATCCGATGGGGAGATAGGGAATAACGACGAAGTGGCCAGGTAACCCGATCGCGGAAAGGGGAGGGTAAAACGAGGTGGCCAGGTAACCCGATGGGGAGATGGGGAATAACGACGAAGTGGCCAGGTAACCCGATCGCAGAAAGGGGAGGGTAAAACGAGGTGGCCAGGTAACCCGATGGGGAGATAGGGAATAACGACGTAGTGGCCAGGTAACCCGATCGAGGAGGGAGGACAAAAACGAGGTGGCCAGGTAACCCGATGGGGAGATGGGGAATAACGACGAAGTGGCCAGGTAACCCGAACGCGGAAGGAGGAGAAAAACGAGGTGGCCAGGTAATCCGATGGGGAGATAGGGAATAACGACGAAGTGGCCAGGTAACCCGATCGCGGAAAGGGGAGGGTAAAACGAGGTGGCCAGGTAACCCGATGGGGAGATAGGGAATTACGACGAAGTGGCCAGGTAACCCGATCGCGGAAGGAGGAGAAAAACGAGGTGGCCAGGTAACCCGATGGGGAGATAGGGAATAACGACGAAGTGACCAGATAACCCGATCGCGGAAAGGGGAGGGTAAAACGAGGTGGCCAGGTAACCCGATGGGGAGATGGGGAATAACGACCAAGAGGCCAAGTAACCCGATCGCGGTATGGGGAGGAAAAACGAGGTGGCCTGATAACCCGAGGGGGAAATAGGGAATAACGACGTAGTGGCCAGGTAACCCGATCGCGGAAGGAGGAGAAAAACGAGGTGGCCAGGTAACCCGATGGGGAGATAGGGAATAACGACGAAGTGGCCAGGTAACCCGATCGCGGAAAGGGGAGGGTAAAACGCGGTGGCCAGGTAACCCGATGGGGAGATGGGGAATAACGACGAAGAGGCCAGGTAACCCGATCGCGGAAGGAGGAGAAAAACGAGGTGGCCAGGTAACCCGATGGGGAGATAGGGAATAACGACGAAGTGGCCAGGTAACCCGATCGCGGTATGGGGAGGAAAAACGAGGTGGTCTGATAACCCGATGGGGAAATAGGGAATAACGACGTAGTGGCCAGGTAACCCGATCGCGGAAAGGGGAAGGTAAAACGAGGTGGCCAGGTAACCCTATGGGGAGATAGGGAATAACGACGTAGTGGCCAGGTAACCCGATCGTGGAGGGAGGACAAAAACGAGGTGGCCAGGTAACCCGATGGGGAGATAGGGAATAACGACGAAGTGGCCAGGTAACCCGATCGCGGAAGGAGGAGAAAAACGAGGTGGACAGTTAACCCGATGGGGAGATAGGGAATAACGACGAAGTGACCAGATAACCCGATCGCGGAAAGGGGAGGGTAAAACGAGGTGGCCAGGTAACCCGATGGGGAGATGGGGAATAACAACGAAGAGGCCAGGTAACCCGATCGCGGTATGGGGAGGAAAAACGAGGTGGCCTGATAACCCGATGGGGAAATAGGGAATAACGACGTAGTGGCCAGGTAACCCGATCGCGGAAGGAGGAGAAAAACGAGGTGGCCAGGTAACCCGATGGGGAGATAGGGAATAACGACGAAGTGGCCAGGTAACCCGATCGCGGAAAGGGGAGGGTAAAACGAGGTGGCCAGGTAACCCGATGGGGAGATGGGGAATAACGACGAAGAGGCCAGGTAACCCGATCGCGGTATGGGGAAGGTAAAACGAGGTGGCCAGGTTACCCTATGGGGAGATAGGGAATAACGACGTAGTGGCCAGTTAACCCGATCGTGGACGGAGGACAAAAACGAGGTGGCCAGGTAACCCGATGGGGAGATAGGGAATAACGACGAAGTGGCCAGGTAACCCGATCGCGGAAGGAGGAGAAAAACGAGGTGGCCAGTTAACCCGATGGGGAGATAGGGAATAAGGACGAAGTGACCAGATAACCCGATCGCGGAAAGGGGAGGGTGAAACGAGGTGGCCAGGTAACCCGATGGGGAGATAGGGAATAACGACGAAGTGGCCAGGTAACCCGATCGGGGAGGGAGGACAAAAACGAGGTGGCCAGGTAACCCGATGGGGAGATAGGGAATAACGACGAAGTGGCCAGGTAACCCGAACGCGGAAGGAGGAGAAAAACGAGGTGGCCAGGTAACCCGATGGGGAGATAGGGAATAACGACGAAGTGGCCAGGTAACCCGATCGCAGAAAGGGGAGGGTAAAACGAGGTGGCCAGGTAACCCGATGGGGAGATAGGGAATAACGACGTAGTGGCCAGGTAACCCGATGGCGGAAGGAGGAAAAAAACGAGGTGGCCACGTAACCCGATGGGGAGATAGGGCATAACGACGAAGTGGCCAGATAACCTGATCGCGGAAAGGGGAGGGTAAAACGAGGTGGCCAGGTAACCCGATGGGGAGATGGGGAATAAAGACGAAGAGGCCAGGTAACCCGATCGCGGTATGGGAAGGAAAAACGAGGTGGCCTGATAACCCGATGGGGAAATAGGGAATAACGACGTAGTGGCCAGGAAACCCGATCGCGGAAGGAGGAGAAAAACAAGGTGGCCAGGTAACCCGATGGGGAGATAGGGAATAACGACGAAGTGGCCAGGTAACCCGATCGCGGTATGGGGAGGAAAAACGAGGTGGTCTGATAACCTGATGGGGAAATAGGGAATAACGACGTAGTGGCCAGGTAACCCGATCGCGGAAAGGGGAAGGTAAAACGAGGTGGCCAGGTAACCCTATGGGGAGATAGGGAATTACGACGAAGTGGCCAGGTAACCCGATCGCGGAAGGAGGAGAAAAACGAGGTGGCCAGGTAACCCGATGGGGAGATAGGGAATAACGACGTAGTGGCCAGGTAACCCGATCGCGGAAGGAGGAAAAAAGAGAGGTGGCCAGGTAACCCGATGGGGAGATAGGGAATAACGACGAAGTGGCCAGGTAACCCGATCGAGGAGGGAGGACAAAAACGAGGTGGCCAGGTAACCCGATGGGGAGATGGGGAATAACGACGAAGTGGCCAGGTAACCCGAACGCGGAAGGAGGAGAAAAACGAGGTGGCCAGGTAATCCGATGGGGAGATAGGGAATAACGACGAAGTGGCCAGGTAACCCGATCGCGGAAAGGGGAGGGTAAAACGAGGTGGCCAGGTAACGCGATGGGGAGATGGGGAATAACGACGAAGTGGCCAGGTAACCCGATCGCAGAAAGGGGAGGGTAAAACGAGGTGGCCAGGTAACCCGATGGGGAGATAGGGAATAACGACGTAGTGGCCAGGTAACCCGATCGAGGAGGGAGGACAAAAACGAGGTGGCCAGGTAACCCGATGGGGAGATGGGGAATAACGACGAAGTGGCCAGGTAACCCGAACGCGGAAGGAGGAGAAAAACGAGGTGGCCAGGTAATCCGATGGGGAGATAGGGAATAACGACGAAGTGGCCAGGTAACCCGATCGCGGAAAGGGGAGGGTAAAACGAGGTGGCCAGGTAACCCGATGGGGAGATAGGGAATTACGACGAAGTGGCCAGGTAACCCGATCGCGGAAGGAGGAGAAAAACGAGGTGGCCAGGTAACCCGATGGGGAGATAGGGAATAACGACGAAGTGACCAGATAACCCGATCGCGGAAAGGGGAGGGTAAAACGAGGTGGCCAGGTAACCCGATGGGGAGATGGGGAATAACGACCAAGAGGCCAAGTAACCCGATCGCGGTATGGGGAGGAAAAACGAGGTGGCCTGATAACCCGAGGGGGAAATAGGGAATAACGACGTAGTGGCCAGGTAACCCGATCGCGGAAGGAGGAGAAAAACGAGGTGGCCAGGTAACCCGATGGGGAGATAGGGAATAACGACGAAGTGGCCAGGTAACCCGATCGCGGAAAGGGGAGGGTAAAACGCGGTGGCCAGGTAACCCGATGGGGAGATGGGGAATAACGACGAAGAGGCCAGGTAACCCGATCGCGGAAGGAGGAGAAAAACGAGGTGGCCAGGTAACCCGATGGGGAGATAGGGAATAACGACGAAGTGGCCAGGTAACCCGATCGCGGTATGGGGAGGAAAAACGAGGTGGTCTGATAACCCGATGGGGAAATAGGGAATAACGACGTAGTGGCCAGGTAACCCGATCGCGGAAAGGGGAAGGTAAAACGAGGTGGCCAGGTAACCCTATGGGGAGATAGGGAATAACGACGTAGTGGCCAGGTAACCCGATCGTGGAGGGAGGACAAAAACGAGGTGGCCAGGTAACCCGATGGGGAGATAGGGAATAACGACGAAGTGGCCAGGTAACCCGATCGCGGAAGGAGGAGAAAAACGAGGTGGACAGTTAACCCGATGGGGAGATAGGGAATAACGACGAAGTGACCAGATAACCCGATCGCGGAAAGGGGAGGGTAAAACGAGGTGGCCAGGTAACCCGATGGGGAGATGGGGAATAACAACGAAGAGGCCAGGTAACCCGATCGCGGTATGGGGAGGAAAAACGAGGTGGCCTGATAACCCGATGGGGAAATAGGGAATAACGACGTAGTGGCCAGGTAACCCGATCGCGGAAGGAGGAGAAAAACGAGGTGGCCAGGTAACCCGATGGGGAGATAGGGAATAACGACGAAGTGGCCAGGTAACCCGATCGCGGAAAGGGGAGGGTAAAACGAGGTGGCCAGGTAACCCGATGGGGAGATGGGGAATAACGACGAAGAGGCCAGTTAACCCGATCGTGGACGGAGGACAAAAACGAGGTGGCCAGGTAACCCGATGGGGAGATAGGGAATAACGACGAAGTGGCCAGGTAACCCGATCGCGGAAGGAGGAGAAAAACGAGGTGGCCAGTTAACCCGATGGGGAGATAGGGAATAAGGACGAAGTGACCAGATAACCCGATCGCGGAAAGGGGAGGGTGAAACGAGGTGGCCAGGTAACCCGATGGGGAGATAGGGAATAACGACGAAGTGGCCAGGTAACCCGATCGGGGAGGGAGGACAAAAACGAGGTGGCCAGGTAACCCGATGGGGAGATAGGGAATAACGACGAAGTGGCCAGGTAACCCGAACGCGGAAGGAGGAGAAAAACGAGGTGGCCAGGTAACCCGATGGGGAGATAGGGAATAACGACGAAGTGGCCAGGTAACCCGATCGCAGAAAGGGGAGGGTAAAACGAGGTGGCCAGGTAACCCGATGGGGAGATAGGGAATAACGACGTAGTGGCCAGGTAACCCGATGGCGGAAGGAGGAAAAAAACGAGGTGGCCACGTAACCCGATGGGGAGATAGGGCATAACGACGAAGTGGCCAGGTAACCCGATCGGGGAGGGAGGATAAAAACGAGGTGGCCAGGTAACCCGATGGGGAGATTGGGAATAACGACGAAGTGGCCAGGTAACCCGAACGCGGAAGGAGGAGAAAAACGAAGTGGCCAGGTAACCCGATGGGAGATAGGGAATAACGACGAAGTGGCCAGGTAACCCGATCGCGGAAAGGGGAGGGTAAAACGAGGTGGCCAGGTAACCCGATGGGGAGATAGGGAATAACGACGAAGTGGCCAGGTAACCCGATCGCGGAAGGAGGAGAAAAACGAGGTGGCCAGGTAACCCGATGGGGAGATAGGGAATAACGACAAAGTGGCCAGGTAACCCGATCGCGGTATGGGGAGGAAAAAAGAGGTGGCCAAATAACCCGATCACCGCTGCATTAATATTAAAAACCGTTACCTGGCTGGGGGGTGCCGAAGTGCACCCCCCTAATCCAAACGTCTATCGCAACCTGCTTGTTCCTTTCCGGTGAGTCCTGTCCTTTCCGGTGAGTCCTGTCCTTTCCGGTGCGTCCTATCCTTTCTGGTGAGTCCTGATCTTTCCGGTGAGTCCTGATCTTTCCGGTGAGTGCTGTCCTTTCCGGTGAGTTCCGAAGTCCTGTTTATCCTGTTTCCTCCAATTCCCTCGCTGGAGCACCGCTGCTTCGGGCACCTGAAATCGTTTATACAACATTGAATCAGTGTTCAAAAAAGTTCCACTTAAAAATATTTATTTTTAAGTGGAACTTATATTGCTTCCTTTAATCACTTTTTCCCCAATTTATATTATTTTTCCACTCACCTGGACGCGCGAAGTGACTTCTCATACTTACCTACGGGCAAGGTTCTGCCCGCAAAGGGTCATCGTTTTCTTCGACCGATTCCAAATCTGTATCCGATGACGTCTGGTCGATAGCGGGCGACGGCGGGCTTATATCCGCAGAAACAAAATTAAAACCTTCATGCATTACCCATCTTTCTTGCGGATCATCCACCACTAGACGGGTTATGGGGACATGACACGGTCTCATTGCGTCACTGTCACCGATATTTGATGGTCCACCATCTGTCGAAACGGAACCATTCGCAGAATTCTCATCGTCTGTAACGATTACCGACGGTGATCGTTCTTCGCACTCTTCGCCATACTCAGACGTGGTCGAACTTATTTCCACAGCCTCCATTTCGTCAACTGCAACACCACGAATTTAATGGTCACTACTGCGAGTGGGAATTGGGAGTACCTGTACAAATTGATAGGCATGCGTTGTATACAAAGTTACGCATTATCGAGATCAATGATCAAGGATTCGCGTGTGGATTCTTAGAACGACAGCGGTGTTATCGGGACGTGCAAACATTTTTCAATTGAAGACTCAGTAAAGCGTTGTAAACTTTCGGGACAATTGAAAAGAAGCAATGCAGACTGTTCGTATACGTTTGCGGGGGGGGGGGGGAGTATAATATTGCGGGGGGGGGGGGGGAGAAAAATTAGTGACTCGTGGGACTTTCTGAAAGAATATCTTTCAACTATTTGGGGCCGTGTAGAGTAGAGGGTTGAATAAGAGAGGCGACATTTTTTTTTCAGATGTTACGAAAAGACTCGAAAATCTTGATGACCAAGAATGGTTATCAAGATGCTGGTCGGGGTTTGACGAGACCCAGTTTACACTTGGTGCCTTGAAATATATTTCGCGAACGCAACGAAAATTCTTTTTGGTTTACTTCTTCCTTTTTGTTATTATTTGCAACGCCATTTTTGCAATTTCTTCGTTCAGATCTGCGAGAACGATTGTGGAAAATGTTGGATATTTCCTATGCTGCGAATGTGGCGAAAAAAAATTACGTTTTGGACAAATAAAAACGGAACTGATTTTCATTGCGTTCTGACGATGCATATTTCAACGCCGTAGTGTTTTTTTTTTTTTTTTTTCTTCATTTTAACGAAAAATTAATCAAACGCCATGTAAATCTTCATATATATATATTTTTTTTTGTTTAAACGTAATATATGTTTTAACATAGTTATATTACCAGTTTTTCTCATCAGACTCGTTTGGGTCCCGGATAATTATTGTTATTACATTTCTCGTGATCTTGCTTGTCATTTTCGTTTTTGCCAGCCCAAGCTTTTCGTTGTCCAAGATTATCGAGTCACGCGTATATGGGAAATGGTTTATTATTATTTAAATTACTAGATTGTTAGTCTTGCCTTCGAAAGAGATCGCGTCATTTTTTCTTCCTTTTTTCTTTTTAGTAAAGTTTTGCTTCCGAGACTGCCAAATACCATTAGGCTTCCCAGTATCGAACAAACCATCGATAAATAATGCGATCGATTTCTATTCTCGTTTATCGTTTTCACCCTCGTAAATATAGAAATTTCGTTGTCGCTAAAAGATTCCTACGATAGAAAAAAACAAAAAAACGCTTTGCGACGCTTTAAGACTTCGAAGAGCTCGCGCCAATTTTATGGATTATCACATACTTAGTAATAATTAATTAGTCGAGAGTACACGACACCGATATGCAGGGAAGAGGCCGTTGCTTGGATTTAAATACGAATTACTCAAATGTTATTTTTTGTTTTATATATATATATATATATATATATATATATATATATATATATATATATATATATATATATATATATATATATATTGTAACGGGTCGGAATTCGTTACAATTAATTTTATTTGTTCGGGACTCGATCAGGGAAGAAATTAATTGAAACTCTTGGTTTTGGAGGTATTTGTTAATAAAACGGCATTTATTCAATATTTGACTCGATATAATACTAAAAGATTTTGTGTACAAATGTTGTGTGTGTCGTATTTTGTATATTTCAATGTATCGCCGGAATATATTTTGTGTGTTTTCCATATGTCGCTGGAGTGTGTTTTATGTATTTTAATGTGTCGCTGGAGTGTATTTTGTGTGTTTGAATGTGTCGCTGGAGTGTGTTTTGTGTGTTTTAATGTGTCGCTGCGCGGTCGGTACAATACTCGAATCGCTCGGATGGTAAGTGGGTTCGGGCGCGATTGCTCGACTTTAGGTCGATGATTTCCCCTTCTCCTACACGTATTGGCGCTTGCGGCGTGCGTGAGTTAAGGCGCGCTCTCGCCTACGGCGCGCGGAGTCTGCTGGGCGCCTTTCCCTAGGTTGCGCGTGGCGCTGTCTGTCGCGGTTCACTCTCCCTAGCGGTATCGATCGCAGCGCGCTCAATCTCCATACGGCGCGCTTCCCCCTCTTTTCCTACTGTCGCTCGTTGCGCGTGGTGCCGAGCGCGCTCTCGTGCTACCCGCGCTCCCTGAGTCCCCCCACTCTCGTGGGTCGCGACGCGGTGGATCGCGGCGCGCCTTCGACTCCCGCGCTACGGCGTGCTCTCTCGTAATTACTCCCCGTGAGTGTAACCGATTATCGCGCGTCGATAATCGATTACTCTAACCGTGTTTGACTCCGTCGGATGGCGCCACGTACCCGCTTATGCTGATATTACCGCTTGTTACGTGTATTGTGTAGGTGTGGTGTTTGAATTTCGAGATGCCTCCTTGACCTTTGGGTTCTCCTGATATTTTCGGGAGCCCTTGTAGGTATTTCGTGTTTTTACAGTTGTATGTGTTTGTGTGTGTATCGCCGCCGGGTACCTTGAATACCTCCTCGCACTTTCTATTTCCCTAATACTAATTTTCTATCTATCCTTTCGTAATTTATTCCTCCTTCGTTTAATCTTAATGTTTTTTAATACTCTTTTTTCTTATTCTTCTCCCGGTTTATGTTCCGTATTTCTTGACTTAAAAAAAATATATCCTAATTCTCTCCTTTTTCCGTTTCTTTAAGGTTCCCCTCTTACTGCATTTCCCCTCCAGATAGGTGGTACTTTGCGAAGTGGTACTTGTTAATCCACGCAAAAAGTCTAACTCTTCGATGGTGACTCCTTCTTTTCCTTGTTTTTTAAGGTTCCCCTCTTTATGCCTTTCCCCTCCGGATAGGTGGTACTAGGCTAAGTGGTACTTGTTAATCCACAAAAAGTCGAAGAAGTGCCGTCCCTCTGACTTTCTTCCTCTTTTATACCCATTTTTGACTGTTTATTGTTCCCCTTCCCTTACGAACTACCCATCATTCCCTTTATTGTTAACCTTTTTAAATCAACGACTTTTCCCCTTCCCTTACTTTACTTGTCTACTGTTTTCGTTTTATCTTCTGTTTTCTTTTTCTCTAATTTTCTTCCACTTATTGTCTTGTGACCTTGAAGGTCGTACCTGCCCGTTCGGCTTTTTATTCTTCCTCCTCCCCTACTCCCCGATGAGTCGGTTTATTTGAATTTGTGGTGGGGGTATTGGCGTGAGACGGACCTGTACGTCTCAATATATATATATATATATATAGGGTGGACCAATAACTATTAGCACCTTGGATATCTTCGAAACTATAAGGTTCACAGAAATATTTGTCGAAATGAAATAGCACAGTACGAAAGGGGCCATCCGATAACGATAATAGTTTTTTTGCAGCCGGAAGTAGTTCGGACATTTCAAGGTCGACTCCATTTTTGAAAATGGATCGGTATGTTTTTTTGTCCGCATCATGATAGAGGAGCTTAAAACGAGTTAAACGACCTATGACACGAGGTCATCGAAGGTCGTAGGATGTACAGAGAGGCAATAATACTTACAGTTTCGGTAGTAAATAAAATTATTATGACGCTGAAGCAGGCAGACAGACCTAGCAGACGCGCGCCGCCCGAACCCAGTACATTTTTATCGTGGCTGTACGCGCTCGGGTCGCAGCGTAGCGAGGCAGCATAGGGCCTACCCCCACCACTTAGCCGCTCGTGAATGAGCCGCATATATCCGTCTGGCGGAAATAATGTTTTTTTTTGCTTAACAAGAACCGTCACGGGGATGAATCATGGGTCGATCGTTTCGTCTATTCATATAGATTAAGCATGTAAATCGTCAAGTCGCAATTGTCATGCGTTTTGAAGGCAGACGACTGTAAACAAAAATTTTGTTCGAGTACGGAGACCCGAATGGCGGATAACTTTTTTTATTCTTAATTAACAAAAGCCGTCACCGGGATGAAACATGGGGGGATCGATTCGGCGAAGTATATAGAATGAGCACGTAAATAGAAAAAGTCGCTACTGTCATGCGTGTTAACAGCAGACGGCCTTTTTTGAGATTTTTCGTGCGAGTAAGGAGGCGCGATTCGCGAATAACAATTTTTTAATTAACTTAACAAAGTCAGCCCCGAGATAAATCATAGGTCAATCGATTCGTCTCATTATAGACAATAAGCAGCTGGATTTAAAAAGTAGCAGCTGTCATGCTGGTTAGCAGCAGACGACCTTTTGTGATATTAATCGTGCGGCCAGCATGACTCTTTTCGCGAAAAACAATTTATTATTGTTAATGAACAAATGCCGTCACCGGGATGAAACATAGGGAGATCGATTCGGCGGAGTATATAGAATAAGCACGTAAATAGAAAAAGTCGCTACTGTCATGCGTATTAGCAGCAGACGGCCTTTTTTGAGATTTTTCGTGCGAGTAAGGAGGTGCTATTCGCGAATAACAGCTTTTTAATTAGCTTAACAAAGTCGGCCACGGGATAAACCATAGGTCAATCGATTCGTCTCATTATAAACAATGGGCAGCTGAATTTAAAAAGTAGCTGCTGTCATGCAGGTTGGCAGCAGACGACCTTTTGTGAATGTAATCGTGCGAGTAAGGAGGCGCGATTCGCGAATGCCTAGTTCGTAATACCGAGACGAATCGATCCATCTATGATTTCTCCAGGTGACGGCTTTTGTTAGTTCACAAAAAAAAGTTATCCGCGAAGCGGATCTCTACCCGCATGATAAAAATCATGTAAGTCTTTGTGCTGTGAGCACGCATGACAATAGCGACTTGGCGATTTTTATGCCTAGTTCGTTAGGCCCCGAAGAATCGATCCATCTATGATTTCGCCCGATGACGGCTTTTGTTAGTTAACAAAAAAAAATAGTCACCGCGAAGCGGACCTCTACCCACATGATAAAAATAATGTGTCTATGTGCTGTTAGCACGCACGACAAGAGCGACTTGGCGATTTTTATGCCTAGTTCGTTATACCCAAACGAATCGATCCATCTATTATTTCTCCCGGTGACAGCTTTTATTAATTAAAAGAATTGTTATTCGTGATGTGGACCTCGCTACCCTTACGATGAAATTCGTTAAAGACCGTCTGCTACGAGCATGCATGAAAATAGCGACTTTTCGCTATTTATGCTTAATTCGCTATGCCAAGACGAATCGATCGACCTATGACTTGTCCCGGAGATGGTTTTGATTAGTTAACCAGAAAAAAATAGTTCTCCGTCAACCGAGCCGCGCTGCTCCTACCATAGAACTTATAAATGGCTGTCTGCTACCAACCTGTCCTGTATGATAGCAGCTACTTTTTCGATCTAGCTGTTTATTCTTTATAATAAGACAAATCGATTGACCTATATTTTATCCCGGCCACGATTTTTTAAAAGTAATTGAAAGATTGTTACTCGCGAATCGCGCCCCCTTACTCGCACGAAAAATCTCAAAAAGGCTCTTCTGCTGCCAACCCGCATTACAGTAGGACTTTTTCTATTTACGTACTAACTTTAAATAATTAGCCGAATCGATCCCCCTATGTTTCATCCCGGTGGAGGCATTTGTTCATAAACAAAAATAAATTGTTCTTCGCGAAAAGAGTCGTGCTGGCCGCATGATTAAATTCACAAAAGGTCGTTTGCTGCCAACCTGCATGACGATAGCTACTTTTTAAATTCAGCTGCTCGTTGTTTATAATGAGACGAATCGATTGACCTATGGTTTGTCCCGTGGCCGACTTTGTTAAGTTAATTAAAAAATTGTTATTCGCGAATTGCGCCTCCTTACTCGCACGATTTCATTCACAAAAGGTCGTCTGCTGCCAACCTGCATGACAGCGGCCACTTTTTTAATTCAGCTGCTCATTGTTTATAATGCGACTAATCGATTAACCTATGATTTGTCCCGTGGCCGACTTTGTTAAGTTAATTAAAAAACTGTTATTCGCGAATCGCGCCTCCTTACTCGCACGATTAAATTCACAAAAGGTCGTCTGCTGCCAACCTGCATGACAGCAGCCACTTTTTTAATTCAGCTGCTCATTGTTTATAATGAGACGAATCGATTGACCTATGATTTGTCCCGTGGCCGACTTTGTTAAGTTAATTAAAAAATTGTTATTCGCGAATCGCGCCTCCTTACTCGCACGATTAAATTTACAAAAGGTCGTCTGCTGCCAACCTGCATGACAGCAGCTTCTTTTTAAATTCACCTGCTTATCGTTTATAATGAGATGAATCGATTGACCTATGATTTATCCCGTGGCCGACTTTGTTAAGTTAATTAAATATTGTTATTCGCGAATCGCGCCTCCTTACTCGCACGAAAAATCTCAAAAAAGGCCGTCTGCTGCTAACACGCATGACAGTAGCGACTTTTTCTATTTACGTGCTCATTCTATATACTTCGCCGAATCGATCCCCCCATGTTTCATCCCGGTGACGGCTTTTGTTAATTAAGAATAAAAAAAAGTTATCCGCCATTCGAGTCTCCGTACTCGAACAAAATTTTTGTTTAAAGTCGTCTGTCGTCAACACGCATGACAATTGCGACTTGACGATTTACATGCTTAATCTATATGAATAGACGAAACGATGGACCCATGATTCATCCCCGTGACGGTTCTTGTTAAACAAAAAAAAACATTATTTCCGCCAGACGGATATATGCGGCTCATTCACGAGCGGCTAAGTGGTGGGGGTAGGCCCCATGCTGCTTCGCTACGCTGCGACCCGAGCGCGTACAGCCATGATAAAAATGTACTGGGTTCGGGCGGCGCGCGTCTGCTAGATGTCTGCCAGCTTCAGCGTCATAAATTATTACGTTTAAACGTGCTAATAGTTACTGATCCACCCTGTATATATTTATACAGCCTTCATCAAATCCCTATTAGGCATCCTTTAATTTTTCCTTCCGAACGTCAAATTGAATATCCTGGGGAAAAATGTATTGAACTGATTTATCAAACGCGGTTTCGAAAAGGAAAAAGCTAGTTGTATTTTGCATTTTCGTTTTACTTTTTTTGTTTTTTTTTTGTTAGCCGGTAACGTCCTTTTGGAAATGTTGCTTTATTAGGATTTTTTGGACTTCGTAAACTCGCGCGCCGGACTTCGAATAATAGCGATCTCGCCGTTCAGTGAGGAGATTTTTTTAAATGGGTACTGCGACTTTTAGTTTTGTTTTTTTTCGCCCGATCTTTTTTCGCTTGATTGTGATGTTTTTTTTATCGAGAAATTCACGGGTTTCTTTCGCTTTTTTTTCCGCTGGGATATTTAATTTTTTGTACGGAGAAAAAAACAACCAATATAATTTAATTAAATAAGAAAATAATTTAATTATTTAATATTATTAAAATAAATGATTCAATTAAATTAAATATTTTTAAAATAAATTAAATGAAATTATAAATTCAATTTTATTTTTTAATTGATTTCATTATTTAATTTAATAAATTTAGTTTATTTATTTGAATTTAAGTCGTTAATAATATATTGAATTAAATAAGAAAATAATTCAATTGTTTACTATTATTGAAATAAATGATTAAATTAAATAAAATATTTTTTAAATAAATTAAATGAAATTATAAATTCAATTTTATTTTTTAATAGATTTAATAATTTCATTTAATTTATTTTAAAAATATTTTATTTAATTCAATCATTTATTTTAATAGTAGTAAATAATTGAATTATTTTCTTATTTAATTCACTATATTATTAATGACTTAAATTCAAATAAATAAATTAAATTTATTAAATTAAATAATTAAATCTATTAAAAAATAAAATTGAATTTATAATTTCATTTAATTTATTTAAAAAATATTTTATTTAATTTAATCATTTATTTCAATAATAGTAAACAATTGAATTATTTTCTTATTTAATTCAATATATTATTAACGACTTAAATTCAAATAAATAAACTAAATTTATTAAATTAAATAATGAAATCAATTAAAAAATAAAATTGAATTTATAATTTCATTTAATTTATTTTAAAAATATTTAATTTAATTGAATCATTTATTTTAATAATATTAAATAATTAAATTATTTTCTTATTTAATTAAATTATATTGGTTGTTTTTTTCTCCGTACAAAAAATTAAATATCCCAGCGGAAAAAAAAGCGAAAGAAACCCGTGAATTTCTCGATAAAAAAAACATCACAATCAAGCGAAAAAAGATCGGGCGAAAAAAAACAAAACTAAAAGTCGCAGTACCCATTTAAAAAAATCTCCTCACTGAACGGCGAGATCGCTATTATTCGAAGTCCGGCGCGCGAGTTTACGAAGTCCAAAAAATCCTAATAAAGCAACATTTCCAAAATGACGTTACCGGCTAACAAAAAAAAAACAAAAAAAGTAAAACGAAAATGCAAAATACAACTAGCTTTTTCCTTTTCGAAACCGCGTTTGATAAATCAGTTCAATACATTTTTCCCCAGGATATTCAATTTGACGTTCGGAAGGAAAAATTAAAGGATGCCTAATAGGGATTTGATGAAGGCTGTATAAATATATACAGGGTGGATCAGTAACTATTAGCACGTTTAAACGTAATAATTTATGACGCTGAAGCTGGCAGACATCTAGCAGACGCGCGCCGCCCGAACCCAGTACATTTTTATCATGGCTGTACGCGCTCGGGTCGCAGCGTAGCGAAGCAGCATAGGGCCTACCCCCACCACTTAGCCGCTCGTGAATGAGCCGCATATATCCGTCTGGCGGAAATAATGTTTTTTTTTGTTTAACAAGAACCGTCACGGGGATGAATCATGGGTCCATCGTTTCGTCTATTCATATAGATTAAGCATGTAAATCGTCAAGTCGCAATTGTCATGCGTGTTGACGACAGACGACTTTAAACAAAAATTTTGTTCGAGTACGGAGACTCGAATGGCGGATAACTTTTTTTTATTCTTAATTAACAAAAGCCGTCACCGGGATGAAACATGGGGGGATCGATTCGGCGAAGTATATAGAATGAGCACGTAAATAGAAAAAGTCGCTACTGTCATGCGTGTTAGCAGCAGACGGCCTTTTTTGAGATTTTTCGTGCGAGTAAGGAGGCGCGATTCGCGAATAACAATATTTAATTAACTTAACAAAGTCGGCCACGGGATAAATCATAGGTCAATCGATTCATCTCATTATAAACGATAAGCAGGTGAATTTAAAAAGAAGCTGCTGTCATGCAGGTTGGCAGCAGACGACCTTTTGTAAATTTAATCGTGCGAGTAAGGAGGCGCGATTCGCGAATAACAATTTTTTAATTAACTTAACAAAGTCGGCCACGGGACAAATCATAGGTCAATCGATTCGTCTCATTATAAACAATGAGCAGCTGAATTAAAAAAGTGGCTGCTGTCATGCAGGTTGGCAGCAGACGACCTTTTGTGAATTTAATCGTGCGAGTAAGGAGGCGCGATTCGCGAATAACAGTTTTTTAATTAACTTAACAAAGTCGGCCACGGGACAAATCATAGGTTAATCGATTAGTCGCATTATAAACAATGAGCAGCTGAATTAAAAAAGTGGCCGCTGTCATGCAGGTTGGCAGCAGACGACCTTTTGTGAATGAAATCGTGCGAGTAAGGAGGCGCAATTCGCGAATAACAATTTTTTAATTAACTTAACAAAGTCGGCCACGGGACAAACCATAGGTCAATCGATTCGTCTCATTATAAACAACGAGCAGCTGAATTTAAAAAGTAGCTATCGTCATGCAGGTTGGCAGCAAACGACCTTTTGTGAATTTAATCATGCGGCCAGCACGACTCTTTTCGCGAAGAACAATTTATTTTTGTTTATGAACAAATGCCTCCACCGGGATGAAACATAGGGGGATCGATTCGGCTAATTATTTAAAGTTAGTACGTAAATAGAAAAAGTCCTACTGTAATGCGGGTTGGCAGCAGAAGAGCCTTTTTGAGATTTTTCGTGCGAGTAAGGGGGCGCGATTCGCGAGTAACAATCTTTCAATTACTTTTAAAAAATCGTCGCCGGGATAAAATATAGGTCAATCGATTTGTCTTATTATAAAGAATAAACAGCTAGATCGAAAAAGTAGCTGCTATCATACAGGACAGGTTGGTAGCAGACAGCCATTTATAAGTTCTATGGTAGGAGCAGCGCGGCTCGGTTGACGGAGAACTATTTTTTTCTGGTTAACTAATCAAAACCATCTCCGGGACAAGTCATAGGTCGATCGATTCGTCTTGGCATAGCGAATTAAGCACAAATAGCGAAAAGTCGCTATTTTCATGCATGCTCGTAGCAGACGGTCTTTAACGAATTTCATCGTAAGGGTAGCGAGGTCCACATCACGAATAACAATTCTTTTAATTAATAAAAGCTGTCACCGGGAGAAATAATAGATGGATCGATTCGTTTGGGTATAACGAACTAGGCATAAAAATCGCCAAGTCGCTCTTGTCGTGCGTGCTAACAGCATATAGACACATTATTTTTATCATGTGGGTAGAGGTCCGCTTCGCGGTGACTATTTTTTTTTTGTTAACTAACAAAAGCCGTCATCGGGCGAAATCATAGATGGATCGATTCTTCGGGGCCTAACGAACTAGGCATAAAAATCGCCAAGTCGCTATTGTCATGCGTGCTCACAGCACAAAGACTTACATGATTTTTATCATGCGGGTAGAGATCCGCTTCGCGGATAACTTTTTTTTGTGAACTAACAAAAGCCGTCACCTGGAGAAATCATAGATGGATCGATTCGTCTCGGTATTACGAACTAGGCATTCGCGAATCGCGCCTCCTTACTCGCACGATTACATTCACAAAAGGTCGTCTGCTGCCAACCTGCATGACAGCAGCTACTTTTTAAATTCAGCTGCCCATTGTTTATAATGAGACGAATCGATTGACCTATGGTTTATCCCGTGGCCGACTTTGTTAAGCTAATTAAAAAATTGTTATTCGCGAATAGCACCTCCTTACTCGCACGAAAAATCTCAAAAAAGGCCGTCTGCTGCTAATACGCATGACAGTAGCGACTTTTTCTATTTACGTGCTTATTCTATATACTCCGCCGAATCGATCTCCCTATGTTTCATCCCGGTGACGGCATTTGTTCATTAACAATAATAAATTGTTTTTCGCGAAAAGAGTCATGCTGGCCGCACGATTAATATCACAAAAGGTCGTCTGCTGCTAACCAGCATGACAGCTGCTACTTTTTAAATCCAGCTGCTTATTGTCTATAATGAGACGAATCGATTGACCTATGATTTATCTCGGGGCTGACTTTGTTAAGTTAATTAAAAAATTGTTATTCGCGAATCGCGCCTCCTTACTCGCACGAAAAATCTCAAAAAAGGCCGTCTGCTGTTAACACGCATGACAGTAGCGACTTTTTCTATTTACGTGCTCATTCTATATACTTCGCCGAATCGATCCCCCCATGTTTCATCCCGGTGACGGCTTTTGTTAATTAAGAATAAAAAAAGTTATCCGCCATTCGGGTCTCCGTACTCGAACAAAATTTTTGTTTACAGTCGTCTGCCTTCAAAACGCATGACAATTGCGACTTGACGATTTACATGCTTAATCTATATGAATAGACGAAACGATCGACCCATGATTCATCCCCGTGACGGTTCTTGTTAAGCAAAAAAAAACATTATTTCCGCCAGACGGATATATGCGGCTCATTCACGAGCGGCTAAGTGGTGGGGGTAGGCCCTATGCTGCCTCGCTACGCTGCGACCCGAGCGCGTACAGCCACGATAAAAATGTACTGGGTTCGGGCGGCGCGCGTCTGCTAGGTCTGTCTGCCTGCTTCAGCGTCATAATAATTTTATTTACTACCGAAACTGTAAGTATTATTGCCTCTCTGTACATCCTACGACCTTCGATGACCTCGTGTCATAGGTCGTTTAACTCGTTTTAAGCTCCTCTATCATGATGCGGACAAAAAAACATACCGATCCATTTTTAAAAATGGAGTCGACCTTGAAATGTCCGAACTACTTCCGGCTGCAAAAAAACTATTATCGTTATCGGATGGCCCCTTTCGTACTGTGCTATTTCATTTCGACAAATATTTCTGTGAACCTTATAGTTTCGAAGATATCCAAGGTGCTAATAGTTATTGGTCCACCCTATATATATATATATATATATATATATATATATATATATATATATATATATATATATATATTGAGACGTACAGGTCCGTCTCACGCCAATACCCCCACCACAAATTCAAATAAACCGACTCATCGGGGAGTAGGGGAGGAGGAAGAATAAAAAGCCGAACGGGCAGGTACGACCTTCAAGGTCACAAGACAATAAGTGGAAGAAAATTAGAGAAAAAGAAAACAGAAGATAAAACGAAAACAGTAGACAAGTAAAGTAAGGGAAGGGGAAAAGTCGTTGATTTAAAAAAGTTAACAATAAAGGGAATGATGGGTAGTTCGTAAGGGAAGGGGAACAATAAACAGTCAAAAATGGGTATAAAAGAGGAAGAAAGTCAGAGGGACGGCACTTCTTCGACTTTTTGTGGATTAACAAGTACCACTTAGCCTAGTACCACCTATCCGGAGGGGAAAGGCATAAAGAGGGGAACCTTAAAAAACAAGGAAAAGAAGGAGTCACCATCGAAGAGTTAGACTTTTTGCGTGGATTAACAAGTACCACTTCGCAAAGTACCACCTATCTGGAGGGGAAATGCAGTAAGAGGGGAACCTTAAAGAAACGGAAAAAGGAGAGAATTAGGATATATTTTTTTTAAGTCAAGAAATACGGAACATAAATCGGGAGAAGAATAAGAAAAAAGAGTATTAAAAAACATTAAGATTAAACGAAGGAGGAATAAATTACGAAAGGATAGATAGAAAATTAGTATTAGGGAAATAGAAAGTGCGAGGAGGTATTCAAGGTACCCGGCGGCGATACACACACAAACACATACAACTGTAAAAACACGAAATACCTACAAGGGCTCCCGAAAATATCAGGAGAACCCAAAGGTCAAGGAGGCATCTCGAAATTCAAACACCACACCTACACAATACACGTAACAAGCGGTAATATCAGCATAAGCGGGTACGTGGCGCCATCCGACGGAGTCAAACACGGTTAGAGTAATCGATTATCGACGCGCGATAATCGGTTACACTCACGGGGAGTAATTACGAGAGAGCACGCCGTAGCGCGGGAGTCGAAGGCGCGCCGCGATCCACCGCGTCGCGACCCACGAGAGTGGGGGGACTCAGGGAGCGCGGGTAGCACGAGAGCGCGCTCGGCACTGCTGCGACTTTTAGTTTTGTTTTTTTTCGCCCGATCTTTTTTCGCTTGATTGTGATGTTTTTTTTATCGAGAAATTCACGGGTTTCTTTCGCTTTTTTTTCCGCTGGGATATTTAATTTTTTGTACGGAGAAAAAAACAACCAATATAATTTAATTGAATAAGAAAATAATTTAATTATTTAATATTATTAAAATAAATGATTCAATTAAATTAAATATTTTTAAAATAAATTAAATGAAATTATAAATTCAATTTTATTTTTTAATTGATTTCATTATTTTATTTAATAAATTTAGTTTATTTATTTGAATTTAAGTCGTTAATAATATATTGAATTAAATAAGAAAATAATTCAATTGTTTACTATTATTGAAATAAATGATTAAATTAAATAAAATATTTTTTAAATAAATTAAATGAAATTATAAATTCAATTTTATTTTTTAATAGATTTAATTATTTAATTTAATAAATTTAATTTATTTATTTGAATTTAAGTCATTAATAATATAGTGAATTAAAGAAGAAAATAATTCAATTATTTACTACTATTAAAATAAATGATTGAATTAAATAAAATATTTTTAAAATAAATTAAATGAAATTATTAAATCAATTTTTTTTAAATTTCTTTTTAAATCAAATTTTATTCCATTTAATTAATAATTTATTTAATAATTCAATTAAATAAGAAAATAATTAAATTATTTAGTATTATTAAAATAAATTATTAAATTAAATAAAATATTTTTTAAATAAATTAAATGAAATTATAAATTCAATTTTATTTTTTAATTTATTTAATTATTTAATTTAATAAATTTAATTTATTTATTTGATACTTAATACTTGCGTCAGATATTTGCCATTCCGCTGAGTCTATAAAACTCTCCGTTGAGATTCAACGAATGTATGAGAGATAGACACTTGTTAGCTGAATGGTGCATTAATAGGAAAAGCCTTTTGCTTTGAATCCAGCGATAGACTTTCCCTACCAATGCACCATCCCGCTTACAAGTGTCTATCTCAGATACTTTCGCTGAAATCTCAGCGCAGAGTTTTATAGACTCAGCGGAATGGCAAATATCTGACGCAAGTATCTGCGCCAGATCCTTGCCATTCCGCTGAGTCTATAAACCTCTCCGCTAAGACTTGCGCTGAAATCTTAGCGGAGAGGTTTATAGACTCTGTCAACAACGACGAACGTGCATCGTTCGAGTTGTTAGCCGCCGACGTCTCTGTCCCAGGCCCTCGCGATGGGAACGTAATCAGCATGGCCTAAAACTTATCTGCCGCTGGAGCCCCAAGTGCCGCCTTTTACGAGGGCCCTATCTTTTCTGTATTTTCCCTTCGAGTTTATAGTTTCCGGCGCGCCTAGCTGTCGGCATCGCGACCGAAAGGGCCGAGGAAATGCGTCTAGCCCGATTCGACGCTTTCCCACGCCGAGCCGTCCAGCTGCAAATACTCGATAAGGAAAAGGACTGTTCCCCAAAAAACACCCACATTCTTGGAGGGGAACCAAGAAGATGATGAGGGCCCGATCGGGAAAAAGCTTGGCAGTCAGTACTGAGCAAGGGCGAGAATAAGAAGGACGACTCCGCGCGACTCCTCTCTAATTCTCTAAGCAGTAAAACTCGCGATCAACAACGATACGCTGCGAATAGTAGAGTAGGAGCGTATCCAACCTATCGACCTTTATAAATGCGGATTTGTATTTCATTTATTGTGTATCAATAAATCGGGCATTATTGATTAGAATCATTAATCACTTCGCGTCAGTTATTCGACTAACTATCTTAGTTAGTCTGGCGATCCAACCCGCAGAGCCCAACTGTTCCCATAGGACAACTCAGCGGAAAGGCAAGGATCTGGCGCAGATACTTGCGTCAGATAGTTGCCATTTCGCTGAGTCTGTAAACCTCTCCGCTAAGACTTGCGCTGAAATCTTAGCAGAGAGGTTTATAGACTCAGCGGAAAGGCAAGGATCTGGCGCAGATACTTGCGTCAGATAGTTGCCATTTCGCTGAGTCTATAAACCTCTCCGCTAAGACTTGCGCTGAAACCTTAGCGGAGAGGTTTATAGATTCAGCGGAAAGGCAAGGATCTGGTGCAGATACTTGCGTCAGATAGTTGCCATTTCGCTGAGTCTGTAAACCTCTCCGCTAAGACTTGCGCTGAAATCTTAGCCGAGAGGTTTATAGACTCAGCGGAAAAGCAAGGATCTGGCGCTGAGATTTCAGCGAAAGTATCTGAGAGACACTTCTCAGCGGAATGGTGGATTGATTGGGCAATTGTGTTGATTCCTCCTTTTCGGCGGCTGGAATATAAATTATTTTTTTCCTTCCTTCCTTCCTTTCTTCGTTTCTTTCTTGATTTCTTCTTTGGTGTATAGATGCGGTGGGATATCCAAATTCACCAAACGCACTATCGATTCACCAAACGCACAATCGAACGCGAAATCAAACGCACAATTTTTTTAGAATTTCACGCGAATTTAACACCTAGCCACTATTTTATGGGCCGATCGCGAAATGTTTTGACGGAAACAATGTTCCGAGATCACGTGTTTGTAAAAGTAATGGCGGGATTACCGGCACTTGGTACTCTTCGCGGATATGCGTGCAGCGTATGCGCCAAGTCGCGGGCGCCCGTCTTCGCAGAGTCGAAGCCATGTTACCTCCGTGAAGTTGCTCGAATGCTCCTCCTTTTTTAGCCATGAATGCATAAAATGGTTATAGTCAAACGACGTATGTTTTCAATTCGTCTTTAGGCTTTTACCCGATCCCACTGTTTCCTCGGTTTATCCTTCTTCCTTTCTTTCTCCTTCGTTTAGCCCTTTACTGCTTTCGACTTTCTCATTGTTTACATGGCTTCCAATGTCCCACCAGAAATCTAACCACCGTGAAATAATCTATATAGATGTCTTACTTTGTTGCATCTCTGCCGAGACCTCCCCCTTTTTATGTGACCCGACTTGCCTCAACTTCTTTATTCGACTATCCCCCATCCCTCTGCCTTTCGGCCTTGCGGCCGAATTAATTGTCTGAAAAAAATTTCACGCCAAAAGTGATGCGACTCGGATTCGAACCTGCGGCCGCGTGATTCGCTGATGAGCGGCTCATACAATCGCATCGCTCGATATATATGTGTGTGTGTCCGTGAGTGTTTGTGTATATCATGTTCGGAGACATTGGCTGACTCATTGTGCAGGGCCGGGCCGCCGATCGCATGAAATTGCAAAACATCATTTTTTATGGCGTTAGCACACTGCCACAAAACACAACACCTTATCAACAAACGTTATAAACCATGACACGACAATAAATCATCAAACGAAACAGACATTCGAGATTACAGCTGTTGCTTCCGACCTGTCAAAAAATATATTGATACTTGGGAAGGACGCGACCGCAGTCGGTAAAAACGAGCAATGCGAGCCGCTGCGCCGCCTGTGAGAAAATCGCTGAACTGCGGTGGTCAAGATTTTGCGCTCTGGTGGTACACTTTTGTCACATTTATGTGAAAAATTTCGAAATCCAATTTCTCTGCCATTTTTTCATGAAAATCGATGAAACAAAGCTCAAAATGTGTACTTTTCACCGCTTCACAGTCTTATGCTCGGCAAATTTGTGAAAGTGCAATACAATGGATTGTGGCTCGAAATTTCTCCCATGGTAAACACAATCTGCACAAATTTTTTCAAAATTTCGGAAAATGCCGAGCATGTTCCTCTTAGAGCAAGCGTCCTGAGTACACACAATAAATTTCATCCCAATCGGTTCGATGGTTTGGGAGAAATTGGATTTTAAAATTTCGAGGTGGCCCAGAGCTTGTTCGTCATTCCCTTAACTGTCGATATTTTCTGCAAAGGTTAGTAGGGATGCAAAAAACACTTTTTTTCAAAAATGATCTCTTGTTTGGAAGGAAAAGCCAATGAACAATTTTTTTCAAAAACTAATCTTTTTTTGGTCAATTTTTCCTACGTTTTGGTAAAACAAATAATCCAATGTTTTTGTAGACCCTCATTTTTTTTTGCAATTTTTGATCATGCCTAGTTTCGAAAAAGATTGTTTTCCATAACCCTAATAACCTTCGTAGAAAATGTTGAGAATTAATTGCATAAATCTTCTCAGATCGACTATTAAATACAGCTTGGGAGTATCAACTTTAATTGATGCAATTAAAGACGAGTGACATTAAAGAGCGCAAAGGCCGAATCGTGTGAAAAATGAGTCAGTATTGTTTCCTGAAATATTTTACAAATTGAAAAAAAAAATTCCATCTTTCGATTTTTTTCTTATATTTAACAAGCAACTAGTACCAAGTTGTGAAAAAAGTCGAAGAAAATTAGTATTTTTATTTTGATGATGATTACAAGATGTTTAGGAATAATACACTTGTTCCTTTAATTGTTTTGTAATACTTCGATTAACTTTTGATGGAAAACGGTTCGATGAATCAATTTGCAGACTAACAGGGGTATTGGGGGTAAAGCGAGCTGAAAAAAAAATGCGGCAACAGTTAGTCGTTGCATCAATATTTGTAACGTAGTGGTAGATTTACTGAAAATCCAGAAAAACTCATTTTTTGTCCTTTACCAATTAACGGTTAAGGGCGAAAAAAAATCACAAAACTCAACAGGAGGGGCTGGCAGGAAATTTATTCGACTTTTCAACGCTGCCCTCTAATTCCCGTTGCGATAATTGGTTGCTGAGATATCGATAATCAAAGATAAAAGGATCTTTTTTCATTCGAAGTCGGATATCTCAGCAAAAAAATTGACGTAGAAAGATAAAAACCAAATTAAAGCTGTATAAACAAGCTAACTGACCTATACATTGAGTTAACTAAAACAAAATTCCTTAGTACGATGACCCCTGAAAAAAACGAATTTAGAATTTTTTGCCCCGGTATTTCTTATGAGTGCGCGATAGCCGTAGATCACAATTTGTTTGCCAAAAGAACTCAAAACTATGACCTTGAAGCTTCAAAAGGCTTTTTTTCATCTCGATGCGGTAATTTTTCACATAGACACAGCGCTTAAAACAAACCAAACAAACCCTAAAAAATGAAGAAATTTTGTTCCTGTCATTTTTGGAGTTGTATATAAAAAATATGGTTCAGAACACGAGCTTTTTTTAACTCGTCTCTTTTCTTTAATTATTTTGAAGTTTCCCCTCATTCGACTGCTAAAACTAACGTAATAAACGAAAATATTTTACTCTGAGTTCCACGATTAAATTGACGATAGTTCTACTGCGTTCCACGGAGAGGGTATGAGGCTGAAGTTTGCAACGTTGGAACGCAATAAAAATTAAAATTTGTTAAGTCCTTTTTTATATTTCGGCAACCTTTGCTTACAATAATCCTCCAACCATTTTTCAATATTGTTGAAAAAAATTGTCACCGTGTACTCCCATTTAAGGGGTCACACCACTGTAGAATTTAAGAAAAGTTGTTTTTTTTTTACTTGACTTAAACGATGCTTTGAACCATCTATAATAAGGGGAAAAAAGTTTGGTACAGTAGAACCTCGATTATCCGAACTAGTCTCGGTCCCAATTAGCTCGGATAATCAAAAGTTCAGATAATCGAAACGTGGGTTTTTTGCGACGAGATCATAAACAACATTGTTGTTTATGATCTCGTCCAAAAAACCCACGTTTCGATTATCCGAACTAATTGGGACCGAGACTAGTTCGGATAATCGAGGTTCTACTGTACCTGTAAAACAAGGTCCGCAGTGGCAGTGGCAGTGGCTGGCCCGTGTGCGAGACATCGACTGTTTTTCTCGAAACACAATTTTTCAAAACGGCACGCAGCATAACTCCAACAATTTTCATCATTTTCACTCCCAATTTTGGGTACACGTTTAAAATAACATTCCGAAGAGAAACACGTAGGGGATTTTGTATGAGTTAGTTATACCATTAGTTATTACCGAATGATTGTCTTTTTTTCTGTCGAAAATTAAGTTTTTAGTTTAATGCTTGCCAATTACACAAAAAATAATATTTTCACAATTCTCTACGTATTTCTCTAGCTATACTCGTGTAAATTAATAGAATTTTTTTATTTTATTATAAAATCAAATTTGCGTCAGCTATACTGCGTGCCGCAGAGCGTCTCAAATTCAACATGCCTCGCCAGAATGGCTCCAGCGTCACGTTTTCGCATAATTTTTTAATATAAATTTGATTTTGTCACCTTGAAAGATATGGCTAATAACATCCTTGAATATTAATACTCTCTTATTTCTCCTTCTACAAAAAAAAATCGCGAAATATCACTCAATTTTGGACGTTCGCAGTGATGTAAGCCCTTATGGTAAAACGTGCGTGCGCTCTTGATTTCTATCGATTTTGTTTAAATTTTATCCAGACATTGTTCATATTATTATGCAAGTTTGAGTTAAATTTCAGAACAGTTGACTATTTAGATTGGGAGATAATGGATTTTTGAATAGCAACGTTTAACACTGCAGGGTCTGCATTGGCCGAACGTCAGGTCACATAATTCGGCGTACAATTCTTTTGCGTTTATGAATTAAAAAAAAATATCACTAGATAGCAAACTAGTTAGGGAACGAGTGGAAAAGCTTGAATTGTCTTCACTATTCAGTTTTGCTAAAGACGTTCAGTAACAACAGAATAACTCTCGGTAAAAAATATTTATCCCCTATAATAAGCAGACATTATGCAACACCGCAGAATAGGATTGTTCAATATTTCGATAAAAAATATAATTATTGTGTTCCTAAAGTTAAACATTTTTAACGTGAAGAAAAAGATTTGGGTTCTAAACATTAATATTTATGTTGTTTATGTTATTGCCTCGTGTCTTTTTATAGAGGACAAACATTTTTCACGGAAAATTACTCTGTCTAAATTTCAATACAGACCCAACAGTGTTAAAAGTTGCAATTCTAAAATCCATTATCTCCGAATCTAAATAGTCGACTGACCTGACCTTTCACTGAAACATGCATAATGATACGAATAATGTCTGGTTAAAATTTGAACAAATCTATAAAAATCACGAGCGCACGCTTGTTCTACCTTAACACGTTCAACCTTTGGCCATTCAATTCTGTTGCGCTGGAGGTTTGGACCCATCGGCTCTGACAAGGAACATCCCTCAGGTTTCCGCCTCCGATTTTGTTGAAACTCATATATGTGATAGACACATCGAAAACTTTGAGACAAGTATTTTTTTATCGGCGGAAAAACGAATTTAAGTGGAAAAACCGCCCCTCAAAGAAAGGCGAGTTGAGGGGTGATTTTGCAGTTTCACCCAGAAGCAATCCATCGATCTGAATGAAACAAAAAGGAAAATTCTTCTAATGAAAAGCGATGAAAAATCCACTATGAAAATGTTAAGAAAAAATTTAATTAGGGGGTAAACCACCCCGAAATTTGCCTTTTTTTCACCCCATACTTAAGAGGGTTGGATACAAATTAATAAAACAGGTATCATTTTGAAGGGCAATTAAAATTACAGTGGACGGATTTTCGGGTTTTGGCAGCATAGAAAATTTAAGGGGGTAAACCACCCCTAACATAAATTTATTTATCATGGTCGTTTTTTCTGTGTTAAAAGTATGTTCGCTGATTTTAAATATTTCTATAAGCTACAATTAAATGTTTTATCATATTTCAAAATTATTACATTCGTCTTAAGGGGTAACTACTCCTCTGACGAGAAACATCATTGAAGTTTGAAGTATCCGATTTTGCTTTCGTTGAAACTCATATATGTGGTAAAGCATTGCAAACTATTAACATGTTTTTTTTTGTATCAGCACAAAAACGGTGTTCGGGGCTGAAAGTCAAAGTTTCTCCCACAAGCAGTCCACCGATCTGAATAAAAGAAAATTGAAAATGCCTCTAATATTAAGCGATGAAAAATCCACTACAAGAGTGTTGATTAGAAATATAATTAAGGGGTAAACCACCCCTCCATTTGCCGTTTTTCACCCCACGCTTAAGAGGGTTGTATGAAAATTACAAAACAGGTATCATTTTAAAGGGAAATCAAAATTCAAGTTGACGCGTTCTGGCGTTTCAGCGGGACAGCAAATTTAAGGGGGTAAACCACCCCTAACATAAATTTGTTCATTTCCATTCATTTAAAAAACCAGAAGATTTTGAAAATCCTGTTACCTTTGGTTTTGGTAAATCGAACACACATTGTGAATCACCCGGTTTCAATAATTTGGCCATTATCAGATGTGCATGGTGCAAAAAGTCGTGTTTAAAGCAATTTTTTGATGATTATCCTTATTGCAGGAATTATGAGCCATAATTGTTGATAGACTAGAAAAAAAAGTATATATCACAAGAAAATGATTTTAACAGCATATGACTGCGATACTTTTCACAAGTACTATTAATTAAATCAGCTGATATGATTCCCAAATGAAATATGTCAAAATATATTAAAACCATGTTCTGTAAAACCCTCTGTTTCATTAATATATTTAATTAAATAAACGGTAAAATAATAAAAATATACATTCCTCCACAAAATTACGTCTCTGGCTAAATTATCGCTCGATCCAGGCGCATCATCGTTCCGAAATATACGAAGTGAGCCTTATAACTTATTCTGGAAATTATTATAATTAATGATATAGTAGAAGTGTATGTTTATTCCTATGGAGATGCTTAATGGACGTGCATATTAAAATCGGAAGCGTTTCGACACAAAAATATGAGTCTTATGAGTAACGGGTAGCCCCACGACCCCGCTCCCAAAGTACCGCTCCTATAGCTCAAAACGAATATGCCTGCACACACAAACATAAAATTGGTATTACCGATTAAATAAAAAGAGTTTTAACTAAATTCGTGAAACCTTTCGTCAAACTTCAAACGAAAAGTAATTAGAGGGGGTAGTTTACCCTTAAAATGTAAAAATTTAAAAACAAAATAATTTATACTCGCGGGAGAATATTTTGAATCTGCGGATACATGTTACACGCGCATACATGATACAAATTTTTGTTAGGGGAGGTTTACCCCCTTCAATTTAAGGTCCCGCTGAAACGCAAAAACGCGTCAACTTGAATTTTGATTCCCCTTCAAAATGATACCTGTTTTATTAATTTTCATACAACCCTCTTAAGCGTGGGGTGAAACACGGCAAATGGAGGGGTGGTTTGCCCCTTCACTCTTGTAGTGGATTTTTCATCGCTTAATATTAGAGGAATTTTCGATTTTGTTTCATTCAGATCGGTGGACTGCTTGTGGGAAAAACTTTGAGGGGTGGTTTCATCCCCTGACACCGTTTTTCTGCCGATACAAAAAAAAACATGATTAGTAGTTTGCAATGCTTTACCACATATATAAGTTTCAACGAAATCGAAAGTGGATACTTCAATGATGTTTCTTGTCAGAGGGGTAGATACCCCTTAAGACGAATGTAATCGTTTTGAAATATGATAAAACATTTAATTGTAGCTTATAGAAATATTTAAAATAAGCGGATATAATTTAAACACAGAAAAAAGACCATGATAAATAAATTTATGTTAGGGGTGGTTTACCCCCTTAAATTTGCTATGCCGCCAAAACGCCAACACCCATCAACTTTCATTTTGATTGCCCTTCAAAATGATACCTGTTTTATTAATTTGCATCCAACCCAACAATTTGCATCCAACCAGTGTGGGATGAAAAAAGGCAAATTGTGGGGTGGTTAGCCCCCTAAATTAATTTTTTCTTAACATTTTCATACTGGATTTTTCATCGCTTTTCATTAGAAAAATGTTCGGTTCTGTTTCATTCAGATCGGTGGATTGCTTCTGGGTGAAACTGCAAAATCACCCTTCGAAACGCCTTTCTTTGAGGGGCGGTTTACCCCCTTAAATCCATTTTTCCGCCGATAAAAAAAAATACGTCTCAAAGTTTTCGATGCTCTATCACATATATGAGTTTCAATAAAATCTGAGGCGGACACTTGAGGGATGTTCCTTGTGAGTATGAGATGATGGTAGCCGTAAACATTGAGATGCAAGAAGGCCCTAGCGTCCTTGCCCTTTGTTTTGAAACGTACATACGTAAGCGAAAAGCGTTGCATAGATTGGTGGTGCGATCCATGGTGAGATATTGTTTCTGACAAACCCCTTAAGACGAATGTAATAATTTTGAAATATCATGAAACATTTAATTGTAGCTTATAGAAATATTTAAAATCAGCGGACATACTTTAAACACATGTCACGTCCTTGCGTAATTGCATCCCCGCGAAATAGTTTGCGACACGTTTCAGAGAAACTCTCCTAAAGATGGAAAGAGAGATCTCGATACATATTCCTAAGCCAAACCAGACTACACACTCCATATTTCCCCTTACATAAAAAATTATTGAAATAGAGAGTTCAAGATTCCAAGACTGGCCAACACATTGCGACCATACACAAAGAGAGTATCGCATAACCCAGCCGAAGATCTTGGTCGTAAAAATTTGAAACTACGCGACTTCACGGCACAAGACCCGAACGAACGTATCGGCCTAATCCTCTGCATGCACAAAAAAAAATATTCTTCCAAAAGAAGGGGCTCCGACTCTTGCAGTAATAAAATTAGATGACCTAAGCCACGCGCTTTCCCAGGCTGGCCAACTAGCTCCTTCTCTCTCGCGTGACGCATTCCGTCA